>OV884014.1:111434625-112034625 GCA_930367205.1 Acanthosoma haemorrhoidale | reverse complement strand
ATCAGGTATGTGTGAAATACGTGGGTCCAATAAAATATAAAATACAATGTTACTGGTTTGCTATAAAATATGAATAGAAAATGGTTGGCCAAAAAGTCCGTTCGGTTTTTTAACCGAAAATAAGACACAACTTTTAAACACAAAGCGATTTATTCAATCAATGATATAATTGCCGTTTTGTTCTAGTATATTCTGCCATCTCATAATTCCATGCTCAAAAAATTTCCTGTCTTTACTGGCAAAAAAATTTCCCTAGTGGATTTTTACATTTTTTTAAGAGTTGAAGGTCTGTCCATTCAATGAATTTTGAAGAGACCGAAACAGGTGGAAATCTGAAGGTGCAAGGTCGGGTGAATATGGAGGGTGCGGCAAAACTTCCCAGCCAAGCTCCAGTAACTCCTGCCGCGTCTGCAAAGAAGTGTGCGGTCTGGCATTGTAGTGATGGAAGATAATTCCCTTACGGTTGGCTAGTTCTGGACGCTTCTGGTGAATCGCTGCATTTAATTTGTCCAGCTGGTCACAGTACACATCCGAATTGATGGTCCTGTTCGTGGTAAGAAGTACGTAAAAGACCCCTCCAATCCCACCAAAGCGAGAGCATAACCTTCTTTGGGTGAAGTTCTGCTTTGGGGGTTGTTTGAGATAATTCGCCGCGCTTCCCCTAGTAGCGTTTGCGCTCCACATTGTTATAGAAGATCTACTTTTCGTCCCCTGTCATTCTCTTTAAAAAAGGATTGTTTTCTTCACGCTTCCGCAACGAATCACAGATAGAAATCCTTTGGGCGAGGTTAGCCTCACTAAGTTGATGGGGAACCTAAACATCGAGACTGATCACGTAGTCAAGTTGATGCAGATGGTTTTCAACACTAGGTTTGGATATTTTGAGGATAACTGCGATGTCCCTAGTTGTATAACGGGGATTGGTGTCGGCTAATTCCTTCACTTTGTCCCTGGTAATCTCAGCTGGTCGGCCAGAGCGAGGTGCGTCTTGAACCGAAAAATTTCCCGATCGAAATCTTAAAAACCACTTCGGGCACACACGTTCTGTAACAGCATCCTCTCCGTATACAGCGCATATCTTCCTGCAATGTTTCCACTGCTTTCATGACTTTTTTAAAATAAAAAAGCACGAGGTGTCGATAATGTTCGTTTTGGTTTTCCATTTTCAGGATGATCCTATACACACAAAATACAATCAAGTCTCGTCAGAATTTCGCGTCAAACTACTTTGAATTGTCTAGTATCTGACGAGAGCGCACTCGCAAGGGACTCAAGTTAGCTACATATTAGACTGCTTGAAGTTCCGTGACGACAAAAACTGAACGGACTTTTTGGCCAACAATAATTTATTTAATAACTTTAAATAGGGAATCGGTGTGAAGGGACCAAAAAGGTTTGAGATATACGTCATTATGTTGTACATATACATAACATGGCGCTGCACCATTAACCATAAATAAATTTCGTTGACCTAAGCCTCTCATTGCCAATGGGTTTATCTTGGAGTTTAAAAAAAAAATGACAGAAAGCTGTGAAAATTCCTATTCAACATTGCTAAATTGATGCAGACTAAGAAACCTTTTTAAAGCTGTTAGCAAATACAACGCTCTCATGTTCGGCGTTAGCAAGTCCTGTCGCGTGTCAAGCCTTGTTCCCGATTTATCCTGCCACAACGACAAACTTGTAACGGGATCGAGATTGTATTATTGTTTAGCTGAAACAATACTACCCG
Organism: Acanthosoma haemorrhoidale; assembly: GCA_930367205.1. Taxonomy (NCBI): domain Eukaryota; kingdom Metazoa; phylum Arthropoda; class Insecta; order Hemiptera; family Acanthosomatidae; genus Acanthosoma; species Acanthosoma haemorrhoidale. The sequence goes on along the minus strand of OV884014.1, from coordinate 112,032,893 downwards.
TTTAGTATTTTATAAGTATCCTTTGTAAGTAATCTCGCAGAAAGTTGTCCCTGTGTAATTCTCCCAGGGGACACCTCGCCCTGCAAAGCTCGGGAACACCGGGAGAAATATATTCATATTCTAAGGGTTTATATCGTCTGAGGAGTTCCCTCCTTCAATCTTCCGCCATAAAAGAAAATACAACCAGTACTATTTTTTATGATATAGTCTGCTTTATTTGTATAGCGTGATCGATATATATTATAGACAAAGCTATGATCATATTTTAATATTACCAGAGTACCAGAGGCTTGCAGCTCAGATCAAAATTATGGTTCATTACAGAAAACTAAATAATAATAAAAAGAAACTTATCCTTTCTTACCTTCCAAGCTATCATCCCACCTCCTAAGAAGTAAGGGGCATAGTCTTAGGTCCGCACCTACATAAATAATGTTTATTTTAGGAAAACTGACTAATAGAAAATAAAATGTATAATATATCGTCGTATTCTATTGGACTTTGTTTAAAAGCTCTTTTCTTTTCTATTGTTAAGAAGCAGATCAGAAGACATTATTTAAATTTTTCAACCGCCGAAAACGTTTGTACCTTCATAAAATGAAATTATGGGTAGACCAGAGAGAGATGCACATTTATGAATGGAACTAATTCTATGAATGGAAAAAATCCAGTGAATCTAAAGTGGACTTTATGAATAAAACAACTCATACCTTTATAACTGCAGACAGTAAACAACTCATACCTTCATAACTGCAAACAGTAAACACGTATATGTAACAAGAAAAGAGACAGGGCTCCGAGGATATTGTGGGTTTTAATTAATATTCCTTCTTAAACGTGAATCTTGGTTATGAAGAAGCGTTCTTCATTCGCGCAACAAGCGAAAGCCGAGATGGCCACTTAGTTGTGTGGACGCCTCGACTACGAGGTGTATGAACAACAAGTCACTCAAATAATGTGTTGGCAAGACATTGATTTCGGTTTTCACAAGTAGGTAGCGTTATGTTTGTTTCCTTATTCTTTAGTCAATGTTAGATTTTTTTCTTTGAAGATTTGGTATCAATTACTTTAGGTTAATATAGAAAAAAATCAGTCAGTTTTAACATGGAGTGTAAAAATAAGCATTCTCGACACATTTTACATTTTTATTTTCATAAAGGCAAGAAAGCGGCTGAGGCTCACAAAGAGATATGTCAAGTTTATGGTGTTGATTGTTTAACAGAACTCACGTGTCGGAATTGGTTTAAAAAATTTCGTTCTGGAGATTTATCACTGAAAGATGACCAACGTTCTGGTCGACCTTAGGAAGTTGATGATAATTGAATCGAATCGTCATATAACTGTGCGAGAGATTTGCAAAACAGTTAAATGTATCGCACACAACAATTGAAAATCATATAAGACGCTCGATATTTAGGTTCCGCCGTGGCAATTCGAGGTCTCACACATCTTTAGCAACTCGTACGAAACTATTGGAGCTTGGTAGGGAAGTGATGTCGCATCCCCCATACAGCCCCGACCTTGCACCATCGGATTATCATTCATTTCGAAGTTTACCAAACTGCTTAAAAACGGTAAAAATTTCAGTAATGTTGATGACATCAAATCGCACTCGATTGAGTTTTAAGGACCAGAAGTTCTATGAGCGCAGGATCATGAAGTTACCAGAAAGATGGCAAAAGGTCATCGAACAGAATGGAAGATATTTGACTGATTAAAGTTCATTTGTTGTATTAAAAAAAAAAATTGATTTCTCACTAAACAACCAAAATTAGTTTCTTGTCAACCTCAATAGAGTAACAGATGATTCAAACTATCTCTAAAAATACAAAAGATCACCCCCCAGCGTATTTCTATGTTTAAGTATTATTAAGAAAGACTTTCTCTCTCTCTAACAAAAAACGACGGAAGAACCCGCGGATACAGAGAAACTAACAGGTCACGTGAGCGGTGATCCACTAACAGGTCACGTGAGCGGTGATCCACTAACAGGTCACGTGAGTTGTGATCCACTAACAGGTCACGTGAGTGGGGATCCACTGACAGGTAACAGGTCCAGTCCCTGGGTAGCCGAGATGAGGTTGGTATACCTGAGTCAGGTAGAAGGTTTTCATTTATGTTGTATATGATAGTAGTATTGAGAAGAATACATTTTTCCACGTGTATAATCCACCAGGTATACCACAAGCTGGATCATGAGGTCAGCAGGACTGCGATTCTAGCTTAGAGCACTCAGTCAAAGAACAAGTTACCATAAGATAAGTCAGGTCCATTAGAACGCCAAAACTGTGACTAAGAAATGTCTATTCTTTTTTTTTTTAATTACTTTTTGAATAGTATCATACTAGTTTAAATAGTTTTTATTATTTTAAAATGTTTAATTTATATATTCATGTTATTTATTCCCTGTTATAACATTTATTACGAGTTGTTTTTTTGTAATACATAATTTGGGATTTCACAAGCAATGCTTTTACACTTTTAGGAGGAGGTCGAAAACTCTTCGTATTATTAGATGTATATGTAAATGATGAAAAAAAAAAATCTTCTAGCTGAACTACCTATTTACCTAAATACCTAGTGACCAGACCTAGCCCAATAACCTTAAAAGTCGTTTACTATAGGATTTTCCTAGAATTAGTTGAATTATATACTCGATATTGCTTTAGGACCCGGCGAGGTTAGGTATATTTACATACCACATGCTCATGGTTGGAGATTTAAACTGGGTATAAAAATGGATAGGCATTTCTCTACTCATTTTAGTAATAAAATAGAAAAAGTACGACACAGGTCTGACCGGCTATACCACTTGCTAACTTCATCCAACCTGTCGCTTCGTCTCAAACTGATGATATATAAATGTGTCCTCCGGCCAGTTCTGCTGTACGGTGCCCCGCTATTTACCCACTTGACTGACAATACAGCCAAATGTCTCCAACATTTCCAGAAAGGGATCATGTGAAAAGTGGTCCGACATACCTCTCTCGAGAGGTTGAAGAACGCTGACCTGCACCCGTTGCTTGGTGTGCCATCGATGGGTGAGTTCATCTGCCGGAGACACATCAAGTTTTTTAACTCGTTGAAGCCCCTGACAAACCCAGTGTTTAACACTATGACCCCACCACCCTTCCCGTATCGATGTCAACAGACTGTCGGGGAAAAGTTGGGTTAAGAATCAGTATGTAAGTTAGAAAAAGGTGAACCCCATCTCCTTTATTAGTCAGTTCAGTCCAGTCACGTATAATGTGTATCATCATACTCGTTTATTCTATTATATAATTTTTGTAAATAGATTCACCTGAGGATCTATAATTGTATATAATTTTAAGGGGCTATGAAAAAAAAAAAAATCGGAGATTTATGGTTCGTACCTGGTCACTACTGTTTTTATTTGGCTTTGATTCTTTAGTTAAATAGAAAATAGGAAGTGATTCTAGAAATCAAAATCAGATTGCTCGCCCTTTGTGCCCGGGGCGCTATGAGGCCATTTTCATCTGTTATGTGCATATTGTACAGTCTAGCCTGGATAAAATATTCCAGAATACATTCATGCCTTGGACCATTCTGGAGCTGGAGGCCGATTCTAATGCGGGGGCTGTCACTGGCGGCGGTAGGTAAATATTCAACAAGAATCGCCATCTTAAGTATTAGCAATGCTAAAGCCATCTCCAGGTGTACTTTGCCTTGTATCTGCCAGGCTCTGTCAGGGAATAGATAATATTCCCTATATTTTAATTACTCATTATTTATTATTAACCCCTGGAGAAAAGGGAAAATATAGTTAGTTACGAAACCAGGACTTTAACCCCTCTCCCTTCCAGCTCATTTTGATCCCATGAAACCCAAGAATATTTTTCAAAAGGTTTTAATACTGGCAAAACTAAAAATTTTACACCATATTCTTTTATATCGAAAATTCTAAATTTTCTAATGTACGGTGTCCTCTGGCCAGTTTTAATGGTTCTAAGCCCTGCCCAGAGCGAACCCATGGGTCAAATAGAGGTCTACTGCATTTTATTTCCTAAAAACTTTTAAACTCTGTGACTTGAAAGGTCTAATAATAATTATTGTTATTCATTGTAATAAACAGGAGAATATTATTATTTAGCATTTTGTAGGTTAGATTTTATTTTATTTGTACTTACTTAATTTAATTTAGTACTGCTTTCAATGATACTAAATTTGTGACTTGTAAACTATTCTTGAAGTAGTGACCAGACCGATGGGCTGCATCTCGATGACTTTATAATTATATTCAGTAGAATGTTGTTAAATATTTTCAGAATTTGAAGATTTAGTTGAAGATCATTCAAGGCCTGATAGAGTTTTCCAAGGAAGTTGTGTAATGGAAGTGAGGAAGGAACACTAGGCTCCTGTAAACATTTGCTATCGTTACACAGTTTTGTTTATTGTTGCTACAGTCAAATATTGTCGGGGAAGTGCATATAATATATGCCTCCGCCATATGTTTGTATACCTAATGGCTCAACAATATATCGCACCTTGGGTTTTAGTTTTTGAATAAATTATTTGTCAGCTAATGTTTTCCAGCACTATTTTCAATACGTTTACGTTCAGTTGCTGAAATGGCTAAATTATAGTCTATATATAATGGTCTCTAAATAATGGCTTTTATTAATATTGCATAATTCTTAATTTAATATAAATATTTCTCTAAAGTTGGATATTTCAAAAAATTGTTTAAAGAACATTACAAAATACTACAAACGTAGGGCTAAAATTAAAAATATACCTAAAATGATCAAGTCATGGCCAAGTTAACTAAGCAGATTAGTATGTCGACTGTTTAAAAAAATATTTAGTTTATAATCATCTTTAAAAAACCTTCTCAACTGTTTTTAAATGTCTTTGACGTTTGTTCTTCTATTGTACAATCCACTACGCGCACTCCCTCATGGTATATATACCATGGCACGATCTATGGTTTCTCTGGGGTGTCTCAGATACTTGTTTTTTTTTGTAGCTATCATTTATGAATGTGACTCCTATTTTAATTATCTTCACCATTTGGTCTGAAATTGACCTTAAATACGATACCTTTTTCAGTGTTTCTGGTGACTTTATTATTATCTCTTATGCTAAATATAACACACATTAACTTAGCGATGTTTACTTTTGAAGTCTCATAAGAGAGGTTTGTATGTCGAGCAAACATTATAGAACTTTAGTTTAGATTGAATATGTTTGGCTAAGAAGTGGGATGTGTGACAAACGAGAAATAAAGGCTGTATCATTTTCAACTTTACTCGTAATCGATTTAAGGCTGACATTTTCTCTTTGGTTAACCGGATACATCAAATACTTACAGAATGAAAAAAATAAAAAATATTACAAATATATTGTTGAAAATATTGAAATATTAGTTGTTGACAACCAACAAAATCTGTTTTGTCAGCATTTCATCAATTTAGGATAGTTCTTTTGTCGGTACTCAAGATGGTATAGCAAAGCAAATTAATTATTTTTATAAAAAAATGAACAAGAATTTTTTCTGGATCTAAAGCATTTAAAATACTGTCAGATCGTCACGAGGGGCGTGCCTAGTTACCCTAGCCCTATGTGGTCCGACAATGCACTATGTTCAGGAGAAGAGGTATAGAGTAGGTATTGTAGGTAGTTTATGTGGTCTTGGAATGACCAGGAATTCACACTCGGTATCTGAGGGTAGGCGAAACGTCCGGATCCCAAAAATGAGTAAGAACCGGAGAGAATCAGACTGGATCACTGGGGGAGACACTACTAGGTAATGTTTGTAGGGCCACGGCAACCGTCGTCCACGAGGGAGAGGTCTCTCCCAAGGAGGTGCTAGTTTTAGCGAGACGAAGGCAGATAATCCCACTAGGAGAGTGTGGGGTCTGACAAGGCCGGACTAAAACATAGCGAGGTTGGGAAAGAGAGATGCAGAGGTTTTCATAAATGAGAAGGTCAAATCGTAGAACATGAGTGCAGCTGCAGGTACCAGTCAGAGAGCCAAAGTTAGAATGATTTATCGGCTAAACTAGGGGGTATATATAGCCCCAAGTAACCAATGGGCTAGGGTTTCATTCTGACCAATTAAACCGCAGGGTTGCGATGTCGCTTGGCTGTCCTAGACCAGGACCCACCTTTCTCTTGTCTCCCTTCAAGGGCCTCTGACCAGTTTTTTGCAGCTGAGTTTTTTATTGTTTACAATATTTACACTGGTATGACTTACGGTTTGTTAATGTTATTTACAGTTGTTTAAATTAATTTACAATATATATACAATAGAGTATAGGGTGATTTATCTTATGTAGTTAGCGGTCGCAACAGATACTAAGAACGATTCAACTGCATCATAACAAGCCATGGGTAGCAAACAGACAGGTTATCTATAATGTTTTGTTGCTGATTTTGTTACAGTCATGACCGGAGTTCGGCTGAACATGAATCAATCACCAGTGATTGAGAAAATCCTGGGTTCGAGATCTTCTAAGTATATTTTTTCTTTGGCTGTTAGTCGTCAATAATGTTTGCCCTTCATGCTTGGCTATTATCACTGCATGGTCATTTTTCTGATGTAAATAATTGCGTTCATGTCAGGACTCAAACACCCCGTCACAAAGGCCATTCACAGAGGCAGTAATTTACATTTCTGAACAGGGCTAGTAGCGTTGGATTTGAAAGGCACCGGGGCGTTAGCCCTTTCATCAATCGAAACCTTTTGGAGGCGACCGTTGAGGAAAATCGCTTTTCAATTAAAATCCTTTAGCGGGAGACGGCTGTTATGAAATCCGAATTTTCCATTCACAATTCTTCCTTCCTTGGAACCATTGGCCCGCTGGGATTGTATCGGCCGGATAAATACATCTGGCTAATGTATTCAGCGTCCCTTGTATGTGTATTTGGTTTTGTATCGGAACGTATTACTAATGAACTATTGTTCAGTACTGGCTGTTTTAGACAGGTTTCGGTAGACTGTTCCGGATGGTATTTCGTGGGGTATATAAAGAAATATAGGAATAGGAATATTATAATCAACTGAAAAAATAACATCCTCAATTTTTTAAACAAAACAAAAATTATTAAATAATCTCGCTCACCATTTTAAACCCTGTTTGTCTATATTTTTTTATTTCTTTTTATGTTTATGGCTATTTTGTTTAACAAGCAATACTTTGGCATTTGTCCACTGCTTTAAAAAACTTAAATTAGTTTAGTATAGTTGAAATGATGAATACAATTTAAATTATTGATTGCCTTAAATCAATTATGTACATTATAGAAAAGCTTAAAACCAGAGTTCAGTTTACTGTTTAGTTGACTTGTCAAAGGTATTTTACCTATAATGGAATAGATAACATTCTTTACAAAATTAAATTGTGAGGCTTGTGAACGCAACATTGCAATTTTTATACAAAGTCCTATCAAAATGCATACTTTTTAACTTTGTCACTATAGTTATAGACTTTTAAAAGAAAATTTATATAAAATAACAATGAAATATAAAAATAAATGACGATTTAACGACTTTTTATTCGTGGCTTTATTATTTTTAACTTTTAATGATACTTAAGATTTGAAGCTAAGCCCGCGCTTGAACAGTTAATGGTGTCCAGTGTCCGCGGTTTGTGGTTTTCTTCATAGTGTTTTTTTGTTTTAATTATTTTTTCTCACGCCGAAAATCCGTTTTGGTTCGAGTGTTGAATTTCTGAGGTCGGGTATCGGTCGTAGCTGATGGATAACGCTTGACCTGACAAAGGGGACAGATGCGTTTGAATGTCTGCTTTGATAAATACACAGGCGTAACGTCGTGCAAATCGTTCGACCAACATATTGCTGCAATAGTTTGATGTCGGTCGACGTATTTAAACAAATACTCTTCGTTTTATTTCTAGATATTATTTCTTTATATGACTTCAAGTTCTTGAAATTCCATAGTAACCTATCCAACCACCCTAATCCCCTAGCACAGTCATTAGACTGCGCCACTCAACCCTATAATCCTCTTCGAAAACTAAAACACATTTACTCTTCCCCACAAATGCACACCTCACGTGTTCAAAGAGGGTATGGGAAAACACCAATAATTTCCATCGACCGACAAGCTGGTGATGTGAATATTGAGACGTGCCTGTCATTAAGATGCCATTATAGCCTTGTTTTATAATATTAATAGTTTCATACTTGTCGGTGGCAGTCCAGTCGTAACCGCTTTATTTCAGATTAACAACAAATTTATTATGATAAAATTACAATACAAAATGGGCTATAAGTAATTGTGATAAATGATCTTAACCATATTTACAATTTTCATTCCCTCGCTCATTCATACAGTATTTACAAACAGCTCAGAGACCTCCCGAGTCCACATGGTTGTCACCTCCCTCGCGTGCGAAGGAGGAAGTGGAGTCTTGGAAAGTCCCCCACGTTCCTTCGTCAGCCGCGTAACTGTATAACAGCCAGCGGAAGCTGACCAAGAGCGCGAGATCCACAGACGCTCAGGACATGATTGCAGAAACTGGCCATTGCCAGAACTCCCACTGTCACTTAGTTATAGCAGGTCACGAGGCCACTGCCGTTTTAGTCTCCGAGGAGGATTATAGGGATGAGTGGTGCAGTGCAATGACTGTGCTAGGGGTTTAGGGTGGTTGGATAGGTTACTATGGAACTTCATGAACTTGGAAGGGATGAGTTCAAGAATGTAGGTTATATCTTAATATACGATCTTAATCGTTGTGAAGGTTTAGTTGCTGACATAATAAGGCATTTACTATTGCTCGCTTTATTACATATTAAAATGTAAAATTATATTATCGCTCCGAGACAATTCGGGTTTGACTGCAACCCCTGCTCGAGTGCTGGGGGTAAGCTATTAGTATGTAAGAGAGATAATTAAATCCATCTCCCGGCCCCCTGGGCAGAAACGTCCCTTCGATGCTTGTCTTTTATATATTAGATAATCGGCCCTTTAGGGTTCATCCAACAGGAATCACTTTTCAAAAATATAATGAAAATAAAACTATTTATTATCATTCAGCTAAAGATTTCGACTGGTACACTTCTTGCTTATTGAATTTGAAAATATGAAGTTGAAGATTTATAAAATTATTATTAGAGGGAGCTTTATTTCGATCCTTTAATTGGTGAACTTTTAAACCTTCGATTGAAAAGCTGTTCGTACGGGCACGTGGAATTACTGAAGTTCATATTTAGATGAATGAGGCTTGTAGCGATCCTAACTACATAAGTGTTAAATCACCCTATACTCTGGTGCATATATAATATATTGTAATTAATGTAAATCATGTTAAAAGTTTTAAGCAATAAATCATGCAGGAGCTGGCAGTCGTAAAACAAGTCACAAGAGGGTCGAAGGTCGTCAGCAATAAACCTGAGAGGGTAAGCAACCTGCCCCCTCATAAAACAGACCCGGTAGACCTTGGGTCACCTTCCGGCGGTCATAAAATCTAAAAGCCATGCCATAAAACAATCCTTTAGGGGACGAGGGGTCACGTACCTCGGTGCAGGTGTGACATCATAAACATATCCCTTTCAAGCCAGGCTCCGCCTTCCGGTAGGAAGGGGAAGTAATATTTAAACCAGGGGGTTTCACCCTGTAGGTATACTCTTTCTCCACAGCCACTATCACTCGGTCGCTTTACGCCAGGGCCCTGGAAGTAAGTCCACTCAGTCTTCTACTAGTCTACTCTCTCTGCAGCACCTATGAGCCTGTCACCCTGTCTCACAGCCTCTAGCAGACCCTCTGACGACTTGTACCTATTACGCTGCCGGTCTCCCGCCCTAACTCTGAAAACTGGTCTTATTCTTTATGAAACCTCTGTACCTCTTCTCCTGAACACAGTGTATTGTCGAGACACATCCCTATCATAAAATGGAGTCAGATATTAACGCCGACATGGAACAATGGTTCATTTTATAAACTACAACTACCCGCACTTGTCACCAGGGCTAGAGTGATTAGGCACTCCCTTATTGGCAACTCCGATTTTTTTTTTTAAACTGTTTTATCTTCTACCTAATAAATGGAATTTCTATTACTGAAGAATCTTCCTAGCTGTGTGGTCTAACTGTGGTTTTCAAGAATGCCGCTCATCTTAACGGGTTATTATTTATGGTATGTTTTTAATGTTGCTATAGTTAATGCTGTAGAAATAAATATTATAACGATAGAGGGTTAGGATCACGGCCGCATCAAATTCTTTTTCATCATTAGCGAGTGACTCTTCAAGGTTCTGAAGATTTTAACCGTTCAGTTCAACAGTCTTCAAGTACAAGTTTGGAAACTTATATTAGGACCGATTTCACTCCGTGGGTAGCCGTCTTAATACAAATCTGGGAATTTCAAATTCAAATTCAGCTGGTCAAGAAAAAATAACTGTAGGTTTATTGTTAGTATCATGAGAATATAAATAACAGAGTTTCCTGGAGAATGTTTCGACATAATATGTTTGACTGCATCTGGTATGGGGCGTTGGCTGTTTAAAATTTACTTCGCCACACAAAGGCCTCATGGAAGACCTGGTATGTACAAACGTCGTTATTTAATAAATTTTATGAAAACCTGACAAATATCTTTTATAAATTTTATATTTTAGAGCAAAGTGTAGTTCTACGACGAGTACGATTGGTGGATTTAGAATTTATAAGACACTCGGGATCTAGATCTTTGGAGTTCTGGTAAGATGCAGTTTGTGAAGTCCTTGATTGTTGAAGCAAAATCGTAAATTTTCTGGACAATAATTGACAATTGCCTGAAAATTGGTGTAAAAACATAAATGAAAGGAATCGAATCCAACTTTAGGTTGATATTATCTGGTAGTGGGGGGGGGGGGCATTATTTGATGCAGATGTGAGTCCAGGGCACTCACAGGATCTAGATAAAGGAGGTGGGGTTTTGAAGAATACCTTCGAGTAAATAAAGCTTTGTAATGCTGTGAACAAGTAGAAGGGTCTTGAGCAGAAATGTATATCTGCCTCGTGACTTCATGGAAGTCACTGATGGTTCCTGTTATTTTTAAGTAAGCAACCGCATCCTTCCAAGAGCTCCCTACTTCCCAGAACTGTCCTTTTCTTATACGTATATGTCTCAGATTTAGTCCCAGACCCCACTTGTGCCTTGACCTTCCACCCAGTATGTAGTAACGTAACTCTTAATAGTTGTATATACCAGTGTTTTGCTTGTGCTTCATAATAAAGCTTTTCTTTCTTTTCTTTTAAAAGACTCTCCTCTACAAAGATTATTTAACTTAGAGTGGAGAGAGTAAGGATTTAACGGATAGGTGATTGTTGGAATACAAAAGCATCCTCAAAACGATGGAGAAGAGACTTCAACGTTACGGTCATTATGAAATGGGAGCCACAAGAAGAAATGAGGGAGAATGATCCAGGACAAGTATTATAGAGGGACATATGGATGGATATGATGGACGATGTTAAAATACAAAGTCTCCTTTTTATTGGGTATCGTTAGTTTTTTTTTAAATTAAAGTCCTCTGTTCCGGGGACATGAAATTGTTCATAGAGGCCCCATATTGGGAAGGAATGAAAAATATAGATGTCCCTATAGAACACGAGAGTCTTTAATTAAATAAATAGCTGGCGTTGGACCACGGTGAGGATAATTTTATTGTTGTTTGAAAGGAGGCGAGGTGTAGTGGTGGGGCTTTGGTGGGCGATTGCCTGCACCTACGCACACTACACTACAATAATTAATCATTGCGTTATAGGATTGAGATTAAAGCATTTGTTGATCCCCCTTTAATAATCACCTCCTTGCCTCCTAAAAGCCACTTTACACACGATGACTATCACAGTACCCCTCCTCTTACAGTTGGCAATCACGCGAGGTCTGTGAGAGTTGAGCCAGTCTGGACATCGGCCCTCAAGACACTTAATCTCCCAATCAGTTTATTTAACCCAATTCCCTCGTCACTGTTTGCCTTCACGATTGCTTGGCGATGGTGCGACTAGAGCCGGGCTCTCGCTATCTCGCTTGAGTATTCCTCTTCCAATGATTAAACAGATAATCAAGTTAATGTAACTTTATCTCTGTAACTTTATCCCTGTTACTTGGCATTTCACAGACAATACACGGTATTTTCTACAACCAATGGTCGTCGTGAAAATCATTATATGAATTCCTAATTCGAATGTTACATTTCAACACATTTCAGGATAGTTTTGTTTCAAATATATTACAATAATAGGAGGTGGAGAAATAATAACTGCTAACTTCTAACCTTTTTCTCAGCTCTGAAGTTATTTCAACTTTTTTTTTATAACTTGATTTCTGAATTCTCTAACATAAATGTACAATAAGGAAATTTCTACTTCTTATATTAATGCCAGTATAATAACTGCTAACTTCTAACCTTTTTCTCAGCTCTGAAGTTATTTCAACTTTTTTTTATAACTTGATTTCTGAATTCTCAAACATAAAAGTACAATAAAGAAATTTCTACTTCTTATATTAATGCCAGTATAATAACTGCTAACTTCTAACCTTTTTCTCAGCTCTGAAGTTATTTCAACTTTTTTTTTATAACTTGATTTCTGAATTCTCAAACATAAATGTACAATAAGGAAATTTCTACTTCTTATATTAACGCCAGTATAATAACTGCTAACTTCTAACCTTTTTCTCAGCTCTGAAGTTATTTCAACTTTTTTTTATAACTTGATTTCTGAATTCTCTAACATAAATGTACAATAAGGAAATTTCTACTTCTTATATTAACGCCAGTATAATAACTGCTAACTTCTAACCTTTTTCTCAGCTCTGAAGTTATTTCAACTTTTTTTTATAACTTGATTTCTGAATTCTCAAACATAAATGTACAATAAGGAAATTTCTACTTCTTATATTAATGCCAGTATAATAACTGCTAACTTCTAACCTTTTTCTCAGCTCTGAAGTTATTTCAACTTTTTTTTTATAACTTGATTTCTGAATTCTCTAACATAAATGTACAATAAGGAAATTTCTACTTCTTATATTAATGCCAGTATAATAACTGCTAACTTCTAACCTTTTTCTCAGCTCTGAAGTTATTTCAACTTTTTTTTATAACTTGATTTCTGAATTCTCAAACATAAATGTACAATAAGGAAATTTCTATTTCTTATATTAACGCCAGTATAATAACTGCTAACTTCTAACCTTTTTCTCAGCTCTGAAGTTATTTCAACTTTTTTTTTATAACTTGATTTCTGAATTCTCTAACATAAATGTACAATAAGGAAATTTCTACTTCTTATATTAACGCCAGTATAATAACTGCTAACTTCTAACCTTTTTCTCAGCTCTGAAGTTATTTCAACTTTTTTTTATAACTTGATTTCTGAATTCTCAAACATAAATGTACAATAAGGAAATTTCTACTTCTTATATTAATGCCAGTATAATAACTGCTAACTTCTAACCTTTTTCTCAGCTCTGAAGTTATTTCAACTTTTTTTTTATAACTTGATTTCTGAATTCTCAAACATAAATGTACAATAAGGAAATTTCTACTTCTTATATTAATGCCCGTATAATAACTGCTAACTTCTAACCTTTTTCTCAGCTCTGAAGTTATTTCAACTTTTTTTTATAACTTGATTTCTGAATTCTCTAACATAAATGTACAATAAGGAAATTTCTACTTCTTATATTAACGCCAGTATAATAACTGCTAACTTCTAACCTTTTTCTCAGCTCTGAAGTTATTTCAACTTTTTTTTATAACTTGATTTCTGAATTCTCAAACATAAATGTACAATAAGGAAATTTCTACTTCTTATATTAATACCAGTATAATAACTGCTAACTTCTAACCTTTTTCTCAGCTCTGAAGTTATTTCAACTTTTTTTTTATAACTTGATTTCTGAATTCTCTAACATAAATGTACAATAAGGAAATTTCTATTTCTTATATTAACGCCAGTATAATAACTGCTAACTTCTAACCTTTTTCTCAGCTCTGAAGTTATTTCAACTTTTTTTTTATAACTTGATTTCTGAATTCTCTAACATAAATGTACAATAAGGAAATTTCTACTTCTTATATTAACGCCAGTATAATAACTGCTAACTTCTAACCTTTTTCTCAGCTCTGAAGTTATTTCAACTTTTTTTTATAACTTGATTTCTGAATTCTCAAACATAAATGTACAATAAGGAAATTTCTACTTCTTATATTAATGCCAGTATAATAACTGCTAACTTCTAACCTTTTTCTCAGCTCTGAAGTTATTTCAACTTTTTTTTTATAACTTGATTTCTGAATTCTCTAACATAAATGTACAATAAGGAAATTTCTACTTCTTATATTAATGCCAGTATAATAACTGCTAACTTCTAACCTTTTTCTCAGCTCTGAAGTTATTTCAACTTTTTTTTATAACTTGATTTCTGAATTCTCAAACATAAATGTACAATAAGGAAATTTCTATTTCTTATATTAACGCCAGTATAATAACTGCTAACTTCTAACCTTTTTCTCAGCTCTGAAGTTATTTCAACTTTTTTTTTATAACTTGATTTCTGAATTCTCTAACATAAATGTACAATAAGGAAATTTCTACTTCTTATATTAACGCCAGTATAATAACTGCTAACTTCTAACCTTTTTCTCAGCTCTGAAGTTATTTCAACTTTTTTTTTATAACTTGATTTCTGAATTCTCTAACATAAATGTACAATAAGGAAATTTCTACTTCTTATATTAATGCCAGTATAATAACTGCTAACTTCTAACCTTTTTCTCAGCTCTGAAGTTATTTCAACTTTTTTTTTATAACTTGATTTCTGAATTCTCTAACATAAATGTACAATAAGGAAATTTCTACTTCTTATATTAATGCCAGTATAATAACTGCTAACTTCTAACCTTTTTCTCAGCTCTGAAGTTATTTCAACTTTTTTTTTATAACTTGATTTCTGAATTCTCTAACATAAATGTACAATAAGGAAATTTCTACTTCTTATATTAACGCCAGTATAATAACTGCTAACTTCTAACCTTTTTCTCAGCTCTGAAGTTAATTTAACTTTTTTTTTATAACTTGATTTCTGAATTCTCTAACATAAATGTACAATAAGGAAATTTCTACTTCTTATATTAACGCCAGTATAATAACTGCTAACTTCTAACCTTTTTCTCAGCTCTGAAGTTATTTCAACTTTTTTTTTATAACTTGATTTCTGAATTCTCTAACATAAATGTACAATAAGGAAATTTCTACTTCTTATATTAACGCCAGTATAATAACTGCTAACTTCTAACCTTTTTCTCAGCTCTGAAGTTATTTCAACTTTTTTTTTATAACTTGATTTCTGAATTCTCTAACATAAATGTACAATAAGGAAATTTCTACTTCTTATATTAATGCCAGTATAATAACTGCTAACTTCTAACCTTTTTCTCAGCTCTGAAGTTATTTCAACTTTTTTTTATAACTTGATTTCTGAATTCTCAAACATAAATGTACAATAAGGAAATTTCTATTTCTTATATTAACGCCAGTATAATAACTGCTAACTTCTAACCTTTTTCTCAGCTCTGAAGTTATTTCAACTTTTTTTTTATAACTTGATTTCTGAATTCTCTAACATAAATGTACAATAAGGAAATTTCTACTTCTTATATTAATGCCAGTATAATAACTGATAATTTCATAATTGTCTTATTGGGGAAACAGGAAACCAGTAATGTGCCCTGCTGCTTTAAGAGTTGTAACTTACTTGAAGAGATCTCTCGTCCAGCTCCTAGTCATTATTTTCTCTGCCACGCCTGCTTTTTGTCAAAATGTTTATTTTTTGTCAAAATCTTTAAATCATTCTGGAATGCCCTGCTAAAAATGAGAATTTGAGAATAATTCTTAGATTTTTTTTTTCTGATGGTTAAGAGCACACATATATAGCTTAGAAGTAATGGGACATTAGACATTACTTAAAACATTAATAGATGTTGTAAATAAATTTTTTTTGGAGCTAACAGAAGGAATGAGGTATTTCAACTTTGATCGTTGTTAGAAATTGTACCTTCACTTTTAATCTAATTTATTGTGTCAAAATCCATTCCTTCCATCTTCAGAAGAGTTCATAATTTGTTTGAATAATTTACATTCTATGAACCTGTACGAAATTAAACTCAGCTTTGATCTAGTGGGTGGAATTTGTGTTGTAAAGGCTGTCCCAGAATTAACGCAAGATTTGATATAAATAGAAAACACAGTTTTTAGTATTTTTGTTGTTATTTTTTTATTGCATTATAAAGTGAATAGGATAGGGTCATTTATAGAATAACACATCGGGCAAATGGCCTCCATGACTTTGCTGGCC
The DNA here is from genome assembly GCA_930367205.1 of Acanthosoma haemorrhoidale. NCBI lineage: Eukaryota > Metazoa > Arthropoda > Insecta > Hemiptera > Acanthosomatidae > Acanthosoma > Acanthosoma haemorrhoidale. The sequence goes on along the minus strand of OV884014.1, from coordinate 112,016,563 downwards.
TATACGCACTCTTTTGCAGAAATTTTCCATGACCATTTGGCATAAATGTGGTTGAATTCCGTTGACGCAGCGTTGAATTTCCTCTTTTAATGCACGGGTGGATGTGGGCTTGTTGACATACACCTTTGACTTCAAATAACCCCATAAAAAGAAATCTAAAGGTGTTAAATCACACGATCTAGGGGGCCAATTCTGATCACCGAAAAGAGAGAGTACACGCAATATTTTGTAGAAATTTTCCATGACCATTTGGCTGACGGAGGAGCGTGGGGGGACTTCCCAAGACTCCGCTTCCTCTTTCGCACGCGAGGGAGTTGACAAACATGTGGATTTGGGAGGTATCTGGGCTTTTTGTACAATAATAAAGATATTTGGGTTCCGTAAAGAAGATATATTATAAAACCACCAGCTGATCCAGCGGTTAAGAAGCATTTGTTGACAGAGGTTGCTCAGTAAACATTCAGCTGTGGGGAGGTGTTAATATACTGTCACTTCAGATATTCAAACTTCAGATTCCTTTTAGATACTTGTCTGAATTTGTACGATTGTTGTATTTGGTTGAAATATTTTACCGTTATTACACTTCTTTCTCGAAACTCTTCAATTGCTTTTATTCAGCTAATCTATTTTGTTTACTAGGATACTTATAAACTTACAAATTCCGTTAATTAAGCTCACAGTCCAAAAATCATGACGTGGTGCAAAACATAAAATGCAGTTATGTGATTTCGGTGCAATATTTTAGTGTAAGACAGACAAATACTTTTCAGGGTAAAAACAGACTTATAAAAAAAAAACGCTTAGTTTTTAAGCAGAAACTCCTTACGAGGCCATGAAACATTTTGTCTCAGAGCACTTAGAGTCTATTGTAGTCCCTTTCATTATTAAGGACAAGAATGCGAGAAAAATTGAATATCATCGTAATTACGTCCTCCGTCAAATTATTCAGCTCTTTGAATGATGTTTAATTCAGAATTTCACCCACGCAGGAAAAAAAATATATTAAAGCATTCTACGAATTTCGAAATTACTTCTCGAAAATCCCTGAGGACAGTCGGAGAGAGAATGATAGAAAGTGCTTACTAACGGAAACCACTTTGTGACTGGCCATTGTCCCTCCACTGGAGACGTCTGCGTCAGTAGTTTTGATAATGCGAGTGTTTATTGTCTCTCCGTTCCGAGGTGCTTATGTCGGCGAGTCACAGGAACTTGCTTAAATATAACAGTTATTGTCACTAATCCTCAATGGGGAGTCTCTCTTTTTCAAACGGGGACCGGAAATCTTCGTCGTGTCGTTATTCTGCCTCAATACATCCTCAGTTAAACAATATTTGTTGGAGGAGAGTCTTTAAAAAAAAAAGAAAGAAAAGCTTCATTATGAAGTACAAGAAATACGCTGGTATATACAAATATTAAGAGTTACATTACTACATACTGGGTGGAATGTCTTGGCACAAGTGAGGTCTGGGTTTTTTTTTTTTTTTTTCTTTTTTTTTCTTTTTTTTTTCTAAACCCCATGAAGTTATATAATGAAAATATTAAAAGAAACTTTGCAAATTTCTCCTTATCCTGCTATGCACAGATGCATTTGAAGGAGTTCGTGTTACTCAACAATACAGATTGTGGTTAATAGGTAAATACTATGAATACAAATCTAGGTGATGGGGCTCACCTTTGGTCTGGGGCTAAAGCTGAGACATATATGTATAAGAAAAGGATGGGATTCTGGGAAGTAGGGAGGTCTTGGGATGCGGTCGCTTACTTAAAAATAACAGGAACCATCAGTGACTTCCATGAAGTAGAAGGGGCTTGCTTCAACTTTTAGCATTATAATATTCCTAGCATTATATAACTCTCCCTCATTTTAGTTGGTAAATATTTAGAAAAAAATATATTGAAACAATGACAAAATATGGTGAGACAACTGATCCATGGAGATTCGCAACAAGTTATCTCGAACCTAATGGAGAACCACAGCTGATTGTCAACAACTTTGTTGTAAGTTTGGTTCTTGAAGAGGAAAGTTATGATTGCATACAACGGCTTCTGTTTATATTTTATTTATATCTGATAATTAAATTATACCGTTTATTTGACGTATTAACTGGATCTATTGCCTAATGTTTCCTGAGAGAGTTTAATTATTATTGAATTGAAAGTTTGTTAGGGTATCGGTTCAAAGATTGTACTCTTGTAAGTCAAGAGTAAAGTTTTAGAGTATTTTTTCCGGTATGCCAAACCAGTGATGAATGAATTTCAAGGAAACAAATGAGAAATTTAGATGTTGTGCCTTGAGAAATATGAAAATAGAAATAACTTGCCGCAATTATACTGTGAATACTCACTTGCTATATATTTAAAATTGAATCATTTTAACGGCTGCTACCGCAGAGAAGACAGAACGTGCATTAATTATTATAATCCGCAAAGCGCAAAGCCGTAAGAGAGGTGAGCTGAGGTAGACCATGGCAAAGCACGGCTAAGCAGCACTAATGATCCATTAGCTTGGAAGGCCTTCCACTTCTGGAAGAGCGGACGATTGCTGCAACTACGAAAGTGTTCTCGCAGGTAGGACGGAGCTAAGCTCTTCGGGAATATTAATACACCTGCGGTCACTTCCTGTGGTTACCTTAGCTCCATAACTCGAGGTCTTCGGCCAACTCCTCTTAAGGCATAATGGGTTAGCTGCGGTCTCCAAACTTCTAAGTTTTCCTCGTACCTTCTCTAATGTAATTTGTACACGGATTGTATTTGCAAGGTGGAAATTTTTCCTATTTATAGAGAGCTTTGATTCAATTAGTATTATTTCCCCAAAAATTATACGGTCAGCTGTTTGATGAAGAGTTCCAGTAATCTTATCGCTGGATCATGATCTTGCTTCATACTTCATTAGATTGAATATTTAGAACAAAATGAACAATTATTTATGATATTTCTAAATCTAAAGTTTAGCAGTTAGCAGGCAAACTTTTTTTTCATTTTTCATATCCTGCATCGCGTGTTTGATTCGACTAAACTGGAACTCTTTTGCATTTGTTGTTTTTAAATTCTCTATGAACTTTAAAGTTATTCTTGATGCCTTTGTTCCCCTTGTTTTGATGTTGGACAAGGAAATACTAATATAACAATTTATATCTGTGTTTTTCACGTGTATTTCTGGTTCTGTGGTTATTAAACTTTTATTTGTTTCTGAAGAAAATGTGTAAAATGATAACCGAAAAAACTTTTCTTTACTTGTACTTATTTTTAAACAAAAAACTTTTTCGATTCATTTTTTTTTAATATAAAGGTCAGAAGAGCTAAATTACGTAATGTTTTTATTAAAATGATTAAAAATGAAATAAAACGTACCTTATCTCCCTGCGGTGGATTCCCCCAGGGCTAACAAAAAGAAAAAGAAAGCCTTGTAAGAATTAAGCCCCCCCCCTCTTGCAAAAGAGATCTTAATTCGAAATCGCCACGGCAAACCTAAGGCCCTTAATGAAACCTTGGAAATATTAAACTTTGTATAACCTTAAGAACCTCTCTCTCTCTCTCTCTCTCTCTCTCTCTCTCTCTCTCTCTCTCTCTCTCTCTCTCTCTCTCTCTCTCTCTCTCTCTCTCTCTCTCTCTCTCTCACTCTCTCTCTCTCTCTCTCGGTCCCACAAAGGCACCTACCTTTGAACGGCTGACGTGAGTTCTCTCTGGACATTTTGTGATTTTAACTTGTTGTAAATTAATTCACAGCAATTAGTGATGTCGTCTCAACTTGTCCGGGGGGAGTCTTGCTTGATTACTAAAGCGATGAGCTGTATTGTGCACACGTGAGGGTATCTATGTTTTCAGAAAATGTCGAAAACATTCATACAAAACCTTAAAATAGGTTATTTGTGTATGTCTCATTTAAATGTGGGTTGAAATTTTGTATTTTAGTTCAGAAACGGATATGATGGGTTCAAACCGTTATTGTCTGCCACTAGAAAAATAAAATAGATCAATAGGGCAAATCAAAGATATACAAAAAAAAAGTTTTTTGGTAACACTATTAGTTTTAATACTACTAAGGCATATACATTAGATAATTATATACTGGTTTTTATCATTGGTATATGTTAAATTACTGTACAAACTTTAAAATATAATATGTTTTTGAATAGTAAATTGGGATGCAAGGCCATACCCAACACTTTTTGGTCTGGGACGAACTCGATAGATAAGGCAATAACATGCCCCAAAACTCAAAAACAACAGCAAAGTTTTTGCTCATTGAAAGGATGCTTACAGTTGTCATAGCCTTAAAAGTAAAAGAGGATTTTTCAAAAAAAAAAAGACTGTTTAAATGAAAATATGGAATTGTTTTAAGAATTATTTTTTTTTTACATTATAATAACAAAACTCATTGAAAATCATACCTAAAGGTTGTATATCTGTAAGAATACAATCTGTGTTTTATATCTGAAATAATAATAAAAATGTTTAGTTTAAAAATATTTTGTTTTGTTATAATTTATCCACTGGTCTTAAACTTATGACAGGCTGTGTACATTATTTATTAATTAATATTACATTGAAAACTTCCAATACAAAGTTGTTCATGGAATCGATCTTTTAATTTGCTTAGAGTAAGTGCTTCTTAAAGTTAAGTACATATAACTAAAGCATTAATACAAAAAAACTTCAAATTGACAGTTTTAATTTAAAATTTATTTTAAAATAGGTTTAACATATCTGCTTTTATGAATTATAACATTCTGTCCAGTTCTTTGTGAGTACTCAGACGTAAAGAGAAATACGTTATTGCGACGCTGTCTAAGTTTGTTAGATTTCTGTTACACATCGTATTGATGTTTTTTTTCTTTTAGTTTGTCCTTTTGTCCTTTACTTCTTGTTCTTTCTTGTGATACAGACCTCCCGTGCCTTCTCGAACAATCTAGTACCCAATATGCATTATGCATTACTCTGTGGCCGATGGATTGGTGGAATTATGAGCCTGGGAATGGCCTACTGCCTCACATAGAAATCGAAGCGATTATCAATCACGTTGATGATTCGCCATTTTACACCCCCCCCCCACGGCTAGCCATTAATTGCTTGCTATCGGGTGAACATTTCTCCATTTGTTGTCTGCCATTTAACGAGTAGCATGGGGGCCCCGAACCGTTAACCGCCAGTTTAATAGCCTTATCATCAATATATTATTTCCTCATTAATATAATTAACTGAGCTCCTATAAAGTGTGGGGGTTAGTGCACGATAAACCTTCACTAATGGACAGTTGGAGTATAATCCCCTGTTCTCCTAATATATAATGGATTCGACATATATCTCAATGGATAATAAATATTTTATTTATTAATCTGGACTAAGAAATAATATTTATGAATTATATAAAGGATATAATTGGATATTTAGAATAGCAGAATAGATACGAGCCCTCAATCATGCGGAACATTGACCTGACGCATACCGACTATTGTCCGTGTACTGAGCAATTCCACTAACGTTTAGCACCTCGAGGCCTGCTATAAATGCGTGACGGTGGAAGCCCTGGAAGCCCAGTTCTCCAATTATGTTCTGAGCGTCTGTGGCTCTCGCGCTCTTGGTCAGCCTCCACTGGCTCGTATCCGGTGACGCGGCTGACGGATGAGCGTGGAGGTCTTCCCAAGACTCCGCATCCTCTTTCGCATGCGAGGGAGGTGACAACCATGTGAATTTATGAGGTCTCTGGGCTGTTTGTAAATACTGTATGAATGAGTTCATTCATAACAATTACTTGTTGCCCAATGAGGCATATTGTAATCAGTTCAGCAACACGTAAGTTGTATTTATCCTGTGATAGAGTGATTCTCTCGTGAGCTATCGATAGCCTTGTCTTTTGGCCAGTTGTTCCTTCTTCATCAGAAAGCCATCAGAAGTTCTTTCAAAGAACTCTCAATAATAATATTATTTAAATACGTTTCCAAGCTTCTTTGTTTTTTTTTAAACCTTTTTTATTAACATTTTTTACAACATGCGAACAACCATACAATGAACAAGATTTACAGAAATTTCTCCTCTTGCTGCATACTTAAATGCATTTGAAGGAGGGTAGAATTACAATAACAACATTTCTTTTTTCAGTTAAAAATACAATAACAATATAGACACGACTAGGTGATGGAGCTCACCTTCAGTTTACAATCTGGGAAACTTACAAACTAAAAACTTCAAAACCAGAACCTAAAGACTAAAGCGTTCCGGCCTCGACATCGTCCTGCCATCGATAGGGGAACGGAGCGGGGGTTATCGTGTTAAACACCGGGTTTGTAAAGTATTGTAGGGAGTCAAAAAAATTTATATCTCTACGTTGAATGAATTCATCCACCGTAGGCAGATCAAAGATCTCGTGAAGCTCACTGTATTTATGACCACTTTCATCAGTATACCGTTTTGGAATTGTTGGAGTCGCCGAGCTGTCGTATACGTCAGATAACGAAAAAGCGGTGCACCATACAGCAGAGTAGACCTGAGTACACTCTTGCTTAGCTTTAGACGCAGTGATAGATTGGGGGAAGTCAATTAATGCATAAGCCGGTAAGACTTCTTGCGTGTTTGCTTCAACTACCTCGCAAAATGTTTACTAAAACGGAGGTGTCTGTCCATTTTAATTCCCAGATATACTAGGTTGTTGGCTGGTGAATTTCGCTGCGTTCCTACAGTGTAAGTAGTAGGCAGCGGACTTTTTTCCTTCTGGTAAGAGAAAATTACGCAGTCAGTCTCACCCGCGTTTACAGAGATATTGAGTCTCCCCAATCTATTGCATTTCCAAGCATCAATCGACTCGTTCCTATATTTATGTACTTGGATTCCATTTACCAGGCTCTCCTTATAGACTACTTACTAAATTATTTCTAAGAGCCGTACTTGTTTGTTAGTGGCATTTACCGGAAAGGAAGTGGAAGAATCACCTTAAGCAATTTTGATTCTTTACGTTATTACCATTGGGTGAGCTAAGACAAACTTGAGGACTCTCCGTGCGGACCTACCCTAGGATATAAATGTCTTTAACAGTTGAGCACTTGTTGGACAAAAATGGTCACCTTATGTTAATATGGATATGATAGTAAATTATGGATAGGGTTTAGATCTTACACTCTGACCTGTAAAGAGCCAATAACGAGAACCCTTGAAGGCAATAACCCTCCGTCTTGCCGAAGGGCTGAGGAAGATAAAAAAAAAATGGCGAAGATGACCGTTTGTCAGCCTAATGTGATTGGGGCAGTGATGATGGCCACATCTATCAGATTTAGCGAGGTATTGGAGCCAGTTATGATCACCGCTTCCTCCTCCTTCGGATTTACATAGTCCTACATGAGTATGGAGGCGGTGAACATTTACATACATATGGTGTGTGTAATGCCCCTTTTATTCCCTGAGAAGGAAGTGCTGCATCGTTGGCGGTGGGATCAAAGCCTTCGTGTGCTCTATGAATAATAGCCAGATGCTCTCAAGTAACAATAACCTAAAGAGTATTTTGAATAGCATCAAATGTTCATTTCTCTTCAAAACTATTTTCATAATGGGCAAGCGCTTTACAAAGCTCACCTATACAAGGCTATGTAAATTTTACAAGGGTAATATTAAAAAACGCCGTTATTATTAGCTATTGTAGCATTATAAATAAAAGGGTTACAAATTAAAATGTGGAAACAAATTTACAAAAAACAAACAATATATTGAGCTTGGCAAGAGAGTAATTTTGGTTTTTTAGTGTGAAATAAAACTCAATATTTTCTCTATAAAAAATGAACTTTAATCAGTCAAATATCTTCCATTCTGTTCGATGACCTTTTGCCATCTTTCTGGTAACTTCATGATCCCGCGCTCATACAACTTTTGCTCCTTAAAACTCAATCAAGTGCGATTTGGTGTCATCAACATTACTGCAATTTTTACGGTTTTTAAGCAGTTTTGTAAACTTCGAAATAAATGATAATCCGATGGTTCAAGGTCGGGGCTGTATGAGGGGTGCGACATCACTTCCCAACCAAGCTCCAATAGTTTCGTACGTGTTGCTAAAGATGTGTAAAGCCTCGCCTGATAACCCGAATATCGAGCTTCTTAACAAGCCCAAGACGTCTGATTTTCAATTGTTGTGAGTGATATATTTAACTGTTTTGTAATTTTCCGTACAGTTATATGATGATGCGATTCAATTATGGCTTTCATTTTATCATCATCAACTTCAGTGAAAAATCTCCAGAATGAAATTTTTCAACTCGATTCTGACACGTGCATTCTGTTAAACAATCAACACCATAAACTTCACATATCTCTTTGTGAGCCTCAGCCGCTTTCTTACCTTTATGAAAATAAAAAAGTAAAATGGGTCGAAAATGCTTATTTTAGCACTCCATGTTAAAACTGACCGTAAACTGACATTTGTAAACAAAATTGCACGGAATTTCATTCTATAGCAACCTAAAAGTATCCACTACCAAATCTCAAAAGAAAAAAAATTCTAACATTGACAAAATAACAACGAAACAAACATAACGCTATCTACTGGTGCAAACCGAAATCGCTTTCTTGCCAACCGGAAGAACACTCGCTGGCCAATGACGATAAGGCCAATTTTCCACACCAATGTGAGAGATTTTTTCGAGGACTGGCAAAAAAAAGCAAAAGCTTAGGTTCGGGTGAATATCGCCAGTACACAGTGCCTGGAGTGTTGTTTAACGTTTTATAATTGTTTGTCGTTTCATTTATAATTTGTATTTTAATAATTTAAATTTAGATGATTTAAATGTTTCCCTTGTACAATTTTCTTAGCCTAAGAATGACAGGCGTGGGTTCTCGAAAATGCTTGCCAATCAAAGAAAAGCTTTTCTAGAGAATCGAACATTTGATGTCATTTAAACCTTAAATTTTAATTCCATTCCTCACCCGGATTCCATCTCGACAAACGACTGACCTGGAACCCACATACGAGACTAAAAAGACAAGAACTAAACAGACGCTTTAGACAACTGTACAGACTACTTAAAAGGACATCCCATCTCTCAATAGAAAATAAATTACTTATTTACAAAGTTATACTTAACCCAACCTGGACGTACGGAATTGAGCTATGGGGGACAGAAAAAAGTCGAACATCAACTGTATCCAATCCTGAGAACAATAGTAAATGCCTCTTATTACGTCAGCAACAAAACCCTTCATAACGATCTTAATATCCCCTACATCCCTTCCAAGTGCATGAAATTCCATAGTAACCTATCCAACCACCCTAAACCCTAGCACAGTGCAATGCATTGCACCACTCATCCCTATAATCCTTCCCGGAGACTGAAACGGCAGTGGCCAGTTTCTCCAATCAGGTCCTGAGCGTCTGTGGCTCTCGCGCTCTTGGTCATCCTCCACTGGCTCGTATCCGGTGGCACGGCTGACGGAGGTGGAATTCCCGAGGCTGCTTTCTCTTTCGCATGCCTCTGGTCTGTTTGTAAATATTGTATGAATGAGCGAGTGAACGATGAATTGTAAATATGGTATGAACGAGAACATTTATCTCAATTACTTATTGCCTAATGAGGAAGATTATAATCTTAGCACAATAAAGAAGTTATATATATATATAGATATAATTGACTGAATACAATGAGTATAAATAGAATGAAATCAGAGACGAAAAAACCCACAGGCATCTATTTATTATTTCAGTTGAGTTTTTTTTTTTTGCATGCAACGATTAGTTCAGGAATAGTTGTGATTAATAGAGGAAGAGACATGAAGTTGTCGATAACTTTCTCCATTCCCACTGTAAAGCTACATGACTCGGAGATGCCCATACAAAGATACTGGAAGATGGCTGGGCAGATACAGACAAGACGCCAGTGAGATAAGCGGACAGTTGCCATGCATGAGAGGACCATGCACACTACATAAAGGTGGTGCATGGAGGGCAATTATACATTAGGCAGGTGCATTAGCATACATAGGGCCTGCACCATGCACGCCTGGACGTGATCTGTATCCCACAGTCTCCGTCCTTCTTTCTCTTCTCCACTGCCACTGCGTCGTAAAACTCGAACGCTCCCTCTGTCTCATGCAACACTACACTCTTTTACTTTTTAGACAGAATTTCTTTAGTTCATTTTATGTTGCATGGGGTCGTTACATGTACGTTACTGCCAAGCCTTAGAAAACAGAAACAGAAAAAAACTACAAATTTATTGTGCTCCCAAAAAGATACAATAAATGACTTTATGCATCTTCTTCATAGTTCATATACAGTAGTATCCCGATAATGGAGGGACTGACGAATTATCGGGAATACCCATTATCGGGAGTACAAAATTAAAAAACGAATAAATGCAAACATGTATGTATTAAGAAGTATGTACAATGTAGTAAGGATAAAAACTATGCAATAAACACTGCTTAATACTAAACTAAACAATAAACAATACATGCAATAAAAAATATGTTCATATTTATGTTCTAGATTAAATAAACACCAATCATTTGTACGAAAAAATCCGTAATTTTTTTTTGACGCTATCCTCGCAGACGGGTATTGTCAATTCCTTTGTATATTTCTTCCAACTGGTACATTTGAATTCCTTGCTTGCGCCAACCACTTTTTTAAGTTCTCTTCAAGTTGTGGGTAATCACCAGTCTTGAAGCGTTTTACTTTGCTGCTTGATGTCTGTGAAGTGATTTTGTCCTTGTTCTTCAGGATTGATGTGATCGTGGAACGAGGGACGTTAAAAAGCTTGGATGCGTCAATTTGCTTAAAGCCACTGGCCACGGCCTTTATGATTTTTTTTTCTCTTTAATAGAGATGCTAATTTTTTTCGAAGGCATGGTAACGTGTCACAACGATATCGAAAACTATACTGAACTGTAGAAACAAAAGAAAAGCTTAGTACAATTACTAAAACTTTCCCTCTCTCCTCTCCTTATTTCCTTTAAGTAAAAAGAGTACGAATTACATATGGGATTTCATAGAAAACATTTATCTCGCACTCATTCTGCTTTCTGGTCTCTCACTGTCCTCTTTCCCTTTCTTGAAACAGTACGAATTAACGAGTTTTTAAGCTGGAAATACGTATTATAAGACGTTTTAAGTGACCTCGATCATAGAAATAATACGAATTACCGAGGGGACTAAAATGCATTGTTTTTATACCACTTACCTGGATCTTCTTTGGGGACCGGCAAATTTGTACGAATTAGCCGGAAATACGAATAATCGGGATTCTACTGTATTAGGAATAACACATTGCTATAATTTCAATTTTCAAGAAACCTTCAAGTGCTTTCTTTTACTATGTTACAAATGGAGTTAGTTATAAATGTTAGTAGTAGTTTGCTTAGATGCTAATATTCTACTGTTAGTGTTCATTCATTTTTAAATATAATTCGATTTTATAAAGTTACTTTGGCGGAGTGCTTAGAAATTTATTGGTAGAAGAGAAATATCATTTTAGTCTCTGCAGTGGAGGGAGAATGTCGTCTTTACAATGCCATGGTTACAAATACGCCCATTAACTAATATTCATTGACGGTGCACTTTTGGTTGATATTATTGATTATTGATTATTGATTATTTGAAAGCTGATAAACGGAACGTTGCAAAAACATGTGATACATGCATCAACTGTTTGATCAAGATAAGTCTTGTTTCTTTGATTATATAAAATATTCAACGTGATAAAGCACCATTGATGATTGGATAGAAATCATCCGAAGAAACACACGAGACTCCGTATAGGTTTATCAAATAGTAATTACTTTTTATAGATATATTATTTTCGGATATTATTTCATTTTTTTTATTATCCATCATTCAACTCAACTGCTGAGCTAATATTAAGCTGTATGTCTATCTAGGGATGAACACTATACCTCGTTCATATGTATCTTTTTTAAAAATCTGTTGCGATTTTTATATTTATTAATTATAATATATGTCTTTACTATTATAATAATAATAATATCTTTAAAAGCGGAACACTATAAACAGTTGCTAAAATATTCTTCAATCGCACAAGCAGCTGATACTGCAAGCTACGACAGGTTCGCCAAGTTGAACTTTGGAGCAAGTCAGTTCTTTTCGGGACATCGAACCGACTAGGTCTCGTTAGTTTTATCCATGTTTTATTGTGAAATTAATTACATTAAGGACCAATAGCGTGTTTTTCACGATACAATAATGATTTAATGACGTGTCTAACAATTATCTACATTGAATCAAAGTCGGTTACCAATCTACTTGTAGCAAAATGTGATCACGGATAGCACAAAACAACAACCAAAGGTGAGTGGACTTTCCTTAGGGATTTTATATCATTGAGAGTTAACTCTTTTTTTATTACCATAAATTTAATTTGAATATCCGTTTTTACTAAAAATAATATCACGTGAAGTGTTAAAGCATGGGTATTTACGAAAATATCTCCTATTTTGTTGAAGAGGTGGGCTGCAGGTACAAAAGTGCATTTTGATGTGTTATTTATGATGTACATTAATTTTCTGAAAATCTTTGAAATTGATAGAACTCACCTTATGCATTACAATTTTTTTTTCTTCTTCCTAGCCCCATTAAATTTACAACATTTATAGACCCTCAGGCGAATCTATTTACAAATTATTTTTGTATTTCCTGTAGCGTCGCTACATTACATACAGGTTTTGTTATTTTATAAAAATTATACAATGGAATAAACAAGTATAATGATATACATTATACGTGACTGGACTGAGCTGACTAATAAAGGTGATGGGGCTCACCTTTTTAATCAAACTTAAAACTAACTTACATACTAATTCTTAACCTAATTTTCCCGACAGTCTGTTGCCATCGATGCTGGAAGGGTGGTGGGGTCATAGTGTTAGGTTAGGTGCTGCAACGAGTCAAAAAAACTTGATGTTTCTGCGGCGGATGATAGAATCATTTATTTTGCTCTATGTTGCATAAGCGTAGTACCTATAATTGTTAGACTGGAGTGAACTAAAACTACTTGTTACTAAAATGTAAATATAGACACTGTAGCTTATACGACACTTCATAGTGAATTCTTGTAGTGCCTTGTATATACAGTCAATGTCAGTGAGAGCGTACGGTCAAGTGATGGTAGTGCACCTAGGTGATTTAATTATTATACTTAGAAATATATTCTGTATTCTCTGCAGCTTAAGGACAACACTCGTAGTTGGAGATGCACAGGATAATTGAGATCTGAGAAGCAGTCTATAAACACTTGGACTTTGCCTTATCTAGCTAGTGGAAGAAAATTAAAGATTTTCAGCCATTGTGTCGACTTAAATAAACCAGTAATGACGTTTTGGAGACAAGTGGTACTGACATTCTTACATTTAGTCAGTATTATTGTCAATATCCCCCCACTACCTCTCATCTGTATATTTTCTTCAATATCTAGGACGATATTTAAAACTGCCTTCAGCTGTGACAGGGCAGCTATCCATCCCACAGGAGGTATGATGACACACAGGATAAGGCACTAGATATCTCGGGACTATTTCCTCACCTGGCGGATATCTAGATTCCATTCGGTTAATGGAACGGTAGAGGAATTAAAGTCCCACTGTGACTTAAGTAATTGGATGGAGGGAGAGGAGTGAAGCTTTGAGGTAGGCGATTTACTCAGTTCTATTTCTGGAAGGGGAGAGGCTTACTTTGTCTGCAGTTTCAGCCTAGCAGGTTTTTTATTGCCTGTAATTTATTTTAATTGTCTTTTTAAACGAACGGTTTTGGTCAAGTCACGTACATTTCAAAGGCAGTACTGCGTATCATTCAGAAAACCTGTAATCAAAGTACAGTAGAACCTCGCTTATCCGACATTGGTGTGACTGGGGAAGGTCAGAACGGCTAAAATGTCGGTTTTACCCGAAATGAAACAAATACGTGTTTTAAAATTTAAAGTGTATATTACATGCATCTTCTCTTATAGGATAATATACAATTGAATTAAACAAATGCATGATCATTATTTTATTTATTTGTTAAACAAATTGTATAATTTAGGCAGGTTTCGTCTGTCTTATAAACTCGCTTCGATAGTTAAATAATCTTTGTAGAGGAAAGTCTTTTAAAAGAAAAGAAATAAAAGCTTTATTATGAAGTACGATCAAAACACTGGTATATACAAATATTAAGAGTTACGTTACTACATACTGGGTGGAAGGCATAGGGACGAGTGGGGTCTGGGGATAAAGCTGAGACATATATGTATAACAAAAGGATAAGATTCTGAGAAGTAGGGAGGGTTGCTTACTTAAAAATAACAGGAACCATCAGTGACTTCCATGAAGTCACGAGCAGGTGTACAGTTCTGCTCAAGCCCCTTCTACTTGTTATTATTATCAAACTGATGAATACTTGAGCCTCTACACCGTCAGATAAAAGATATTCACCCGAAATCGAAAATTAACCTAACCGTGGGATTTTTCAACCGCCAAGCCCGAAATGAAACTGAACGAATCGCGTCTGAAATGATAGAAGAGGGTTTCAATTGAACTTTTGAAAAATGAAATTCTCACCGTGAACTCGTCACTTCGGTCAAATGGTCTGATTACCCGAAGAATTGGATTAGCGAGGTTCTACAAGAGAGAACAAAACCACGCATGTCACATTCGGTTTAAAAAAATCTATCATATCCTCGTGGCTCCTGACCGAAGACTACAACTGACACTATCGGCTAGAAGACATTAGAACATGCGATACAAACACTACACAACAAAACTCACAGTACACCACGCTATTGTAGCCAATTAACATAGGTTGTAACGTTTATAATTTTGTATGTTTGTACCGGTAGGCAAAGTGTCTATATGTTATTATAATATGATTTACTCGTTTCTGATTGGCTCTCTATTCCCCCGTATTTCATTTTATATGAACTTTAGTGCAAGTTTTATCGCTAATTTTATAGTAATGACCTAGTTGTATGTGTGATTGTATGAGTGATTGTATGTGTGATTGTATGAGTGATTGTATGGGTGATTGTATGGGTGATTGTATGTGTGATTGGATTTTTGATTGTATGAGTGATTATATGAGTGATTGTATGTGTGATTGTATGAGTAATTGTATGGGTGATTGTATGTGTGATTGTATGAGTAATTGTATGGGTGATTGTATGAGTGATTGTATGTGTGATTGTATGTGTGATTGTATGTGTGATTGTATGAGTGATATTATGTGTGATTGATTGTATGTGTGATTGTATGAGTGATTGTATGTGTGATTGTATGAGTGATTGTATGTGTGATTGTATGAGTGATTGTATGGATGATTGTATGGGTGATTGTATGTGTGATTGTATGAGTGATTGTTTGTGTGATTGTATGTGTGATTGTACGGGTGATTGTATGAGTGATTGTATGTGTGATTGTGTGAGTGATTATATGTGTGATTGTATGAGTGATTGTATGAGTGATATTATGTGTGATTGTGTGAGTGATTGTATGTGTGATTGTATGAGTGATTGTATGTGTGATTGTGTGAGTGATTGTATGTGTGATTGTATGAGTGATTGTATGAATGATTGTATGTGTGATTTCGCTTTAACTTCTTTAATGAATTATTTCTTATTTCTTATCAATATAAGCTTTATTATTTGTATTCATTAGCTGTGCACATCTGGGCCTACCAGAAATTTTTTTCCGTTTACTAATTGTTGATCGAATAGCCTATCACTTATTAAACAAGTCATGCCACACGCATTCCGAATCGTCCAACATTCTAAAACTCCAGTCCCTTTAGGCCGAAATCCTTTGAAAAATCAGCAATGCCCTTGTTTTCAATTACACTCAATTTTTTATATTATGTGCTTTTTTGAAGGACATAGAACCTGATGAAATTGTATCAGTGAGTCCTTAAATGCTTGTAGACAGTTTTATAATGCTAAGAACAAGTAGAAAGGGCTTGAGCAGAACTGTATACCTGCCTCGTGAATTCATGGAAGTCACTGATGGTTCCTGTTATTTTTAAGTATGCAACCGCATCCCCCCAAGACCTCCCTACTTCCCAGAATCGTACCCTTTTCTTATACAAACGAGGGTGGTCTGAAAAGTTTCCGACCTAACAAAGCTTTTATTTATTTTATTATCATCTTCATGTTGAGGTTGAAAACTTTCCAGACAACCTGTGTATATGTCTCAGCTTTAGCCCCAGACCACATTCGTCACAAGACATTCCACCCAGTATGTAGTAACGTAACTGTTAATATTTGTATATACCGGTGTTTTGCTTGTACTTCATAATAAAGCTTTTCTTTCTTTTCTTTTAAAATACATTCCTCCAACAAAGATGTTTTAACTGACGATACAAGCTTCAGAACGAGGCTGCTAGATTAGACACCAGATACAAAATCTCAATCTGTTGCGACCTGCCTATCCCAACTGTCAATTCCATAATCAAAAATGAGTATACAAATTTCCACACTACTTAACTTTGGTTACATATCCACTGACTAAAAATATCTTGGGCACATTTCTCGCTCGCTCTCTGTGTCTTCGTAGTTCTCGAACTTCTTCCATTAGGTGTGAACAACCACGGGGGGAAAATAACCCTTAAAACACTTCGCCAAATTAGCTCAAGAATATTTTTAATTTTATCTATTTAATATCTAAAGCCAATGAAAATCCCATTTCTCGACAATATTGTATTTTTTAATCAAAAAAGCATAAGTATGTACGAAAACCAATTGCTCACCGTACGAATAAATGTAGATCTCCACAAGTAAGCGTAAGCACTATCAAATGTCTGAAAAAATACGGCCTTTGAAATGAGATAAACAAATTGCAATGAGAATTGACAGGAGAGAAAAGTAAAAAGTTTTCCTGAACATTCCTCGTCCGGTGAGGCAATTTGCCTTGGGGGGGGGATATACTTAAGAAGATCCTAAGCAGAACGGAGGAGGAGAAAAAAACAGGCGCATAGGACGTGATAAGTGGTCCAAAGTGCTGTCCTGGCCTCTTTTCGCCAGGGGGGGGGGAGGGACAACCCATTTTGCCGAAATTAAGTTCGTGTACTAATGGATAATGTAAAATAATTTTAACATCCTTTTTTTTTTTATTATTATTATTCTTTTAGGAGCTATTAAAAAGAACCATTAGTAAAATTGTATAAACTGAGCTTGACTCATTTAAATTATAATCAAATTCAATATTCTCCTGCTGAAATAACTGCTCGAGATGTCTGAAGAGAGCGTATTTTTCCATTTATTTCTCACTTTCATACTGTCTGTCGACCTTACAGAATGTTTAACTATTGATTAAAATTTGTCTGTTTACGGTATTTATATTACAGAACTGGTATTTCGTGAGGTATACCGTCGAACTCAGGTGTTCGGCACATTAATGCCGTTTTGTTGAGTATTTGTATAGCTCGCCGATAGAAAGAATGAGGACCCAAAACCTTTTTAATAAAAACGCGAAGAAATCTCAACTGCCAATGAACGATAACAACACGATAGACTAACGTTATGGATATCTACCTCGACCAGTTATGAATAATGGAAAAATACTGGTATATACAAATATTAAGAGTGACGTTACTACAGACTGGGTGGAAGGTCTAGGCACAAGTGGGGCCTGGGGCTAAAGCTGAGACATATATGTATAAGAAAAGGATAAGATTCTGGGAAGTGGGGAGGTCTTGGAGGGATGCGGTCGCTTACTTAAAAATAACAAGAACCATCAGTGACTTTCATCAAGTCACAAGACAGGTATGCAGTTCTGCTCAAGCCCCTTCTACTTGTCCTTAGCAAGATTAGAAATATTCTATATAAAGCAAGCATTATAAAACTGGCGATAGAACTAGACTCTGATAGAAGACAATATGGACACCTGTGATCCTAACAAAGTTTTCTTTGTCAACAATTGGAATTGTATCAGAATATTTACAATACTTATTATTTTAAGCAGTTGCTTATGACTTGAGCTCAACGTCTTGTATCTTTGGGTGAAAAATGCTCTTTGGCCAAAATCACTTCACTTGACACTTTTTAAACACTGAGCTTAAATCACAAGATACTAAGTGCTTGGTAAGATACTAAGTTGTAGGAGGTCGCTCTGGGTCGGCAGGGGTAATATGGGTGTATAGATCATTAGCATGCGGATTAGGATGGCCAGGAAGGTGGAAATGGAAGTTCTGATAGAAGGGAAGATTGCAGGAAAGCAGGAAGAACCGGAAAGTTGCAGAAGAGGCGTAGGATACGCTGAAATATCTTTCAGTAAGATGTGACGGGATGATGAGGATGTACGTGGAAGGAAGATTGTCTTTGAGTTTACAGAGCAAGCCCGGGTTCCATACCCAATCATAGGCCCTACAAACTTTATAAGTAAGCTAAAATATATTATGTTAGGGTTTTTTTAATCTTTAAGAGGTCTTTACGAAGTATATCACGATATTAGATCTTCAAAGTTTACGTAATTTATCATCATCGTTTATATTATATATGATATGATTACATATATATAGTTCATAAAAAAATTGAGACCTTCCAGCTTCGGTGGCTGAAGTAGCATTTAATTTGGAAGCGCTCACGAGTATAAATAATTTTTTGCTCCGACTGGCAGGACACAAAGCGGTGACCTCACACAGGATTCAATTAGACCTTTAGCGGCCGAATACGAAACCGACTTCGATTGGATTTGGAATCCGACTACAAAGGGCCCAAAAATAAAACGATTTGAGCCCGTGACGGTCCTTTAGCCCTCGTTTCATTATCGCTCGGTTGAATTTGAAATCCAATTTAATAAATACATATCCATAAAAACAATTAAAAGTTTCTATTAATTAATCAAATTTCCTTTAAGTAATTGTAATAACAAAACAAGAAAAATGAAGCTTTTAGATTATATATTTTCAAAATATCTGAGTCAAGTATTCCTAGAAATTATGGCATACAAAAGTGAAGAGAATAAATTCGGAAAAAAATGTAATTTTATGCTTAAGCAAAACAAAAAAAACGAATTGTGACTAAACAAAAAAATGTGGCACATATCTGTTAGATATTATTGTCATTATTTTGTAGAAATATAATTTTTTTTTTTTTGTAATATAAATAACAATCACTATTACTTGTTGGTCAGTATTTGGCAATTGTGATCAATTATGTCATTCAGACTATGTCATTCTATTACAGCTCAGTATTCACTCACTCATTCAGTCAATATATTGATACAAGTACAGTCCAGAGACCCCCAACCCTCTCGTGCATTAGAGCATGCATTGTTTCCCTTTAGGAATAAGCACTGCTCGAGCAAAAGATACGAATGTCCAACCGAATTATTAGCAGAAACAACCGTGAATAATGTAATATAAAAACATTGGAGCAAATAATTCATCTATTTATTAACTAAATAATGAAATAAATCGACAGTTAAATAATCTTTGTGGAGGAGAGTGTTTTAAAAGAAAAGAAAGAAAAGGTTTATTATGAAGTACAAGCAAAACAATGGCATATACAAATATTAAGATTTATGTTACTACATACTGGGTGGAATGTCTAGGCACGAGTGTGGTCTGGGGCTAAAGCTGAGACATATATTTATAAGAAAAGGATAGTTCTGGGAAGTAGGGAGGGATGCTGTTGCTCACTTAAAATTAACAGGGAACAATCAGTGACTTCCATGAAGTCACGAGGAAAGTGTACAGTTCTGCTCAAGCCCCTTCTGCTTGTTCTTAACAAGATTATAAATATTATATATAAAGCAAGCATTATAAAACTGACGATGGTAGAAAAAAGAGTGCATGAATCCGACAGAATATGTACATACGCTGTTTTGTTAACAGACAGATATTAAGTAAGTTCGCTTACAGGAATAAATATTAACTATTAATAATAAAACCTTTGACATTCCCATTTGACATCATTCGAAAACTGTTCTCTCAAAATTCTAATTCAAATATGGACTATTCAGGTATAATTTAGGTATTTGAGCAGCATTTGAGTATTTCTCTTTCTCTATTATTTACTAAAGGTATGAAGATAAGATTATTATATTTGCATAATGTTTCCAAGGTATGACTACAGCTACAAATTGAATGAAATGTGTGAGATTCTCCAAGCTTGAGCATCAAGTCAGTCCTTGAATGAGAGTTCTAGGCCAGCCAGTTTCCAACAACTAATGAGTTGAATCGTCTAATGTAATGCTTTTCAACGCGATATTCCTGAAACATAATACATAATACAAGTATTTTGTCGCATTATGTATCTGTGATTGCACAACTTCCATTGTATCCACTGTTCCATTGTTCGTCGAAGTCTTGTTAAACTTTGTTCGACTTGCTCTCCCTAAACTCGGACAGTGAATGGTCTAAGCTTGGGGGTATCGTTTGGCGTTAATGCTACTGACAGATCTCTAATGAACAGTTTTATGGTGTGCTTTGCATTACTTTTACGTTCAGTTTTTGTTCATGGACAACGTTTTGATATATTATGTACGTCTGTGTCAAGTCCTCAGATCAAGGAAAGAATTTGAATAGGTGTTAGACGTGATTGATGAGAATTAGCGCCAGTAGTGGAGGTGCAAAAGATATAGTTATATTTAGTTATGGTTATAAGCGTATCCAATCCTTTTAATCAAAAGTCCTGAGAACAATAGTAAATGCCCCTTATTACTTCAGCAACAAAACCCTTCATAACGATCTTAATATACCCTACATTCTTGAACTCATCCCTTCCAAGTTCATGAAATTCCATAGTAACCTATCGAACCACCCTAATCCTGTAGCACAGTCATTGCACTGCACCACTCATCCCTATAATCCTCCTCGGAGACTAAAAACGCAGTGGCCTCGTGACCTGCTATAAATAAGTGACAGTGGGAGTCCTGGCAATGGCCAGTTTCTCTAATCATGTCCTGAGCGTCTGTGGCTCTCGCACTCTTGGTCAGCCTCCACTGGCTCTTGTCCAGTAACGCGGCTGACATTGGAGCGTAGGGGACTTCCTAAGACTATTTTCCTCCTTCGCACGCGAGGGATGTGACAACCCCTATATACTGTTTGTATATATAGTATGAATGATGAATTGTAAATATGGTATGAATGAGAACATTTATCTCAATTACTTATTGCCTAATAAGGATTGTAATTTTAGCACAACAATAAAGATATTTGGATTCTGTAAAGAAGATAAATTATAAAAGCACCGGCTGATCCAGCGATTAAGAAGCATTTGTTGACAGAGCTTGCTCAGATTGTAATTTTATCATAATAAAGTTTTTTTATCATCACTGTTATAGTTATATAATAAAGTTATAAGTCCGCGATGAATTGATAGATTTTAAATACAATGGCATTTAGATAATCGATGAAATAGGTACATATAACATTCATAGGTACAACAAAATGAAGAAAATATGTATTCAAAATAAATAGGGTAATACCGGCCATTGGATAATCATAATTATTTTGTAAATAAGGCGGTTGTGTGTTATTTTAGACGATTGTCTAGAACGTAGCTTATTTTAGATTTCACTGCGTTTGTTGTATGGGAGCATAACTTGTCAACCTTTTAGATCTAATGATAACATAATGTTGTTTTTTGAATGCTGTGTGTTCGTTATAGACATTTTTCATAAAACAAAAATTTAGTTTAATTAAGCGATTAATAACTGACTGGCGATTTTAATGGCGTTACTTAATAATCAAAATCACGCGCTCTTGGTCAGCCTCCGCTGGCTCTTACCCGGTGAAGCGGCTAACGTAGGAGCGTGGGGGACTTCCAAAGACTCCACTTCCTCCTTCGCCTGCGAGGGAGGTGACAACCATGTGGATTTGGGAGGTCTCTGGGCTGTTTGTAAGTACTGTATGATTGAGCGATTGAATGAAAATTGTAAATATGGTATGAATGAGATCATTTATCACAATTACTTATTGCCCAATAAGGCAGATCTTAATGTTTTTATAATAAAGTTGTTGATTCAGGGGGGGGGGTTAGGTAATTGAAGAGTGCTTTAAATTGACCCTGATAACTGATGGGCCAATTTGACCCAACGTTCCCATTGCGGGGTTAACCTCAGTGTGTATCGGCTACGTGCTCTAAAATAACTTGACAACGTTGCAGAAAATGGGCATTCATTTTCTTTTATCTGAAGTTTTTTTCGTTAGGTCCTCTGCTGTTAGAAATCATCATCAAAAAGTAGTTGATAAGAAAAGTTGTTGAGGATAAGTTGCTAGCGCTAAGTTTGTTCGTAGATAGCGCTAGGCATTATCCCCGAAGCCACGTAAGCGATCAAGAACTCGTTAGATCTGATATCCGTTGTATGCCAGCGCACGCTGTTGTCTGACAACTTTTATCTCCAAGTTATTTTTTCCCTCGCGGTATTGTTTGCACTTTCTATATCATAGTTATCGATCTGCCAAGCCCCTGTGTCGGTAAACGTAGAGAGAGGGCCCGCTGACCATGGAAACATAAATTGGGTTCTCAGCTGTGTTCAGTCACGGTGTACAAACACCAATTGGATTCGAGAGGGGAAAAATCTCAGGATTTTACCCTCCAAAGATACCCTGCTCCTATCGCCTAATATCAACAAATAGAGTTATCTGCCAGTACAATCTTACAGGTGACAACACATTGGTTTGCGGCTGAAAACTAATCAAGTTGCTAATACCGATCAAGCATCATCGTATTAAACAAAAGGGGGACGGATTGTTGTAAAAAAGTATTTGAACAAACCAATTTTTTCTCCATACAAGAGTGTTTTTATCAACTTAGTGGTAAAATTATTTATACTTGCGGAAATTGCATAATTAACATCGTTTTCAATCGACAAACAGCCAAGAGACCAATCATTTTTTGTTGACATTATTTGTCGCCTGAATGATGCAACATTATTATTTTCACGTCACTACTTTTCATCCACTTCAGTCATTACTTTTTATCGTTAAGGGTCAAGAGCTTTTGAATTAAATCCAATATATGAGTAGATCTGTGAAAATGTTTATACATAGCAATTCTTCTTATTTTTTTTTTTTTTGTAACTTGGACACCATAAGCCTTCAAGATCAAAAAAGCTTCTATCAATCGGCCTTAAACGATGTGTTGCCACTTTAGAATTACAACATTGCTTAGTTTGCCAAAGAAAATGAAAATTAGACGAAAGAAGAGTGAAATCAAATAGTAACAAAAATACCGTGTTGTTCAAAGACTTTTTTGCACCGTTGTGTATTTAATATACTTAAGTACATATATCATATGTGTAACTGAAAATAAGAACTATATAAACACGTAAAAGTTACTGCAAGTCCTATGGTCAAAATTTTAAAACGAAAAATATATTATATTAATTTTAGGGTAAAACATATGCCCGAAATAAATGTATACATGACGAATAAACATACATAAAGAAAGAAAAAGCAGAACAACATTGCATTTTCAAATTTTAAAATAAAAAGCTGCAACGACCATTCCTTAGCTATAACTTGTAAAACTAATTAATATCAACTAATAACAATATTACTGAGAAATTTCGAACAATATCTGAAGTATTGCCTAGTATTGGAAACAGCAGGGTGGGCTACATGTTCGCACAGGTTCGTGGATTTGATCTTTGTACCCCCGGCCAAGGTGTTCGCTAGTTCCGAATTCTACATCGTGCGAGGCGGATTTTATGTTTTATGTAATTTTATTCTTGATATAAGTTTAATTTCGTGCCGACATGTTATTAACATCAAAGTGATTTACTGATTTTAACAATTAACTCGAAACCATGGTCATTTATCAAAATAGTCACTTCAGAATGGAGCTGTACACAAAACAGCAGCGAAAGGAATATTTGTGAATATTGTGACTTTAAAATGTTAATCTGTCTTTAATCGGCTTTTAATAATATAATATTATAAAACCTGTTTTTAAAAAAATGTTATATATTTTGTATTTAACTTTTATTTTTAAACACTCAAATTTAGACTTCATCTAATAATCTTGTCAAGTAAATATAAAAACCATAGGCAATTTCCAAAATCTTGTACATTTTCATAAATCGGTTGCAACTGCAGACACTAACAAGACCGAGTAGTTGATCATTGTGCTGTTGATAAAGGTTATTTTAAATTTGTATTCACTGAAACCAACAAAGCTCGTCTGCTCATGTAAGGGGTTTGTTAAATACTAAAATATATTCAACAAGAGAGTCTGTTTCCTTGACTTCCAGAGCCTCTATAATATTTGAATGAAGTATTTATGGTCTGGCTCTAGAAATGGTATATTGTTGAGGTGCATGCAAATTTAAATAGAACGGACTGCGAAAAACAAAAAAAAAATAAACCGAGAAATGTGCAAGTGTGTGGAAGACCGTTGACAGATAAGCAGTGTGGAGGATTATCTAGCTGTTTCCAGTTATCAGGTACTAATTAGTTTTTTTGCAAAAACTTGAAAGGCAAATATGATTACATGCTTTAGATACACTCAATATCGCTAAATTGGTTTAAACAATGAAAATTAAAAAAAAATATTTACAATAATATTACATATTTTATGCTATGCAATCACTTCTTTGAATTAAATTTGTTGCCATTATATCATATAATTGTATTATACGTATTTTAGGTTAAAATAAATTATATTTTACGGTTGCTTACTTAAAAATAACAGGAACCAGTGAATCAGTGACTTCCATCAAGTCACGAGGCAGGTATACAGTTCTGCTCAAGCCCCTTCTACTTGTTCTTATGATAATATTACCATTATAAAACTGATGACGCAGAAATGACGGTCTACCAAGAACAGGAATAGTTACATGTTTTGCGTTAAATGTAATATGTTAAAATTATTGTTTATGGTGTTAAATTGCAGTTCTGAATTGATAAATATACAATTGTTCGTTTCTTGTTTAATTATTCAATAACTTCTTCCGGTATTTTTTTTAAGTACATAAAAGAACTAATGCAGTGTTACGGTTAATCAGCTGTTTGATAATAGGAATCTCTTTGGCTGGAGTTGTAAGTCGGAAAGTAAATCTTCCCTACAATATTTTCCACAGCATTTATTTTCCATGGTTGGCAATATTGGGATAATCCCAGAGTGGCCGCCCGTAAGCCTAAGTTTGGTGCAATGACCAAATCCGATTTGTACGACGATAAGGAGGTACCTTTCCCGAATGGAATCTGCAACTAATGCCCGATATATATATGATATATATAGAACCGTCGAGGAGATAACAGGGAGGATATTCCAGGCCTGGAGATGATCCTGGATGATTCCATTTCCTGGAGACGGCAGCACTACCTAGCAGCGGCTCCCTCAAGCTCCCTAAGTCCTTGTCTTGTCGCCTATTTCCACAGGATTTTCCTTCAATAGCCTTCTATCGGATATTGCAACGTATCGCTTATAGCTGGGATTTTCTTAGTGCCAATCCCAGTATTCCAGCCCTTTTCATATTTTCACATTATAAAGATAAATATTTGACAAATTATTAGCTATTAAAATTTGTTAATCCAAGCATCTCCAGTACTTAATATAAATTTATGATAGTATTGACGAATCAACTTATTTATATACTACGCAAATAGAAATCTTCTTGGCATTGAATGTACCTTAACCATTTTCTTATTAGGTATAGGTACAAGCTATACCTATTAATGAATAATGGAAGTCTATTTGCACTAGAATCAACAAATTAAAAATTATTGAAAAAGAGAGATAAAAATTATGTTAATTTTATTTTTAATTCATATCAAAATTTTTATTCCTTTTTCAGAAAGTTTGTTAAACATCATTGTTACTTTATTTAAGTAGGGAATGTTTTCTCCCAAGTTTCTGGACTAGGACAACTAAAAATTTATTTTTAGTTAACTTTAACAATTTCTAGAAAAATAGATGGATAAAGGAATTTTGAGATAGTTGCAGTCAAAAAGGACTATTTTTTTTCTAATCCAAACGAAAAACCACTGCCGTTCACTTGTTATAATTGTCAAGTTCGTCGATAGCTTAGGGCAATTCTAATATTAATTTCAAACTTTTAGGAAGTATTAGAATCATATTAATACAAGGTGCAAGCAATTAAACGTTCAACATTTAGTTGTAACGCTTACTAGATCAGAACAAGAGTATCCTAATAATTCTAAAAAAAACAGTACCAGAATTTCTTCGTCAGTTTAGGGCAATCAAAGAAAGGGGTGGAAATGTTTATTTAATCAAAATATGCTCCATTTACTTCAATACACTTTTCCCAACGAGATTTTAATGCATAGATGCCTGTCTTGAAGAAATTCTTCAAGTCTGATATGGCATTTTTCAGGCTGTCTTCATTTTCGTACTGTTTAGCCCGTAAAAGTTCTAAAAGTAAAGTTCTAAATGTTTAAATAAATGAAAGTCGGTTGGCGAAAGATCCGGTGAATAAGGTGGGTGCTGCAAAATTTCATATTTTAATTCATTTAATTTCGCAATTTTTATGTACGATGTATGCGGCCGAGCGTTAAGTCGATTAAATCGAGTTAGCGATGATGAGCATACATGCGTTCAAGCGATCCAGCTTATTTCGCTCGGTTAGTTCGTGCGGTATCCACTTATCCATTTTTTTCACCTTGCCAAATTCAGAAAGAAATCGCAATATTGTTGTATGGTTAACTTCCATTCTGGCCGCAAGTTCCCTTGACGAAACAGTTGGATTCGTTTCCACCAATGCTTTCCGAGCATCATTTTTCAAAGACGTTTCGGGTCTTCCACGCGGTTCATTTTGCAGGGAAAAATCACCAGACCAAAATTTTTCAAACCAACGCTGCACTTTTCGATCGTTCACAGTATTCTCCCCAAACGCCTGGTTTATATTGCGTGCAGCTTTTGCAGCATTATTACCAAGTTTATTTATACTCATATAAGAAAATTACACGAATATCGGTTGAATTCATATCGGTGCAAAATTCAAAGCAAATAACAAAAGGGAACACTTTTGAGAAAATCTTCTTTGCTAAAATGTGACTCTGGCAATGGACAGTACGACTATAAACCAGGTTATGTCAGAACAAAAGCATAACAAAAACAGGGAGACAAACGTTCACATTTGAAGAAACTCCGACATTTCATACGCACCAACCTAATATTTATAATCTTGCTAAGAACAAATAGGAGGGGCTTGAGCAGAACTGTATTCCTTCCTCGTGACTTTGGAAGTCACTGATGGTTCCTGTTATTTTTAAGTAAGCAACTCTCCTTACTTCCCTTACTCCCTACTTCCCAGAATCCCTTAACTGAGTTGTAGTTGTTAAATAAAACAAGTAACCACATTTAATTATTTATATATTATAAATATATGTTTATTTAATTACGTTATGCAATTATCAAATTATGTTATTGTTTATTACGCGATATCCTCTTGCTCTCCTACCCCACAGAAGAAGTCATTTTTCGGAAAGTTGACCCCTTCCGTATATCCGCAACCATTGAAATGAGCCTAAAATATATATATGGTCATTTTTTTAGTGGTTTTAAAGTGTTTTAATTTTATATTATAATCATTTTTTCGATAAGCTTAATAGTTGTTGGGATATTGTACAAAAAGTGGAGAAAATTACTTGTTATACAAGCTATATAACCCTCCCGAATTAACTAGACGCGGACGAATCTGGGACTTTATACCGTACAGGTTTAAGCTGTAATTTTTTTATGATATAGTTATGCCTGTTTTTGATCTAACATCTTATCATCATAACCGTCTTTGATGAATTTTTGTAAATATTTATAATAATTATGATTTTTTTCTAATATCTTAATATTTGCTAACATTTCATTTATTGTTTCCCAATTATATAAAAAAAAATTAGAATTACTATGTATGGGTTGTGTTAGTTATATAAATATCGAAATTTACGCAAACTAACGATTTTCGTACAATTTAATAAATACCTTTTTACTCGTCATAGCGTATACACCCGGGTTCGATTGTTCCCCTATGAATTTTCCATCTTAATGTAGATTTTCTGGTAAATATATTTTATTAACCCCTTATAAATAATTTATTTTAAAAAACCAACAGAAATGTGTGGGAGAAAGTGATGAGTTGGGAGAAGATCCGCTAGAATGCGCTTCCATGGACAGAGGCAGCCCTCAGTTGCCCTGTCAAAACAGAGAAAGCGCTGGCAGGCTCTTCATTCATTTGTAATATTCATGTTTAATCATTTTTTTTTGATCCATATCCCCTTTTGTAACAAGTTTATATATGTACAAAATACAAAGTATAGGTTCTACAAACGAATCTATTTACAATTGCTTCATTGTATTTCCTGTAGCTTGGCTACAATGTTTAATACAAAAATGTTTTACGGTCCATTTTGCAATAAATTCGGGTGGTTTGTATTTCAGCAGCTACCCGATAGTAATATGAAAGTAGTTTACGCAGTGCAAACAACACGACCTTTAAAAATTCTGATTCAAAAAAATTCAAGTTAAAAAAACATTATAGAATTTTGTTTAGGTAATATTCAAAATGTGCATTATGTGGAGGTAGTTACGTACTATTATATAACTGTTTTCCGATGTTGAATAACATACATAATGAATAAATGCATGAAGTATATTAATTCTCGGCTACTTCATCAACATTATTCAAATAGCTGTGGCTCCATAGTTCTATCTTATTATGTAAACATTTTATTATCCAATACATACGCTATATAAAATGGGATTTTTTTTTTAATTTTTTGAAAAAAATTGATCGATTGTAATTCCAGGCAACAGTTAATAGTTACTGTACGTTCGTGAATATGATTTAATCAATCTGAAATTTCAATTCACAAATGTGCTACTGTTGAAGTACAACACGTTAGGTGTTTCACTAACTTTTAAAAAATTTAAGTTCTGATTTTTCTTTTTTCTTTTAGCCGTTACATACATGTTTTACGGATACAGCATATTTTTTTCTCAGACCTTCTTAATATCAAATGTGGTGCATAGATGCCAGTGCATAGATGCGTACACACATTAAAACTGAACTACATTGCATTTTCAAATTTTAAAATAAAAAGCTGTGCCGATCAGTCCTTAGCTGAAGGTTGTAAAACTAATTAACATCACCTAATAATAATATTACTGGGATATTTTAAACAATTTCTGAAGTATTGCCTAGTATGGGAAACAGCTGGGCTACATGTTCGCACAGGTTCGTGGATTTGATCTTTGTACCCCCGGCCAAGGTGCTCGCTAGTTCCGAATTCTACATCGTGCGAGGCGGATGTTATTAGTTTTATGTACTTTTATTTGCGATATAAGTTTAATTTCGTGCCGACATGTTATTAAATCACAGTTACATCAACGTGATTTACTGATTTTAACCATTAACTCGAAACCATGGTAATTTATCGAAATAGTCACTTCAGAATGGAGCTGTACACAAAACAGCAGCGAAAGGAATATTTGTGAATTGCGACTTTAAAATGATATTGTGTCCTTAATTAGCTTTTTATAATATAATATTATAAAAACTGTTTTTAAAACAATTTTTTTTTTTTTTTATACACTCAAATATAGATTTCATATAATAATTTTGTCAAGAAAATATATAAACTATAAGTAATTTCGTTTCTTTAAACTGTTTCTTGTTTAATTATTCGATAACTTCTTCCGGTATTTTGTTTAGGTACATGGAAGAACTAATGCAGTGTTACGGTTAATTAGCTGTTTGATAATACGAATCTCTTTGGCTCGAGTTGTAAGTTAGAAAGTAAATCTTCCCTTCAATATTTTCCACAGCATTTATTTTCCATGGTTGGCAATATTGGGATAATCCCAGAACTTTTCGCTTTTAAAATGAACAACGACTAAAATAAAAAATAAAAAAATCGGAACTTTAAACCTTTTTTTAAAGGTTAAAGTTTGTGCAACTTGACAAATGTTGAAAGTTAGTGAAGTTAAGGCCTGGGCACTGTTGGTACGCAGTCTTAATACCAAAACATCGGGATGTAAACATTCCGAGTGTATGTGTATGGGATTAAGAGCTATGAATAAAGCAGTCTTATACTATCGTTTGCCCTATTCATTTCTATTACCTCTTTCTCGATCTTTTTTACTGTTCTAGTTCTCACGAACGTTAACTGCGAAACAACACGTTACAGAACTTCAACCGAAGCACTTTTGTGAATTGAAATTTCAGATTGATTAAATCATACTCACGAAGGTATAGTAAGTAACCTTTGACTGTTGCCTGAGATTACAATCGACCAATATTTTTCGAAAAATTGAAAAAATCCTAGTAACAATTTCCTTGTTTATCCAGAGGGATTTTCAGTTTATAAAAAAGTTTTCGACAGCTCAAAGTTTTTATATTATAGAAATTAATACATGCAAACGAAGCAGAACGGTTAAAAAACGTTAGTTATTTTTGTTTGTTTTTTTTTTGTTTCATATCCTCTTGTTACAAATTTAATATATGTAACAAAATATAGATTCTGCAAACGAATCTATTTACAATTGCTTCATTATATTTCCTGTAGCTTGGCTACATTTTGTACAAATTCGTTTTTCTACTAATAGTGATCTGCATTGTACAAAAGTATAATAATGTACATTATACATTAATGGACTGTACTTATTAAAAGCGATGGGTATATTTATATTTTATTATATACTTATAACTAAGTTATATCTAACAATATCATAACCTAATTTTCCCCGACAGCCTGTTGCCATCGATGCGGGAGGGGTGGTGGGGTCATAGTGTTAAACACTGCGTTTGTCAGGTGCTGCAACGACTCAAAAACCTGCACCAAGCAACGGGTGCAGGTCAGCGTTCTTCAACCTCTCGAGAGAGGTATGTCGGACCACTTTTGTCATGATCCAATTCTGGAATTAATTTTACTGACATCACTCTACTGGCTTTATTTAGGAGGTTTGGAGGGTGGGGGGGGGGGTCATTGTTGTGTCCGATCTTATCCAGTGACGCTCCTCCTGTAGATGATGGTCCGTTATTATATACAATTACAGATCCTCAGGCGAATCCATTTACAAATTATTTTTGTATTTCCTGTAGCGTCGCTACATTATACATGTGAAGTTGGGGTGCCCGTATGGTTTTTGATGAAACCGTCTTTAGCAGAGTCTTGGTGTAGAAATGTGGCCTAAGTGATTAGTTTTGGTCGAGTTTTTTTTTGTATTGACGCTAAATTTGATTTTTTGATCGCCCAGTGTGGAACCTACAAACCTGTTTAAAATGAAAGCTTTGATTCTAAGGCCAAAGTTGCTTAAACACTGACTGTACGAATAATTGTGGCTACTTCTCACACAAAAACTGAAGGCATACATATATTGTTATGTTTGTATCTATATTGCTTATTCTATAAATTAATCTGAGGCTTTTAAGGTTCTGGTAATATAAAAAAGAATTCTTCTATAAAGGGAAATTGTTTAATTACCAAACTATTTAATAATTTAAATATACAAGCACGTCTGTGACAAATTACAATGGTTTATTAACTAAATTTTTATTTTATATTGCTCGCGTTTATGTTTGCTTCATCTAGTTTCTTTTTTCTTCCGCGAATTCTTCATTATTCATCCTTTGTTGCTGTTGTGCCACGCTATCACCTCTTGTCTCATGGGACGGTCAAAAAGAACAAGCACGCTCCCGTGTCCTTTTAGCAATCGTCTTTTTCTTGCCTTGATTCTTTCATACTTCTTTTTTCTAATGCCAGTTGTCTCATATATTTTTAACTTTTCTTATTTTAAAATTAACAAATCCAATATTTAAATTTAATTCTTGATATTATTTATATGATAAATATTAATATTAGATATAACGGCAACAAATAATGTTCATCCCTTCAAAGCCAGGATCCACGGGTCGTTTACCGCCCTTTTATGGCCGCTAATTTCAAATTTGAATCAAAACCAACATCTAAATATGACAACAATATATATATATATATATATATATATATATTTATAAAATGAAATCGTTCTAACTTGGTTTGCTAAATACTTGGAACAGCTCGGCCGAAGCGGTCGGTGGACAAGTGACGTAGAAGCCCTGGTGTTGCCTAGACAACAAACTAAGTGAGCTGCTGGTCAGAAGCAGAACATGCTTTTAGCCTGTTAGTGTGTAGAGTAGATTTATTGGGCACTCAGTGGGCTTGCTCACCCCAGCCCTGTTCCAGTGTCCTCCGGTGTTCGTAATGTTCACTTATAGCCCGGTCCAGTTCTTCAAGATTTATTGCATGTTTTTACATTGTATCCTTTAGCAGGGGAGGAAGGGTGGGTGTTCTTGATCGATTCAAAGGAGCCCGAAGTATCTCACTCACAGGAGACACAGATTTAAAAATAATTTATTAATTAAATTAATTTACGACTATTGAAACAGAAAGGGCGATTGTGTCCTGGAGTCTGGGCGAAGTGGGAAAAATTAGCCAGTGTTCTACACAGTTGAATTATGACTGTTTGATTCTACCTCAAGTACAGGGGCAATGTGAAAGGCGTTTGTTTGTCCCTAGGTAGGTATTGGACATAAGCATTTAACGCCGGCTGTTGGACCTGTACAAAGGTGGTCTACTGCCTTCTAGATCCGGCTAGCTACTTATTATTTAGGTCGAGACATAAGTAACTTCCGTTTTTTTATCAGACATTTATTTTGCTCTCATTAAATAACAAAATTATATTAATTTATTATGTATTCACCACTATTATCTATAACCTTCTCCCATCTTCCTGGCAGTTTATCAATTCCTCACTTGTAAAATGTGGTGTACCTCTTGTTGATTGACGTGGAGTTTGCTCCAATATTGCCTTTAAAAGGTTGTCTTAAAAGTCGGAAAGACGTCCCGCCCTCGGTTCATCTTTTAAGGTCCTATCTCCAGAACGGAATTTTATAAACTAATTTCTAACTGCCCGATCAGTTATTAGTCCTTCACCATATGCACTGCATATTTTTTCAGCTGTTGCCCTAGCACTATTGCCTTGTTTAAATTCCTAGAGCATTAGTTGACGAATATGTACTTTTTGACTCTCTATTTCAGAGGTTAAAAAAAAACCAGTTTAACGTAATGTGTATCACACAAAACAGTTGACAAAAGACTAACTGAAGCCTCGTCTCGTACAATAACCTACAACTAGAACCTAAGACTAAAGTGTTCCTGCCTCGACTGCGTCCTGCCATCGATAGAGGAACGGAGCGGGGGTTATCGTGTTAAACACCGGGTTTGTCAGGTACTGTATTTGATATGTCTACGTCGGATGAATTCATCCACAGTAGGCAAATCAAAGACCTCGTGAAGCTCACTGTTGCTCCGCTGCTCGAATGAAGTATGTCTGACCACTTTCATCAGTATACCGTTTTGGAATTGTTGGAGCTGCCGTGCTGTCGTATACGTCAGATAACGAAAAAAGTGGTGCACCGTACAGCAGAGTAGGCCTGAGTACACTCTTGTAGAACAGCTTAAGACGCAGTGGTAGATTGGGGGAAGTCAATTAATGCGAAAGCCGGTAAGGCTTCGTATAGAGGATATGTAGGGCTAGGTACTAGACGCAGTAATAATCGACCAAGGTCCCTATGTGTCAGTTTTTTTATTTGAGATTGAGTATTTCTTCATTAGATTGACACATTACAGACATCCGAAAGAGACCATAAGGCCTCTAACTTTTTTTTTTTTTTTTTTCCCGAAGCTCTCTAGGTTGAATTTAGGATGTGGGAAAAATATGAAATATTTGGGGTGATAGGAACCTTGTACTAGGAGTACCTGCTAGGCCTCTAATTTAATTGGAAACTTCTTTATTGTGCAATAATTACAATCTTCTTAATTGGGCAATAAGTAATTCTGATAAATGTTTTCATTCATACCATATTTACAATTTTCATTCACTCGCTCATTCATACAGTATTCACAAACAGCCCAGAGACCTCCCAAGTCCACATTGTTATCACCTCCCTCACATGCGAAAGAGGATGCGGAGTCTTGGGAAGTCCCCCACGCTCCTCGGTCAGCCGCGTTACCGGATACGAGCCAGTGGAGGCTGACCAAGAGTGCGAGACCCACATACGCTCAGGACATGATTGGAGAACTGGTCATTGCCAGGACTCCCACTGTCACGCATTTATAGCAGGTCACGAGGCCACTGCCGTTTCAGTCTCCGAGGAGCATTATAGGGATGAGTGGTGCAATTGCAATGACTGAGCTAGGGGATTAGGGTGGTTTGTTACTATGGAATTTCATGAACTTGGAAGGGATGAGTTCAAAATTGTAGGGTATATTAAGATCATTATGAAGGGTGTTGTTGCTAACGTAATAAGGGGCATTTACTATTGTTCTCAGGACTTTTAATTGAAAGGATTGGATACGCTTGATGTTCGACTTTTTGGCTGTCCCCCATAGCTCTATTCCGGTTGTCCAGATTGGCATAGGTATAACTTTATGGATTAGTAATTTATTTTATATTGAGAGATGGGATGTCCTTCGAAGTCTGTACAGTTGTCCAAAGCGTCTGTTTAGTTCTTGTCTTTTCAGCCTTGTGTGTGGGTTCCATGTCAGCTTTTTGTGAAAAACTAGCGGACAAGACTTGCGAATGCCACTAAGCGCAAGTAATTGGTGAAACTAAAATATTTCGATTATGTATGTACTTGCACATGAAATGAAAAACTGAGAAAAAAGTGTTTATTTCTTGTTTAAGTTTGTGGCTGCCAGTTTCTCGTATATGTTTTAGGCTAACCTTCCTTAATCTAAACAGGAACTTTGAACGAAAAAAACTCCTTAATTCTCTCACACCTCATTCAAGCAGGTACTCCTAGTACAAGGATCCGCTCAACCCAAATCTTCCTTCATTTTTCCCTCATCCTTAATCTTATAATTAGAGAGCTTTAGAGAAAAAAAACGCTATCGTGTGAAGAAACAAATCGGCTTGGACGAATGTGTAGCCTCGAACGATATCAATTTTAATAACGATATACAAATATCTGATTTTTTCGTTTTAATGGCAGATTATTATTCCTTTGTCATGTTCTTCGGAATTCGACAAGTTGGACGAAGACAAAGAGTTCATATTTGTCCCGTCTGTGCACGAACAAACAATCTACGGGCTACCTCAGCTGAGCAAACAATCAATAATGGTGGACCGATTGATGACATATGTTCACTCGTCCCGTTCAAACAACTAGTAAACGAACCACTAATTGCGGGTTTTCGCCTCATCAAGTTCATACGATTTTTGAAAAACAGAAACGTTTTTTGACATGAAAAATAGTCGATTTTCTCAACTTTAGCTGAAATCGCAATCAAATTTTCTTTATGTTTGTAAATGGCCGTCGCCGACAAAGCTCAAAATGTACAAATATCAAGTTATCTGAATTTCTTAAAATATTTTAAACATAATAATTACGTTTCATTGAAAAAATGCCTCATTGCCAGGCAAAGTTACCTCGTAGCTGGAGGGTGGTTTAGCCATTATTTCATTCGAGTAAACATTTCTCGACAAGTGTGAGGAAAAGCATTTTAACGTTCCCAGTTCGTCGTGAGTAAATCACTTACGTTCCTGAGTGATATTTGGAAATTGAAGATTTTGTTTTTTACAATGGGGTGCCGATAAATGAGGCCATCGATATCTGGATTTTCTATCTATATATCTATATATGTAATACAATTATTGAAGGTGGGGTGAATAAACTTAAATCAGTTTCTCTGTAAACAAGTTAGCAATTTTATTCACAATATACTATATTAATAATGATTAACAATTATTATTATCATTTACACAATCTTACCTGTAAACAAAGAAACGACAATTACAGTTTATAACTATCACTTCTCTATACACACTCTAATTACAACTTTAGTTACTTAATGTAACCTTCTCTATCTGATTGCTGCTCCATCTGGTGGCAGCCAGTAGAAGCAGCGTGGCAAATTCAAATTAAAGAGAGAATACTTTCATTACACCTCCCCTCTCAAAGGTGAAAATTATTTGAAAATTTTCAGTCTGGTAATATCGGAAGTAATTTCGTTATGTGAAAGAATCCAGTTTCTTGCTTTCCTCTTTCGGTTTTTATTTTAGATATTGAATTTGATATCTTCTCTGTTATTTCAAAGGGACCAATTTTTCATTCATCTAGTTTTTTCCTGTTTAATTTGTTGCCATTCTCTATGCATACTGTATCTCCTGTGTTAAATTCCCAATGTTTTCTTGTTATATTCATGAGACTTTTTTGTTCCTTTCTAAGGCTAATTTACTGTCATTATTCCAGTTTTCTTTATTGTTTCCTTTTTTTAATTTTTGAGGTAAAATGCTTGTATCTGTGCCATCTAATAAATACTTGGGTGGAAAACCAGTTACTGTATGTTCTGTTTAATTATATTTATCCACACATTCTTTAGCAACTGTTCTATTTACAAGTTTTGCTACCTAACATAACCTTCTCTATCCGATTGCTGCTCCGTCTGGTGGCCATCCATCAGATCTTAAGTTGTGGGAGTAATTGAATTTGACTGTGTGAAAATTCACTGATAGCAAGCCCACTCTATACTCTTTCAATTGAATAGAGGAAAATTAAATTAAATAAAGCACAAGAATAAGAAGTAGAAAAGTCCATTATAAAAAGCCGTGGGAGTTGAGCTTAGCTAACTTGTTACTTAGTGAGGACTTGCGTCCTTTCCCACGGGCAGGCTGTTCCTATCGACTGCATTCGGAAGGGAAGCTTCTTCTCTCCCTGTCAAATATAACTGTTTTTTAATTATTTAATTGATTACAGTATAATTACGCGAAGAAAGTATTTCAATTGTTAATAAAAAAAAATGATCATCAATGGTTTTTGTAGACCTCTTTGAAAAAAACCTACTTACCAAAGTACTTACGTTAGCAATAGTCCAAAAAGATCTGCATTTGTTAGCTATTGCGCTGATTATGAACACGCAGTTTACAAAGTTCGTATGCGATCACTTCAGCTGTGTAGAGGCGCTTGGACTTACCTCATGTTTCCGTAATATTACTCCTAACTACAGGTACCATTTCGTACTGGACTAAATGAACTAATGAATTTTTTTGGTTCATTATTGAAAATAATATTGGCAATTGTGAAGTCCTTGTCAAACGTCATTGAAATAAATAGTTTTAAAAAAAATATGTTAAAGACTTATAAAGAAATGTTTATAAACTAAATTATAGCTAAGTAGTCTACAAAAAAACTGTTTGACAATTTTCTTTGTAGGATGCACTAGTAAAGAGTTATAAAAAAAAACCGGACATACTGACGCACGCAGAGGCGTGTCAAATTAGGGAAATTCAATTTTTATTAAGAAACTTACGTGCATACAAAATCCGAAACTACATAACCATTAGGTAACGCCTTTTCACGACCTGAACACTGGGATATTCTTGGAATGTATTGAATAGGTTATGTTTAAGAAAATATTAAGTTTAATCTATTCTGTAGATTCTTTGATTAGCTTTCATCGTAGACATTTCTCAAAAAGGGTAAAATTATAATCGGTACTTAATTTTTTCACGACCTTCGCCTTTCATTTATATAGCTAAAATTGACCATTAAATTAGTCATATCGGTCCATTTAGTGTGAATTGCGAGGCTTCGGCGGTAGGGAGTGCTAATTCACAATATCATTGATGCACAAATAATTATTTAGTTCTCGCATTATTTTATATAATGTATTATTGTTTTACTGCACTGGCCAGGAAGAACAAAGACCCAGGCGACCCCTGTGCGGCACCCCAGCCCCAGCAGGATGCTGGTAAGAACAATATTCCCAACACAATAACATTGATGCCAATCCTCTTGTCGACATGGATTTACACTATGCATGGGCACATGTCAGTCCCAGGTTACATTGCACTCTTGGAATGTTGCTATATCGCCTGGTCGCCGTGACCCCCCGCCTGACCCCGGTAACTCTCGTGTCGGCCCGCTTGCCTTGTCAAGGACCAGTAGACCTTTTATTGTTATTTCTTCCAAGGTATCAAGGAGGACATCGCCTGCAGCGGTCAAGTTGAAAGGAGGAAAAATATAGATTGCGCACCATTTAAAGTAATAATTACAGTAGAACTATAAAATAACACTTAAAGACCTGTTCTGAGAAAATTAACACAGTTTTATGATGTTGTTTGTATTTATAGCATAAATTATTGTTTATTTGAGCTGGAAAAATTATATAATCCTCCGAAGATATTTAATTTAGAAACAAAAATGTATAAATGTTTAACTGGCCGAATTCGTAGACGACTGACTATGAGAAGAATTTAATAAACCTGCTTTGCATTGAAGACTGTTGACAATAGAAAACCTAGTCAATTTATTCCTCTTTATTATTGACTCAAGTGAACAGCTCGGATATCTTGTTTGCTTATTCATATATAAATGTATTTTCCTAGCCTCACTCTTTCCGCTGTCGCTCTGAGGAAATGGACGAATAAAGAGAAGAACAAATTATCTTAGGTCACATTCCCTTGAAACTGAATCAGCTCCCTCAACTATCAAAATTCCTACAAAAAAACTGAATTAAAACATTTTTGTCTCATGGAAAAACGCTTTAGGCAACACTAGATAGGACATCCCATATTTTAAATATTATGTGAAATAATAATTTATAAAGTGAGGCTAAAACCAATCTGGGCTTTAGGACTATGGCGGCTGTGAAAAATAACCAAGCTGTCAAACGTCAATCGCATATGATCCTTTTTACATCTATAGTCCTTAGAACAATAGTCAATGGTCCCCTCATGATCTTCTTCTAATCTGTTGAAAGTACATCAAAAGTTTTCCACAATTCATAGCTTAATCACTGCCATTATACAGCTTCCTACAACCCTACAATCCTCCTGGAAGATTAAAACGGCAGTTGCTGTTTCATGTCCAGATGAGCGCCTGTGTCTCCGGCGGGTTTAGTCCGTCTCCAACCCTACAACGTATGAATAAATGAGTGAATGCTCAACTCTAGTGCTGTATGGTGCACCGCTTTTTCGTCATCTGACGTATACGACAGCTCGGCGACTCCAACAATTCCAAAACGGTATACTGATGAAAGTGGTCAGAGGTACTTCATTCAGAGGGGCAACAGTGAGCTTCACGAGGTCTTTGATCTGCCTACGGTGGATGAATTCACCCAACGTAGACATATCAAATTTTTCGACTCCCTGCTATACTTACAAATCCAGTGCTCAACACGATAACCCCCGCTCCGTTCCCTCATCGATGGCAGGATGCAGTCAAGGCAGGAACGCTTTAGTCCTAGGTTCTAGTAGTAGGTTTAGTTTTTAGTTTGTTTTTCCCACATTTGTAAACTGAAGGTGAGCCCCATCACCTAGTATTTATACATTGCATTGTAATTTTAACGTCAATCTGATATTGTTATGTAACCCAACCTCCTTCGAATGCATCAGCGCATCGCAGTAAGAGGAGAAATTGTTACATTGAACTTTGTAATTACATTGTTAATTGCTAAAATTTTATTAATTAAGGGGTTACAAATAAAAAAATAAAATAAAAAAACTTAGCTCTAAGTATTGAATGAATCCTATCACGACTGCCTTTTGCAGTATTGGGCAGATTGTGACTTTTTTTTTTTAATATTAAAAATGGTTGAATTTATGAACAGTCTAAAAGTGACAAAAGATAGCTTTTAAGGGTCATAGGTCATGACCGCATGACCTGGTATGTTTGAAATACGAACGAATTTGACCCCAATGCTCTCAATCATTCAATCAATCAAGGAATGACATGTGAGACACATATGAGTTTTTTATTAAATAAATGATTTATTTATTAATGCTTATCACGGTGCTTAACCAAAGAATGTATCACCAGACTTTCATAGCATACACTGAGAGGTCTGGGTGCTTATATATTTCGCAAACTTAGTCCGTTATGTATTTTTTTGGCCGGCCTTACACGAATATATTTATATATGTAAATGATCCTATTCCTGTGGTTTTAATAAGAAAAGACATCCCCTTGGGTACTGTTATCAGCTAAGCCTACCATCCCTAGGGAAAAAGAATTTCCTCTCCTCTGCCCTCAATCGATGCCCGGAACAGAGGAACAGGGGGACAGAGCTATGAAAGATGCGAGAGCGAGTAAGAGAATATATGACAGAAGGTGCAATGGGCACTCGGCTGTGACTGTCAGTGACTCGGCGTGTGCCCTCGTAATTCCCGGTCAGGGGTTCTCTTCCCTTGTCTTAATAGGACTCAACCTCGATATCTTTTAGCCTTTCATTTTGTATAACGCACAGGAAATAAAAATAAAACAACTTATATTATTTTTTAGCAACTTTTCAAAATGTACTAAAGAAAAAATGTCATCATTCCAATCACAAAGTCAACAATAATGTCATTGATACCAAGCATCACCCTCATAATACCTTTAGTCCTAATTAAAAATCCTTTATTTTTATTTTGAATTTTGAAAAGTTTATAAAGGGTGTCCCAGAATTAACGCAGGATTTGAATTTGCCACCATTTGTGCAGTAAAGTGCTGGCAACCATAAAAAAAAACAATTTGACAGCTTAGAGTTAGTAAAAATGGAACGTTACACGATAGAACAACGCGTCTTAAATAATGAAAGTTTGGCGGCCGCAGTTCGAAAATTTCATACAAAATATGGTCGGAATAGTGTTTTGACTTCATCAGCTTTGAAGAGATTAATTGAAAAATTTAGGGCGACTGGATCAGTTGGAGACACTAAACACACTGGTCGTCCAAAAACAAGCCGTTCAAATGTCAATATCGAAGCAGTGCGTGAGAGTGTTGTTGAAAATCCAGGAACATCAATTCGGCGTCGTAAACACAGTTCTTTGTGCCGAAATTGGATGATATTGATGTAGCCAATATGTGGTTTCAACAAGATGGTGCCACATGCCATACAGTCCATAAAACAATACAAATGCTGCATGAGACATTTCCAGGTCGTGTACTCTCTCGTTCCGGTGATCACAATTGGCCCCCTAGATCGTGTGATTTAACGCCTTTAGATTTCTTTTTATGGGGTTATTTGAAGTCAAATGTGTATGTCAACAAGCCCACATCCACCCGTACATAAAAAGAGGAAATTCAACGCTGCATCAACGAAATTTAACCACATTTATGCCAAATTGTCATGGAAAATTTCGACAAAAGAGTGCGTATGTGCCAGCAAAGTCGTGGAGGCCATTTGCCTTATGTGTTATTCCATAAATAAC
Source organism: Acanthosoma haemorrhoidale (assembly GCA_930367205.1). Lineage (NCBI taxonomy): Eukaryota > Metazoa > Arthropoda > Insecta > Hemiptera > Acanthosomatidae > Acanthosoma > Acanthosoma haemorrhoidale. The sequence goes on along the minus strand of OV884014.1, from coordinate 111,975,473 downwards.
CCTATCCTATTTACTTTACAATTAAATAAAAAAATAACAACAAAAATACTAAAAACTGCGTTTTCTATTTAAATCAAATCTTGCGTTAGTTCTGGGACACCCCTTACAAATGAAAATTGGGACCAGGATTATAAAAGGGACTTATATTAAAACTGATCTTACTTATTACTTTATAACTAAAGCGTTCCTGCCTCGACTGTCTTCTGCCATCGACAGGGGAACGGAGCGGAGGAATTCGTGTTAAACACAGGGTTGGTCATATATTGTAGCGAATCGAAGAATTTGATATCTTGGCGAATGAATTCATCCACCGTAGGCAGCTCAAAAACCTCGTGTAGTTCACTGTTGCTCTCCTGCTCGAATGATGTGGGTCTGATCACTTTCATTGGTGTGCCGTTTCGAAATTGTTGGAGTAGCTTCAGTCAGGTTACTAAAACAATGCGGCGGGGCACCATACAGCAGAGTAGGCTCAGTATGCTGTTGTAAATCATGATTGAGGCGCAGTGATAAATTGGAGGAAGTCAGCAAGTGTGTAGTAAGCTGAAAAGACTTCGTACGCGTTTGTTTTAATTTCCTCCCAAAATGGCCGCTAAAACGGAAGTCTAACAAGGAACAATTAAGTGCCTTCTGAAACGTTACTTGAGAATTCAAGTTTGACATCTATGTGATTTTTGCCTTATATAGAATTTCAAACAAATTTATTTACAAAAAAGTAGTTTGAAATAAAAAAAAAAAAAAATGTTGGTTGACCCTAAGAGTAGCTTTAGGGTAAGTCTACACAAGTTGGGCCTCTGCCTCGCCCCTAGTGCTGACAACAAAGGGAGCACTCTCTGGATGTTGACTCAAGGCAAACATGAAACATCGATAACTGGAATCAGTAACTCGATATAGCCTACCAGATACAGTATCGATTCATCGAATCCTATTAAACCCTCTGTGCGTTGAGAGGCCGCTGTCTCTTGAGTTGTCTTGTGTTCTGCTAACCCGGTTTGTGGGCAAGTAGCCAACTTCCAGATTAATTAACTAGGTGCAAAGTCATTTGTGCCTCGTGCCTCCTCAATCTCTCTCCTTACTTCTTAGCAGCTGTTCTATAATGCATAATCTTTTCATTATTATTCACACGATAAACAATTGAATAAAATCGTTTTTAATACGACCTTAATGTTCAAATTACTAAATATGACAATGTACAGCCGCCTAGTACCTTCTCCCAAATGTAGGATTTTGTAGAGGGACCAACCGGCTCTAACCAGACGGTACAAACATAGTTGCTAGCAACAAACAAGGATATGTTTGTAGGAATCCTTCATTGACAATGATTGCACTTGTTAAATTTGTTAGCTAGCTTTTTTTGTCTGAGATATCACGAACACGAAGACTTTTGAAAAATTGTTTTGTTTTATTCAGCTGGATTTGATTCACTAACGGTTCGTTCCATCGATGACTTGACACCTTTAAGTGATGTGTTCCATCTGCTGAAGAAAGCTAAGATGAATCTTTGGAGATTTCGCATTGTTTTAAACCATCTTTATTAATTGTCGCATGAGTATCCATGTCGTCATTATCTATTTAAATCTTTTGCTAAGTAAGCCAATCTGGACATACGGAATAGAGGTATGGGCGACAGCAAAAAAGTCGAACATCAAGCGTATCCAATCCTTTCAATCAAAAGTCCTCAGAACAATAGGGGGCATTTCTTATGACGTCAGCAAAAGGGTTTTCCCTTCATAACGATCTTAATATACCCTACATTCTTCAATTGATCCCTTCCAAGTATCCAACGACCCTAATCCCTTAGCACAGCCATTACACTCCTCTAATCCTCCTCGGAGACTAAAACGGCAGTTGCCTCGTGACCTGCTATAAATGCGTAACAGTGGGAGTCCTGGCATTTGCAAGTTTTTCCAATTATGTCCTGAGCGGCTGTGGCTCTCGCGCCCTTGGCCAGCCTCTGGTAGCTCTTATCCAGTGACGCGGCTGACGGAGGAGCCTGGGGCTGTTTGTAAATACTGTATGAATGAAAACATTTATCACAATTACTTATTGCCTAATAAGGCAGATTGTAATTTTATCATAATAAATTTGTTGTAATTCTAAGTTTTATGTTAAGCTTTATGCTTTATGCTTTCGAGAGAGGTCAGCCTCAGCGAGTAATCACTTGCGATTTGAGTTGTTCCACTTTTGAGTTACCCAAGCCTTGTCGAGTCCTTTACTGCTGTTATGAGACCTTTTTTTTCATACCAAAGCTAGTTTACATTTTAACTCTTTGGGAGTTGGACAGCTCAACAGTTCGGATCATATGACAAACTATATGATATGATATGATGATATGACAAGTTTCTTTTGTTTATTTATGTTTTCAGGTTCTTACTTTTCGACTTCATACTATTACATTGGAGCTGTAAGAAATTTTTGGATTGAGCCAGAAAATACAATGCTTTTTCCGATGGTTGTTGTTATTCCGCTTACAACTTTCATATTGATGTTATCTAGTATTTTACGGTTACAGGAACTTAGGTAATTATAGGTACTCAGTGTTCTTAAACGTTCGCTAAGTCAATGACTTGTTACTGAAATATAGTTTGTTTGTACCTGAGAGTCTGCTTTGTAAATTGACTGTAATTTTTATTTAATCGGTCCTCAGAAGCCTTCCATAAAAAAAAAAAACCAAAACATAGAAGTGCACTCGAGATTCTCCCTGTAAGGCTGTGCTGGAAGTCTCCTTGTTATTTTTTGTTTCCGTTCCCCCGCCGTTCCCGAAGGAAGGGGCATGCTCTTCCAATAAAATCCTTAAAAACAAGGACATAAATCGGAGCGGCTGCCGGTAGCGGGGTGTCCTGGAGGATGGCCAAAATATTGCGGCTCCGGTGTTGAGGACATTTGTCAGCTCTGTCTCGTTAGTATATCTCCTGTAACGGCTGTTCCTCCTTCCTTGCCGGAACTTATGTCTGTTTGTAACCGGTTCGGTTCCATTTGTCACTCATAGCTTACAAATAACTTTTTTACACGGTACGGTTTTCTCGGATGGTTCTTCCGATAACAATAATTACGAGGATATTCTTTTTTTTTAAATTTATTATTGAAGTTTCTTGTTTAACTGACGTACTATTCGAAGTATAAATTATTAACTATATTTGATTTTAAAAAATATAACTAAACGAGAGAATCATGTTAAAAAAATAAACGAATTATACAATTAAGACTAGCTACGGCATGGGTACTAGCTGGTACTTGCAACCGATAATCAGTTAAATGTGCCTTTCAAATTTCATATCAATCAGTGTTACAACTTGATTGTACAGCTCAATGTGAAATGAATAAAGACAGGAATTGTGCTATGTACATCATTATAGTTTTCATGACCCTCTTAGCAACGTTATCATCTGTCTGACTTCATGTTATTGAATCCTTAAATGATGTTTAAAGCAAATTACCATTTTGATGATTTTATTTTGTTTTGAAGAAGGCGTAAGTAAAACAATTCATCGACTGTCTTGCGATTTGAATCTATAAATCTTATATCGAGAAGCTGACATAAAAACTCTTTGATTGAAAAAGCTGATTTATGTTCTAGTCGTTTTTTGATTTAATGGACAACGTTACACCTGGACTTATAGGCCATGTATGTTACTGTTGACTTCTCTACCCGACTTGATGTAAAACCTTCGTGGGATCGTGGAATATTTACCTGACCTATAGCGATAAATTTATCACGGCCTTTCAGTAGCTGTCGTGACAATGCTGCATTCAACATAGATTATTAAGCGTATGGGTACTTAATCAGAGCTGTTCATATCAATTATCACTTAATATGTACGCTACAGCGTTTATATTATTATTATATTATATTATTATTATATTATACTCTATATTGAATATTGTATTTCTTGCACGCTTGCATGTTTTCTATGAATAAAACATCAAATAGTAATGCGAATAGTTTGTTGATGATGTGGTAGCATCATATCGAAAAACTCACCTACACTGATTTTATTATTTTATAATATTATTATATTATTGTTATGCTATTGTACTAATAAAGTTTATTTTGTATTTTATGTTTACAGTACTTGGGCTCTTTCGGTGTGAACGGACCTGACCAGGCGTCGAGAGCTGAACTTATGAAAAAGAAACTCGACCACTTAAAGGTAAATGGAAAAATCTGATTTATTTGTATATTTCTGTGTCCTATTATTATGAAGTCGTGGCTTGTAAATACTTAGTTAAGGACTCACGTCCATTTCTTTCATTTTGCCGTAAAGAAAGTAATTGAGTCAAAATTAATCATTAGGTCTGGATTGAAATGTTTAACTCAAAACAGACAAATTAGAATATTTTTACATTGACACCGAAATACGACATTGTTATACCGTAGAATCCCGATAATTCGTATTGTCAAGGGACTGACAGTTTGGTACGAATTATCGGGAGTACAAAATTAAAAAACGTATTAATGCATACATGTAATGTACAATGTAGTAAGAATAAACACTATGCAATTAATACTGTTTAGTAGTAAACTAAACAATAAACAATATATGCAAAAAATAAATATGTGCATACTTATGTTGTAGATTAAATAAAAACCAATTAAACATTTGTTTAAAAAAAATCCGTAATTTTTTTTTTTGACGCAATCCTTGCAGACGGGTATTGTCAATTGCTTTGTCAAGAGTGTTCAGACCAACATCTGATTTTGCTAAAAAATGGCGCACGTTGTTCACGTATTGTTTAGCAACTTTAGCAGTCATTGTTGGTACATCATCTTCATCGCCCTCTCCATCTTCACCATCCTCAGATGGATCTAAAATGTCTTCGTCGGTTAACATCCCCACTACTGCAAGGCCGTCGTAAAAATAGTAACGTGTCACAACGATAACGAAAACTAGACTGAACTGTAGAAACGAAAGAAAAGCTTAGTACAATTACTAAAACTTTCCCTCTCTCCTCTCCTTATTTCCTTTCAGTAAAAAGAGTACGAATTACATATGGGATTTCATAGAAAACATTTATCTCGCACTCATTCTGCTCTCTGGTCTCTCACTGTCCTCTTTACCTTTCTTGAAACAGTACGAATTAACGAGGTTTTTAGGCTGGAAATACGTATTATAAGGCGTTTTAAGTGACCTCAAGCATAAAAATAATACGAATTACCGAGGGGACTGAAATGGATGTTTTTATACCACTTACCGGGATTTTCTCTAGGGACCGGCAAATTTGTACGAATTAGCCGGAAATACGAATAATCGGGATACGAAATATCGGGATTCCACTGTACTATGAAAATATTATGAGCATTGGTATATTGGACAGTACGCCGTTAAGAATTATAACTAATAGATTTGACAAGAGAAGGTAGTTAGGGAAAAGCATACGGTATCGTTTGTTTTATTTACTTTTTATGTACAAAAGCGACATCATGCTTTGGTAGTCAGGGTTCCAAATAGAATTTTTCCCTCTAAAAGGCAAGGAATCGAATTAAAAGCAACAAAGCAGAGACAGAAAGAACCGAAATAGAACTTTAGTAGAACTAACAAGCCAACAACAACAAGTTTGTAGCTGACTCACCGACGTCCGGTGCCGCGGGGGGCCGCTGAGCAAAAACAGCCGCAACAATAATGTTTGTTTGTTTGTTTTCTTGAAATAAAAACTTGTACTTTTTCTTTTCGGAAAGTGCTACACGCTCGTGTCTTATCTTGTTTAGTTCGGTAAAATAAATATGATTGTGAAAAAAGTTAAATTGAAGAGCCTAGGCATATTACTGGCATGTAGATAAAGAGGGAGAAAAAATAGAATACGTTAATCTTGTTAGTATTTTTGGTATATTTGTCTTTGAGCCAAATTATTAAGCAATTCTCAAAATGTGGACCTAAGCAGACCCTACGTATCGTACCTGCATTATACACCCACCCATCTGGACATTTTTCCATCCAACTCCAAACTGTGGGTTTTATACCTGTTTTTCTGATGTTGAGACTCGAATGTGTTTTATCTGAAGTAGCTTCCTTTATTAAAGCCTCATCTTTCCTTTATTTAAGAATTTTAGTCTTAAATCTTGAGTAGGAATATTTTAAGTTGTAGGCAAAAAGTACGCGAACACTGTTAGGACTACAGCTGTCAAAAGAGTACAAATTGGTGGGAAATGATATTTGAATTGAAATGATTTCGGGAAATTGTTTCAATGCCTAGAGATTAGATTTATAATTTCATGTGTGTCTGTATAAATACCATATTGATTTCATAAGCAAATAATGATTTTACGAAATTATATTCCGTATGAGAAATACACCGGGAGTTGGCGTGTTTGTAAGAACGTAAAAGACGCATTTCATACTTGTGTCCATAAAAAATTAATATTTTTCTCTCTCATTGTTTTAATGCTATAATTAAGCTAATTTATTCCCATTACCACTATCCACCTGTTTCAATATTTTTCAAGGGCGCAACTTGACCGCTGTTTTCCTAAGCACATGCGTGATATCCATGTACCCTACACATGGTAACATTGTAAAAAACATCTAGCGGAATTCAAACGAACCACTGAAATTACTTAGTAACTCACTTTTTCAATTTTGCTCACTTACACCACTGTATTTACCAACCCCTCATATATTGCATATAATCAACCAGGTCGTAATTTGATACCCTAATAAAAATTTATAGAATTTTTTTGTGATACAAACTCATTAATGAGAGGTATGCCAAAATTTGGACTACCTATCGTACCTGCATTATACACCTATCTGGACATTTTTCCATCCAACTCCAAACTGTGTGTTTTATACCTGTTTTTTTGATGCTGAGATTCGAATGTGTTTGCTTATATTATGTATTATTTATGTATAGGCCTAGAGGTCTGCTCGAAAGTATAGAAGATGCCGTTATTAGGTATAACTAAACACATTGTTTATAAAGGGTGTCCCAGAATTAACCCAAGATTTGATTTAAATAAAACACAGTTTTAGTATTTTTGTTGTTATATTTTTATTGAATTATAAACTAAATAGGATAGGGTTATTTATGGAATAACACATCGGGCAAATGGCCTCCACGGCTTAGCTGGCACATACGCACTCTTTTGTCGAAAGTTTCCATGACCATTTGGCATAAATGTGGTTGAATTTCCTCTTTTAATGGACGGATGTATGTGGGCTTGTTGACATACACCTTTGATTTCAAATAACACCATAAAAATAAATCTAAAGGTGTTAAATCACACGATCTAGGGGGCCAATTCTGATCACCGAAACGAGAGAGTACACGACCTGGAAATGTCTCATGCAGTATTTGAATTGTTTCATGTGCTGTATGGTATGTGGCACCATCTTGTTGAAACCACGTATTGGCCACATTAATATCATCCAATTTCGGCACAAAGAACAGTGTTTACGACGCCGAATTGATGTTCCTGGATTTTCAACAACTCTCACGCACTGCTTCGATATTGACATTTAAACAGCTTGCTTTTGTACGACCAGTGTGTTTAGTGTCTCCAACTGATCCAGTCTCTCTAAATTTTTCAATTAATCTCTTCACAGTTGATGGAGTCAAAACACTATTCCGACCATATTTTGTATGAAATTTTTGAACTGCGGCGACCAAACTTTCATTATTTTTGAGATAATGTTCAACAATAAAGACACGTTGTTCTTTCGTGTAACGCTCCATTTTTACTAACCCTAAACTGTCAGCTGTCAAATTGTTTTTTTTTTAAAGTTGCCAGAACTTTACTGCACAAATGGCGGCAAATTCAAATCTCGCGTTAATTCTGGGACACCCTTTATGTTATAGAGATTATACATATTTTCCATTTCTTTTCAGTATATAATTTGACCTGTGGACCTTTGTGTCGAATTTGATTTCTTTAGCTAGGGGGCTGCCAAATACCATAAATGAAATATATCGGGGAATTAATAGCTCAAGCTATCTGTGCAATAACTGCATGAGATATAGATTATTTACTGACTCTGTTAATTGCTTCAATAAATCCTAGACTAAGTTATGCAGTAGACAACTATTAGTCACTGGGACACCCGAAGAGCCAATATCGCGGCTCATGGACGACCCAAGCATTCCCAGACAGCGGAATAGATGGGAGTCATCGCCCCCCGGGGGTGAAATCACTTAGGGGTGAAGGAGGGAAAAATGCTGCTTTGGGAGCGAGGGGGGGGGGCGAATTTGTTAGTCTAAGTGTTCTCAGCCCAGCAGCCTCTTTGACCCCCGACCAGTTTATGAGATGATTTTTTAACATTGCCGTGAACGAAAGGAGAGCTCAAGTTGAATTGTTTGTATTGAATATGGAATTATACAATGTCCTCTGTCGAGGGCCATCTACGCCTCCAGTAAGACACGTGCTGTCACGAAATTCTCTCAAGTCCTCTTTGTGTTCACCTCAAGAACTGGCGCTAAGAGCATTGCGTCTTCAAAGGGCTTTGGGCTGAGCAGATTCTGCCCTACGCTGAATTACATCTACCTAAATACGAAATGAAAAAAAGTATGGTATCCTTTTAGGGTCCTTTTGTGGGCCGTATAGGCGAGGAAGAAATTAATTCAACCATTCAGGGCAAATTGCTCCTATTTCTGCTATGAAAGCAGTGAATTTTTTTCTATATTCAGAAATAAGATCAAATCGAATCAATTTCAACAATTTACAAATAATCATATTGCCATTATTGTTATTATAAAACTCTTCATTTAATTACATTTATATTTATAAAAAAATATAAATTGGAATTCATAAAGACAGAAAAAAACTAGATTAGGCTAGGTTAAATTGTAATATAATGCTTTCTTGTTGTTGTTTACATTTATCTCTTAATTTTGTGGTTATTGCTTTTAAATATGTACAGCTTTGTTCCTAACTGGTCACTAGATGTTCCTAGACATGTGCGTCTAGCTAATCTTTGTAACTATATTTGAAATTTAAATAACGTATTCCTAAGGTGCTGTCATCAGCTGTAACAGGAGCTACATGCAGCTAAGTAAGTAAGCTCTGATAAGGCCTGGTCCTAATAAAATGACTGAAGCTGCTTACAGGGGCTGCGTGTATATACTTTATTTATTCAGCTAATTAGTAAAGTAGAACTCGTAAAGATATTAACCCCTTTATGAATTTTCGCTAGAAATATTAATAAAACAAGCCGCACGTTTGCTTTCTCACTCCTCCCGCCTCGGGTAAAATTTGCATTCTGTAAAAACAATTAAATTTTCCCCGGGGGAACATCTATTTCGAGAACCGCCCAATTTGAAGAAGTTACAGACTCGTAAAAACCGACTCCAATCAACTGGTTAGACTTTCTTGAGCGCTTAATTGTTTCATTTGCATTTCCTACGCAAAGGCATCCTCGATTTGAATTAACACTTTCGTCTTGAGAATTGTTGCTAAATGCTGATTCGCGATTTAAAAATGCTATTTAAAAATGGTTTTGTCTGGTCTCAGGAAGGAGGGTGCTTTTTATAATACGTAAAGCACAGAAGTACGGCCTTGCTTCGAAAGAAAATACTTTAGATATGATAAAACTTAAAATTATAAGATCGTATTGCTCAAGCACCACCTAACACCGACAAGAGGACGAAATGGCGATATGCACCAGACAATTGTTTTGTATATGTGCTATTGTCTAGCATGCACACAGTAAGAAGGTTGAAAAGGAGCTGGATAAGAGATCTTTAGTAGTTAATTCATTTATGACAATAGGGTAAATTTTTGTATATAATAAACAATTGTTAGTCATATTATAATAGAAATTTCTCATTTTAAAACAAGATATTTAAATATTTCTCATATGTTCATATAATGCCTTAATATTGGCAACCTAGCTCAGAGAAACGTTAACTTCACACCGTGTCCCGCTGCCCACTGCCTCTGTGCCTAGTTATATAATGCTTATTATATCTTACATTTTTAGTAAGTACCTCAGTTGAGACTTATGGTTCCCTTGTTTTGTGTAAGTAACCATTTCCTCCCCTAAAATCCAACCCTTTCTTGCCTGCTTAGGGACAATACACCCTCACTTGTGCCTAAGCCTTCACTAAATATGTTCTAACGCTATAACTGATTAATATTTGTATATACCAGTGTTTTGATTGTTATTCATGATAAAGTTTTTTAAATGACTCTCCTATAATTTTTTTTCCCCCCCATTTCATAGCCCCTTTAAATTTTCAGATGATTATATAGAATTATAGACCCTCAGGCGAACCTATTTACAAATCATTTTTTAATCTAGTATTTCCTGTAGCATCGCTACATTATATACAGGTTTTGTTATTTTATAAAAACTATATAATGAATAAACAAGTATAATGATATACATTATACGTGACTGGACTAAACTGACTAATAAAGGAGATGCGGCTCACCTTTTTGATTAAACTTAAAACTAACTTACATAATAATTCTTAAACTAATTTTTCCCCGACAGCCTGTTGCCATCGATGCGGGAGGGGTGGTGGGGTCATAGTGTTAACACTGGGTTTGTGAGGTGCTGCAACGAGTCAAAAAACTTGATGTGTCTCCGGCGGATGAACTCGCCCACCGACGGCACATTAAGGAACGGGTGCACGTCAGCGTTCTTCAACCTCTCGAGAGAGGTATGTCGGACCACTTTTCGCTTTCATTCTGGAAGTTTTGGAGACATTTGGCTGTATTGTCAGACAAGTGAGTAAATAGCGGGGCACCGTACAGCAGAGCTGCCCGGAGGACACATTTATATATCAACAATTTGGAGACAGGTTGGGTAAAGTTAGCAAGTGCGAAGACCTGTGTCGTAGTTATTTTATTTTATTACTAAACTCTCTTCTACAAGAGTATTTAACCGCCCTTAGGTTACGTTGCGTTCAGTTTTTGCGAGCGTTTGGCAAAAGATAATTCATTAGGAGAATGTCGGTCGAGGCAGGATAGCACAGTTGGTGTAGGTTCCCCCGACTAGATGTTGGGGAGGTTGCGGGTTCAAATCCAGATATTTTTGGTTGTTAATTTTTAATAATTACAATCAACAGTAGGGACAATTCCGCAATAAAAAAATTCTTATAATTTTTTATATTGGCAGCACATTTTATGATCGTTTTGTTAAAGTAGAACCGAAGATCGGATAGCTCAAGCTATGCCTGAAGTTTGAACGTTGTGATTTCTGCTATTAGTCCAATGTTAGAATTTATTTATTTTATTAAAACATTTTTTTTGACGTTGACAATTTTTGACAATTTCAAAGCATTTTCACAGAGGGTCATTATGGGTATTTATGGGTATGGTTGACCCCGTTCTATCGAGCTCAGACGATTTGCTCGATGGTTCCTTCTTCCTGACACCGGTATACTTCTTCGTGAAAACGGGTTTCGATTCATCCTCTTCTCTTTCCTCCTTCTTCGTCCGGTAGAATGGGCTCACTGAAACATATACGCGGTAGATATTAATTCAATAACTGCTAGAACAAGTCTATCGAACCATTAATTGAGAGGCCTTACCTCCGAATTTGTAGGCCAAGTCTTCCTTGTGGAAGGTGCCCTCCTTTCCTTCGACCGCCTTTCGGTACATCTTGTCGTGCTCCTTTCGTCGGGTGAGGAAGTCTGCAGGGTTGGGCATATTTCTCGCAGTGGACACTTCGAATGGATTTTCTCCTTCGAAGCAATTCAATCATAAAATCACTTAAATAACATAAATATATATCATTAGAATATAATAACAAATGAGATGGAATGGTCAGCACAAAAACACTTGTTGATATGAATAGGAAGGATGAACTTTTGCAAAGATTTTAATTTATTATCATCAATAGCTTTAGACATTTAGACGTGTTTTATGGGTGTAGCAATGTTTTTCATGTCATCATAATCGATGATGGTTCTGTATATCGATGTGGTTGTTTTGGCAACCATGTAAAAATATTTATAACGTGTTTGTTTTTTGTTTTACTTTTGCATGCAAGTGTATATCATCATTAAATTTTGCTTAGTTCCGGATCTAACGCGACGGATTGATTTCCTTATATTTTTTTTTTTTTTATATAAAATAGTTTGCAGTCAGATAAGCTCCGCTCTCATGACCTGTGGTAGCAGAAAAATAGTTATTTGTCACATTTAAACTCGATAAAATGTGTTTTTTTGGTTTAAATCGACCTTAAGTGCCTCTGTTTTTGAATTCAATTTCTCATGTCTATAAATTATTCTAGTTCATGGGAAAGTGGATATGCCTTGTATACACGTCTCTGGAAGGGGAAGGGGGCTTTGAAAAATAGGGCATGCGCTTAAACGACTCCGCTTGAGCTAGCTGTTTGTCTGTCTGTCGGCTGCATCTCCAGGTTGAGATTCGTTTCGTTGTATTAGTACCTCAACAATTATAACACATCTCATATTTACATAGAATAGTCGAGGCTATAATATTTACTATAATATTTAATATAATATAATATTTAATATAATGTAATATTTAATATAATATAATATTTAATATAATATAATATTTAGTAATTGCCTTAAATGGTGGTACTTACTCGCTTGGGGCAGTGACTTCATCAGCTTCCTCATCTCCTCTCGTTCTATCATCCCTTCGCTGATCTCGTTGTTCCTCTCCCAGTCCTCCCGCTTCTTGCGCAGCTGCTCGTTCTTATCCTTCAATAACAGCTTCTTGATCCTGTCCAAGTCGCATTTGACCGAGCGCTCGACTGGGTGGGAGTCGCCGGAGATCTTCGGCAGTGGGTCGATCTGGTTGGGCCGCGGCAAATCGAACATCTTGTCCACCTCTCCTGCATAAGAGTGAGCACTCGGAGCCGAGTACCCGAGGACCGCAGCTAGGTCGGACTTGCCGGCTTTGATGGAAGTAGTAGATGGCTCTTTACTTTCCGGCGGTGTCGTATCCTCCAAACTGCTCGTCATCCTCTCCTTCTTGTCGGCGTCTTCCATGTTTTTTTTTAAATATGATTGCAAGCCAAAGAGGCTGCTGGAAATCCCTGGGTTAGTTCTTTTCACTTCCGGGTACAAACGTTTCTTGTCGACTTAAAAAAAAAAAAGATTTCAAAACTAACTTATAATATTGAGGGACTTTTGTTTACAGCATCCTCTGGTGCTGCATAGAAAACCTTATGGCCAGTTTATAAATTTTAGTACAAACGCGAGGTCATTTTGCTCACAAGAATCTTATAAGGATCCTAAAAGTCCGGGGACCAAAAAATATAACCAATGGAGGACAATAGAAAAATCATAAGGTTGCAGCTGACTAAAAACAAATATGGCTGACTGGACCACAATATGAGAAAGTAGATGTCGGGAATGTCCCAAGGAGGGAGGAAGCCCGCTGTGGGCTAGGGACACTCTAACCCGGTGAGCGCCCGAGAAAGAGGTAATATGGGTGGACCAGTGGTCTTTGACCTTTGCTAGCAGCCTAGTCGGCGGGCAGCTTTATTCGTATTGATCTGACTCCATAAGGTCTTAGAAGGTGTGCCCAGACAGTGCACTATGTTCAGGAGAAGAGGAGCAGGGTAGGTATTGTAGGTAGTTTATGTGGTCTTCGAAGTACCACGCATTTACACTCGGTATCTAATGGTAGGCGAAAACCGTCCGGATCTCAAAGGTGAGTGTGAACGCTACTAGTTAACGTTTGTAAGAGACTGTCGTCCTCGGGGAAGGATGTTCTAGTTTTAGTGAGACAAAGGCAGAGAATCCCACGAGGAAGGTGTGGGGTCTGACAACGGCGGACTAAAACATAGAGAGGTTAGGAGAGAGAGATGCAGAGGTAGTTGAATAAGAAAGCCTTCGTTCGAGTAGAGCAGCAAGTGCCAGTGCAGAGAGAGTGAGAGAGCAGTGTTCTTCAGACGCCGTGTTCGAAGAGTCTGTTTAGATTTATATTATAATCTGGCCCTTATATAGGCAGGTCAGAGATGGGGGTAGCCCTGCCACGCCCCTAATGGGTTCAGCTGTTTCGTGCACTAGTTTCCCCCTCTCTTAACTGACTCCTTATGAAGGTTTTTATTATTGAAACATGGAAACATAGGTGGATATTTTCTGGTCCGAGAAGAGGGGAAATTCTATTTATTCGTGGTGAAGAAGTTGATACAACAGTAAACAACCTGAGTCGGCAGTCTGCAATGGATGGTTTTCGCCTGCCCTTAGATATCGAGTGTGAATTCGTGGTCATTCCACGGAAGACAAGAGAAGTGTGGGAAAGCTCATACTGCCTTAGAGAAGAGCTGTGGAGAGAGATTAAGAGACTGGCGGAATATCGGCGAACTAGAGCGATTTCGTAAGCGCTGCAGGTTCCTCTAGGAATCAAATCACATGAAAAAAAAATTAGCAATACTAGATGTAAAATTGTAACTCTGGAGTTACCTGAGAGAGGGTCACCTCATGTGTCAACATGAAAACAACCAAACTTATTTTCGATTGTTACATACTAGTATATTTCCATTGGGTTCAAATCCACCGTCATGTTTTATTTCAGTGGAAATTCTCAACGGCCACTGTCGGGTCGTCGAGGGGGGTGCCTGGTTACCCTAGTCTTAGTGACAAGTGAGGGTTGTTTGAGTTTATAACTTGGACAACCGTTTCATGACGGCGTTACTATCTGACTCCATTTTTTGATAGGTATGTGCCCCGACAATGCACTATGTTCAGTAGAAGAGGTATAGGGTAGATAGGTAGGTAGTTTGTGTTGTCTAGGAATGACCACGAATTCACACTCGGTGTCTGAGGGTAGGCGAAAACCGTCCGGATCCCAAAGGCGAGTGTGAACCGGAGAAAGGCAGACTGGATTACCGCAGGAGGGCTGCTCGGATACTTTGCAGGGCCACGGCAACCGTCGTTCGCGAGGAAGAGGTCTCTCCCAAGGAGGTGCTAGTTTTAGCGAGACGAAGGCAGATATTCCCACTAGGAAGGTGTGGGGTCTGACAACGCCGGACTAAAGCATAGCCAGGTTAGGAGAGAAAGAGATGTAGGGGTTTTTCATAAGGAAGAATACTGTCGCAGCTGCAAGTCGGGTAGCTTCGCTAGGAGGAGAGTGAATTACAGCCCGAGATCTACCCCTGTTTATAGTTAGTGGTGGCTCGTTAGGCCCAATCATTTCCCTCGTTGTTGTAACCAATAAGAGCTAAGTATGCGGTCGGGCTTTATGTAGGCAGCTGAAGGGCTGACCCAGCAGGCCGTCTCTACCTGCTGAAGGGTAGGGTTTAACCCCCGGCTGGCAGCTGTGACATCTTTATTGTTTACACATTTACAATGACTTATTTGTTATTTACATTTGTTTAAATGAATTTACAATATATATACAATAGAGTATAGGGTGATTTATCTTGTGTAGTTAGCGGTCGCTACAGCCACCTTTATAATAGGCACATTGTCCTGTTCGAGTTCTAGGCCTGGCCTAAATGTCCTATGAAAACAAAATAAAGAAACGTCATACTTTTCTTGGACTTGACATTGGGATCCTGAGAACCCTTCAACTTTTCCCCTAAGAAGTCGTCCAAGAACTTCTTCTCGGACAGGACGGAAGCGGCACTAGTGCTGTCCCCTGCTCCGGTTACCGGCTTCCTGGACAGGACCTGCCTCAGCCGGACTTCTGCGTCCTGGCACGTCTTGAGCACTTTCTCCTCCCCAGATGTGCTCCCGTAGGCCGAGTAGAGTTTCACTTTCGGCGTTGGCCTGTCTGCGAATAATAAATTATATAAATATAGGTTTTGATGGAATTCATTCTACCAGGCTTGTTTATAAATGAAGTACCACTTGGGAAAAGTATGAAAAGTCTAATTTTGACAAATCCAAATATGCAGTCCCAAGCCTTTAGGAAAAACAAATAAATATGAAAACCACATTGTAAAGCACAGCTTGGTTGTGTTAATTTCGGCGTATAACCATCAGGTTATACACACCCTTGGGCGGAAGTAGAACGTGTTCACGAAAACTTGAAAAAACCACGAGTCTATTTATCATTCCCCTTAGTTGAAGTAAATCCTCTGCATTCTAATCAATTTTATAATTATAAAGTTGAATTCATTAGTTTCATTTCATTTCAACATTATTTAAATTATAACAGGTTTATTTCGATCAATTTGTATATGTTTTTGGTGGACTTTACCCAGCATTAATGTATTATTGTTTGCGTTTTAAAATTATTAAAAAAAAAATTGCACGAAGCTATTACTTTTAGTTTTGACTCTGATCCAATAATAAACCTAATGACAAAAAGGCTATAGACATCTCGCATCGATATAAAAATATGATAAAGAATTGAAATTATGTACAATACTTATTGAAGCTTGACCCCGTATGCATTAGGTGGAAGAAGAGATGTTAAGTCTGTCATTGAACGCATGGATAAAAAAACTAACCTCACTGAGCTCCATCATCAATCACGGCTAAATTATTCAAAATTGAATCCCCACTTCAAGATAGACTCATGAATATGTTTCATGATACAAGGATTGCTTGGCATCACAAAAATTCACTACTTACTAAACAGAGGATCAAATTCAAGACATTTTGATTGTGTTTTTTTGAGAAATATGACATTTTGATTGCTGGTTTCATTTGATGCCTAATATAATTATGACACAACATTGACGAGTAGTTATTATTTTCTGTCATACTGATTGTAGTATCAATTTGTATCTTGACTCCCTCATTAGTAAAAAATACATAAACGCATGTGTCTTCTTAAAGTCAGAAACTCTTCATTGTTGCTCTAAATTGCTAATTATTGTCAACTGAAGAGTTCTAGCTACTGGAGTTCAGGGCTTGTGCAATTTGTACTATTGACTAGCCTGAAATCAATACAACAAACTGTCAGGAAAACCACTCAAGAGGATCCAATATACAGACAACCGCCCCCAGTCAGACGTCAACAATCCACCACTCCCCCGCTAGCCACTAAATCTGTAACTCCCTTATCTGAGATAGTGCTGTGAAGATATGGGGGTGCTCTTGCGCGCTCCCAGGGGGGGTTCGTGTCAATCTGGCTGACACTAAAGGATGCTACTGTTTCTTAGATACGCCCCTTTGATATCTCAACATCCAGTTCGTTCTCTTGCTAACTACGAGTATATCAGTGGCGTTAGTTTCGAAACGGGGAATTTCCTCATATTTCTAGTATACATCACCAGCTAAAGACTCAATACTAAATACTGTTCAATTTTGAATGAAAACAATTAACGCAAGAACAAAGACCGGCTATTATAAATAAAAATAATTAACGATGAAATATTTTTTATATTATAATGACTAAACTACATATCACCACGTCGAAGCAAAGTGCCTTGCCTACGAAGACGATCTTGCCATTTTAGCGGAACCGGAAGAAGAGGCGAACCAATAATAGACCAAATAAACACTGACAGAAATAGCCGAAAAAACAGGTCTACAAATCTCATACGAAAAAACAGAACTAATGACTACAGACCCAGACTTCAAGAAGCAGTAAAAACCAAATACAGACCAATAAAGATAACACAAAAATTTAAGTACCTGGGCGAGACTATATGTAACAACGGTTCGGAAAAAGAAAGTATGAAAGAAAGAATCACCAAACTAGAGAGACTAAATTTTGCAACCAGTAACGTATATAACAAGAAAAACCTGTCCGCTAAAGCGAAAATAAGACAATACAGCATAGTCGTTAAACCGGTAATATTGTATGGGACGGAAACCTCATGCCTCCCCAATCTAGAGAAACTACTGAGAATAGAACGAAGAATCCTAAGAAGGATCTACGGCCCCAAAAAGACATAAGAAGGATACAGGCTAAGATCCAACCAGGAAATCTACAAAGACACAAAAGACCTAGAAACGGACGTAAGGATCAGGAGACTGAAATTCTTCGGACATATGGTAAGAATGGCCCCGGAAAGACTAAAAAAGGAAATATTCCGGAAAATCCGATGATACAAAAGCTCAAGGGGATACACCTAGCAAATAAAGGAAGAAACTGAAAGACTAGGAATAACGGACGAGGATTGTCAGGACGGAGAAAGATAAAGGAAAAGACTGAAGGAAATCAGGCAGGTTCTTGTGGGAAAGAAAAAATCGAAAAAGGGAGTCGCGTGGACAGAAGAAAGAAAACAAAATCACGCAGAGATAATGAGGGGAAAATGGAAGGAAAGGAAAAACAAAAACAAGAAAAGAACCGAAAGTAATGATATTCGCGTGGTCTTTAAGGCCTTTCCCTGACAAAAAAACTACATATCAATCCTGACATACGCTCATTAATGATACTAATGTACTCTTAAATCGTGAATTACAGAACGCACTTTATCACTTACTAACAGACTAATGTTACTCGGTTCGTAAAGTAGAATATTACTTAAAGGTGCCATCTGCTTCATGAATCCAAGCCCTCAACATTATTTGAAAGAGTACATGGGCCATCCTTGTCCTTCTAAACCTATATGGCTTTTCTGGCAATGGAATATAAGAGAATTTTTTTCATAAATAAAGCTATAATTAGCAGAGTAATTTTGAACAACAAAACACTACCCTACTACAGGGATTTGAGAAAAAACAACTGTCTGTAGAAAAAAAAAAATTAAAAAAACATTTTTTCGTTTCTTAACTCTGTCGTAACCCACTATTGTTAAATTGAGAAAATCGCTAAGGCACAATGGGTAATTTTTGGTTTCAGTATTTTGAGGCCTGATTACGTTAGACGATTCCAAAATTCTTCTATCTAGAGCTTTAAAGATATCGTAAAACGGTATACAGCGTATTAAAGCGTCTCCTAGAGTTTTGTTTAATTCCCTCGTCAGGCTGGTCTTAGAATATCAAATAAGTACTAAAATGCGTCCATAGGTATCGCTGCTTCCAAAGTAGGGAGGGGGCATGCATGCACGAACATGTTCCGTCTAGTCCAGAGTTGGAAGTTACTTTCAATCGTTTTGAAACGGCTCCGAAGTTTCATTGTCATTAATTCCTTCGCTCTGATCAAACAAGTTACGTAAGTGATTTATCTTTCACAGTATACAAAATCATTCTATAGACAGCTAAAGGCCTGATTCGTTTTTAATTTATAAAGTTATTTAAAAAAAACTTCAGCAACTGCAGTTCCTTTGCTTGTCATTCCTCGCCCCTCCTTCCTCGTGAATTTTTTCTCTTTCCCATGTAATATACTCCACCGGCATCCGCCGATTACGTTGTTGAAAACTTTTTGTGATTTTTGTGAAACTTATGCAAGAAAAATAAAACTTAGGGGCTCCGCCCCCTACTCGCTTCGCTCACCAACCCCCGTTTTACATCAGGTACGGAAATTGGCAGAACCACGATTCTGCTTTTCTTGCATTTTTCAAGGTACATATTAATATTATTATTAATTGTATATAATTTAATGTATAATAATTGATGAATAAAATATAATTACTTAGTATTTTCTCGTCGATTACCAGGTTTCCCTTCTCGTCGAGGCGGAAATCCTTCTTCTTCTTCTTCTGCTGTTTCATGGCGTGCTCCGTAGGGGTTTCTCCGACGTATTTTTTACACATTTCGTTGTACCTATCGAGGTCCTCTTGAGGAATGAGAAATTAGTAGATTATTTTCAAACGTTTGAATCAATATCAGTAGTCTAAGAAAGAAAGTTTTCAGATAATTTTTAAACACAACACAACGCTTGTATAAAATTAACTTATTTATTATAATATTTATTGTTAATCAAAACTTTATTGGAGCAGAATCTTTTTTTTTTTTAATATATAATATATTCTTTGTATAATATAATTTAAATACAAATAAATTATACTATACAAAGAAATAAACAGTGACAAAAATAAAATAAGATCCATGAATAAACAAAATCTATTTAAAAAATCGGTCTTTAAAGCGTAGAAATTTATTAATGTTGGAGTCAGGTAAGACTGACACGTGACAGAGTTAAGAGCTGGTCATAACCGAGGCAGGCTCATTCACTCGGCAATCGATGAAAGCATCTGGCAATCATTGAGCGAATCATTCTTAATCGTTGACCTGAATCATAACTTAATCGTAATAATCGTCCCACTATACTGCTACAACTTCATATTTGCTTATTGTTCAGTACGGATATAAAGTGTGAAAACCTACACAATACAAAATGACTGAATGCGAAAGTGTACACCTTTGAAAAAAGTGACCGAAAAGAAATTTATGGCCATTCTACTTCTTTGTAATGTCGTCGTGACACTTTTCGCCCGCATTTTATTCTAACTGCCTAACCCGAAGGAAGAGTCTTTCCTGTGCTCATTAGTCCAATATGTATTTTATTTGCATAAATATTTTTTCAGAGCTTAAGGGTTATAAAAAAAAATTATGTGGGAAAAAAGTGTTTAGACTTGAGCTCTATTACTTAAACGCGTTGTGTTTGAGTAGTTCTGAACTTGTATTTAGTATACATCAGGTTTCCTGATGTCGGGATATATTTTTAGATTTTGTCAGTCAGCATGATCATGTGTAGGTGCATCAAATTTATATGCTCCGACAGTAAACGAAGTATCATCACACTAAACTCTAGTGTACCGAAATAGCTTTTTGTAGAGACGGTACATATTGATGGTGGTGGCTATGAGAAAGCGGATGAAAAGAGTTGACTCATCATTCGTGGGTCCCTGCCATTGATCCATCAAAAGCCGCAACGGCCTCCTCAATATTGGAAACTTGCCGAATATTAGAAAATGTTCGCAGAACTGACAGCGTTTTAACGAAGTAATGTCTTTTTTTTTTTTTAATTAAATTGAAACAGATAAATTTTTATCAAGTTTTTGTTTTTGATCAATGATGTAGTCACCCTCGTTATCCGCAACCTTTTGCCATCTAGTATGCAAATTTTCAATGCCTCATCGATCAAAATCAATTGGTTTTTGAGCAAAACATCTGGAGATGGTATTTTAGACATCATCCAAATTTTGAAATTTTTTGGCACTTAGCGATCGGAATAAATGGAAATCCGATATCGTGCAAGTAAGTTAGGCAAGTAGGTAGGTGCACCCCAATTCATTAATTATCTTGTTGCATTATCTGGTCTTGCATTATCGTGTTGCAGAATAACGCCTTTTTTTATTGACGACCGCTGGGAAATTTTCAATTAAAGATTGATTTACTCGATCCAATTGTTCACCGTAAAGATCTGCATTCACAGTTTTGTCAGGTATCCGCGATGAACGACCCCGCGAATACTCCACCAAACACACAAAAGCGCCTTTTTGGAGTGCAAACCTGGCTTAGCTGTACTTCGTGCCGATTCATGCGGAGAAAGATCTTTGGATTATCATAGAGGACCCATTTTTTCATCTTCAGCCTCACCCACCATACTCGCCCGATATTGAGCCATTGGATTTCCATTAATTACGATCGCTAAAAATTTGAAAATTTGGATGATGTCCAAAATTCCATCTCCAGATATTTTGCACAAAAACCAATTGATTTTTATCGATTCGGCATTAAAAATATGCACACTAGATGGCAAAAGGTTGTTGATAACTATGGTGTTTATATCATTGATCAAAAACAAAAATTTGTTAAAATTTATCTGTTTGAATTTAATGTAAAAAAAACGACATTACTGTCTTTTCCCCCTAATATTTATCAACATACCTTAAAAAGTAAAGAACTCGTGGTTGTTAAACTAGGAGTCGACAAAACCTCAAAACAGGCTTTGAAGCTGACACCTTTCCTTGATGGGCATATTCCTGACCCATTTTTGACCCAAATTCAAATCTTACTACATTTTAGGGGAGCGTAAAGCTGTGATAGAATATCACTGGGCGGACTTGAGTCCAATGGAGGCTTGACTTTGCTAAGAGGACAGGTAGATTCCAGGAGAAATTGCATCGTGGAATTGGACTGATAAAAAGGGCCTTTGGTCTCTTTGTCGATAATTAACGGTCCCTCTCCCACTACATCTACCATTTAAGCAGGTTAGTAGATAGTGGTGGAAATTGCACTAGGAGTAGTTAAAGCAAGCTGTGGGGTCGTCACGAGGGGGTGCCTAGTTACCCTAGCCATGGTGACGAAGTGAGGGTTGATTAGGCTATGACCTGGACAATCGTTTCATTCTTACTATCTGACTCCATTTTTGATAGGTATGTGCCCCGACAATGCACTATGTTCAGGAGAAGAGGTATAGGGTAGGCGGTGTAGGTAGTTTGTGTGGTCTTGGAATGACCACGAATTCACACTCGGTATCTGAGGGTAGGCGAAATCCATCCGGATCCCAAAGGCGAGCGTAACCAGAGAGAGGCAGACTGGATGGCCGTGGGAGATACTACTCGGTAAATTTGTAGGGCCACGACAACCGTTGTCCGCTAGGGAGAGGTCTCTCCCCAGGAGGTGCTAGTTTTAGCGAGACGAAGGCAGAGAATCCCACTAGGAGAGTGTGGGGTCCGACAAGGCCGGGCTAAAACATAGCGAGAATAAGAAGAGAGATGGAGAGGTTTTCATAAATGAGGCCAAGTCTTGAACATCAGTGCAGCCGCAAATCATCAGTTAGAGAGTCGTCGGGAGAATGAATTAAAGGGCGAGATCTGGCCCTACTTAAAGGTCGTTAGACCCAATCATCTGCCTCGTTATTGTACCCAATGAGACCCCAGTATGCAATGGCGCTTTGTTCTTGGCAGCCCCAGCTGGCCTGGGCCACCGATACCTGCCTCTGGGTCCCAGCCCCATTAACTGATTGACTTGCGGCTACGTCTTTATTGTTTACAACGATTTATGGTTTGGTAATGTTATTTACATTTGTTTAAATTAATTTACAGTATAGGGTAGTAGAGTATAGGGTGATTGTATGCAGTTAGCGGTCGCTACACAAGCAACAAGTTGATCCCGGGTATGAAAGAGATCTGTACCAGAAGACAGAAAGGAGGAGCTTTCTAAAACTCTCTAGACCGAAGCAATTTATGATTTGACATTTTGATTTTTTTTTCAAAGGTTAGGTCAAGTTAAAGATAGAAACTTGTGTGGGATATTGAGAGATAAATTGTGTTGTGTTGTCCAACCTGAGGGATAACAGTGTTGGATCCTCTACGTTTTGTTATTATGATTAATTAAGAATGTTGTTTATGAACATATAACCTTGTGTATAAAAGTAAAATAAACCTGTGTTATTAATTCAACAAATGTTTCATTGTGCCGAAATCCTTTAGTGGCGACGAGGATGGGATTGCCGTCCACATGATTCGTTCGTGTTTACGCGTTAACGGAGTGAAGTTTTGAGTTTCTACAATTCGTGTTTTCGGTGACGTTACATCGTGGACGACATTCAAAAGGTCTCGAATTTATTTAAATTGAAGACAGAAATGGCCGAAGAAGAAACCAAAAGTTTAGTCGGTACTTTGAGAGAATTTACACTCGATAAAGATTGGGGCATCGCCAAGTCGAGAACAGAAAATTTCTTTATTGCAAACGGGATAAAGAATGACGAGAGAAAGAGGGCTCTTCTGTTAAATTCGTTGGATGACTCAGCGTATAAACTGATTTCCAACCTGGCGGTTCCCAAGAAACCGGAGGATAACACGTATGTTGAATTAGTTAAATTATTTGATTCACATTTTTTGGGTGCGGAATCAGTTTTTGCCGCCAGATACAAATTTTATAACGCCGCGAAAGATCCTACGGAAACGGTTAACGACTGGATTGCCAGACTGCGGTCATTGGCAGCTAACTGTGCTTTTGGAGCTCGATTCGACGGAAATTTGTTAGATCGTTTTGTTGTCGGCATGAACAAAGGGCCGATTAGAGATCGTTTATTCGAGGAGGATGCGGAAAAGGCCCAGTGGGACAATGTAGTCAAGATAGCAACATCGAAAGAAGCTTCTTCCACAAATTATGATTTAAATGAGTTTTCATGTAGTGGTCCAATCAAAAAAGAGCCCGTAAATTATCTTAGAGCACAAAAAACACCAAATCAACAGGTAAATACCAATCTTTGTAAAGTTTGTGGGGCGACATGGCATGATGCAAATAAATGTCGATTCAAAGATTATAAATGTAAAGTTTGCAAAATAAAGGGGCATTTACAAAAAGTTTGCCCAAATAAAATCAAGTTACCTGCTCCAGATAAGAAGACCGGCAAAACTGAACAAACACATTTCGTCCAGGAAAACTCAGATGAAGAATATCTTTATAAAATACTTGAAGTTAGCGCAAGTGAGTATCAAATTGAACTTAAGCTAAATTCCCAGGTTATTTGTTTTGATGTTGATACTGGGTGCCATAGCACTATTGTTCCGAGAAAATTATTTCATGAACAATTCCCTCAGGTCACCCCAATTCCATGTAAAAAGACTTTTACTACATATCTCAAAGAAAAAATCTCTCCGGTGGGCTATATCACAGTGGACGTAGAATATCAAGATAGAAAGGTGCCAAATTTGATATTTTATGTGGTTGAAACAGAGGGACCACCGTTGTTGGGTGGATCGTGGTTCAAAGCTCTGGGATTCAGCATTTTTGCTGAAGATTCAGCCCACTCAATTTTTTATCAAAAGGTGGAACATGGCATTGAGGCAGAAAAGTTGGAGGAGGAACTCAAGAGTTTGTATCCAGAGGTTTTTACGGAAAAACTTGGCAAATATAACAAAGGACAAATCAAATTAGATCTTTTACCGGAAGTCAAACCAAAATTTATAAAACAAAGGCCGGTACCGTACGCCATAAGACACAAGGTTGATCAGGAAATTGACCGCCTGGTGCAGGAAGGAATTTTGGAGCCCATTGAGTATAGTGATTTTGGTTCCCCTATTGTTCCAGTTATGAAGCGAAATGGCCAAACTAGGATTTGTGGTGATTATAAATTGACCCTCAACCCTTGCTTGAAAATGGATCCTTATCCATTGCCAAGAATTGAAGATTTGTTCCAGAAATTGGGGGGAAATATGGTTTGGGCCAAAATGGATTTGAGCCATGCTTACCAACAGTGTGAGTTGGATATCGAATCGCGCAAACTGGTAGCTATTACCACGCAAAAAGGCTTATTCCAATATACCCGTATGCCCTATGGTATTTGTGTTGGACCTTCCAAATTTCAGAAATTGGTAGACAATGTGTTAGCAGGAACTGAGGGGGTTGTAGCCCTACTGGATGATGTTGTGGTTGGAGCACCGGATTTTGGGACATTAAGAAAACGAGTCATAGAGGTTCTTGAAAGATTCAAGAAAGCGGGGTTAACCCTTTCTGCAAAAAAGTGCGAATTTGGAAAAACATCCATTGAATATCTTGGATTCAGAATTGACGCTTCAGGTTTGCATTCGACTGATGAGAAAATAAAATCTATAGTAATGGCACCAAATCCTAAAAATATTAAAGAGCTGCAAGCTTTTTTGGGGTTTGTGAACTATCTGGCGAGATTTCTACCTGCACTGTCATCGACCCTCCACCCTCTTCACCAGCTTCTGAAGAAAAACATTCGATGGGATTGGAATGCCAGTTGTCAAACCGCTTTCACAAAAATCAAGAGGATAGTCGAGGAAAATCGCTCTTTAGCACATTATAATCCAGATTTGCCTATCAAGTTAACCGTTGATGGTTCGGACCAAGGCCTGGGAGCTATAATTTCACAAGTCTATCCAAATGGAGAAGAAAAGCCGTTAGCTTTTGCTAGCAGAACGTTGACTATAGCGGAAACGAAGTATAGTCAATTGCATAAGGAAGGCGCTGCATTGGTGTTTGGTGTGAAAAAGTTCCATTTGTATCTTTTTGGAAGGAAATGGATATTGGCTAATGACAATCGACCCTTGTTATCAATTTTTGGACCAAAAAAGGGAGTGCCAATTTGTGCGGCAAACCGTTTGCAACGTTGGGCGCTACTTCTAGCAAATTATAACTATGACGTGGAATGGGTGCAGTCAAATAAAAACAGCGCAGATTGGTTATCGAGAGCACCACTAAAGACTGATCCGGAAATAGGAGAAAGTTTGGACCCAGCGCTGTTTTACGTATTCGAAGAAAACGAAACTCTACCTCTACAGTATAAAGACATCTTGTTGTGGACAAAGAAAGATGGCATCCTGAAGAAAATATCAACGTATCTGAAAATTGGATGGCCTCATACCATCCCGGAAGAACTCCTCCCGTTTTCTCTTCGCCGTGATGAGCTCCATGAAGAGGAAGGGGTACTCCTATGGGGAAATCGAGTGATTGTGCCGACAAAACTTCGATCCTCAGTGCTTCACGAATTGCATGAGACACACATGGGGATAGTGAAAAGCAAGGCAATAGCACGATCATATGTGTGGTGGCCAAAAATTGATGCGGATATAGAGGATACGGTGAAGTCTTGCATACCCTGTAATTCGGTGAAGGACAATCCCCAGAAAGCTGCTTTAATTCCATGGGAATGGCCAACAAAACCATGGCAAAGGCTTCATATGGACTACTTGGGACCAGTTGCGGGTCAGTATTACCTAGTAGTAGTGGACAGCCATTCGAAATGGGTGGAAGCTTTTCCTACGAAATCAATGTCAACGGAAGTGACAATAAAAATTTGACGTAAAATTTTTGCCAGATTTGGGCTCCCCGAGGTATTGGTGTCTGATAATTAAGCATCATTTGAATCAGAAGAATTTCAACTTTTTATGAAAAGGAATGGGATTGAACACAAGAGAGGGGCACCTTATTACCCTGCTACAAATGGAGAAAACAGTGTCAGAACAATCAAACGGTTGTTAAAAACCGCATTAGCTGAATCAACTAGTACAGACCTCAACAAAGCTCTGAACAGTTTTCTGTTACAGTATAGGAATATTCCTCATGCCACCACAAATGTGTCACCGGCACAAGCTCTGCTGGGTCACAGTTTGAGGACCAGATTGGATCTCCTCCGCCCAAATCCTTCAAAAACGGCTACTAGAGTTGAAGCAAAACAAAAACAACAAATTAAATTGCAATCGGGAAAGGCACTGCCGTCAGACAAATTTGCTGAATCAGAAGATGTTTGGGTGAAGAATTTTCAGAAAGGGGAGAAGAAATGGGTAAAAGGAAGAGTTATCAAATGCTTGGGTCCCAGAAGAAGAAGAGTTTACATCCCTGATATAGATAAGACATGGATGCGTCACATAGATCAACTCAGAATATCTTTACAAGGGCCTAACAGACCGGAAGACAACGTGGATACTCCGGAATACAACAACTCATCGGACAGCGATGAATCATCTGATTGGCTGGGACGGCCTACTCCCTCACCAAAGAACAAAGTTACAAGTCAGGACACCGAGTCAGTACCAGTGCAGCAAAGTCCAGCTGAACAACCGAATGATCAGCATGATAAACCAGGGACCAGTACGTCAAAGGACAAGGACAGGTCTCCACTCTCTGTTGAATCTGGGGGGCGACCTCAGCGCAATCGAACTGCTCCTTGCCGTCTAATTGAGGAGCTGTAATGTCTAATTAATGAGCTTTAATGTCTTATTGAAAAAAGAAAAAAAAAAAAAGGGTTTCTTGTTAAAATTGTTTCTTGTATTGTTTTTGTAGAATTTATTTTAATAGAGGGGGAAAGATGTGGGATATTGAGAGATAAATTGTGTTGTGTTGTCCAACCTGAGGGATAACAGTGTTGGATCCTCTACGTTTTGTTATTATGATTAATTAAGAATGTTTTTTATGAACATATAACCTTGTGTATAAAAGTAAAATAAACGTGTGTTATTAATTCAACAAATGTTTCATTGTGCCGAAATCCTTTAACTTGAAAAGAAACTAAACTTAATTCTGAAGAAAGTTATTTTGAGAGGCTTTTGTGCCTGTTTTGGCTAGAAAAGGTATTTTCAGGCGCAGTAAAAAGTTTTAATATCAACATGCTCACCCTTGCTGTTGAATCCTTCGTACTTGATCCACTTGCCAATCTCTTCCCCGCCTTCGTCATTGGAGATTTGAGCGCTGAATCCTCTGAATTCTTTTTTCGGTTCCGCATGCCGCATCCTGTCGATCAAATCCAGGGTTTTGGCGTTCACCTTCTCGGCCAGCTTCTTGTCTGTCCCTTTGGGCATCTTCGTCTTCTTCTTCCCGGTGACGTCCTTTAGCGACTTGGGCACTGCCTTCAGGGCTCCTTCCACGTCACCCATGATGCTTAGGTACTTCCTAAGCTTTTCTTCTACCTTGGCAGAAAAATACAAAAATTGTACGTGGGCAATTTGTGGATTATTTTTTTTTTATGTTAAATCACACTACCGAAAACAAAAAACCTCTTAAATTTTCACTGGAATTTTTAATTAGTTAATGTCGAAGAAAAGAAAAATGTTTTAACGTTTTCAGAAATCAAGAACTAGTTTTAGTGAAGGCTATTTTGAAAGCACTGGTAGGTTACTCAAAATAATGAAACATATGTTGTTTTTTAATTAAAAGTCACCATACTTGACTACTATTATGGGTAGCTGGAGGTTTAAGGTTTGTGTCTATACTTTGTCTAGTTGTTAATAGGAGAAAGGGCAACGGTTCGACTTTCAAAACCCACACCGTTACTTTTTAGTTTAATTTGTTATATAAGATTATGTATTATACAACAGGATATCTACTATATTGTCATATAACAATTGCGAATTGCTTAAAACTCGAACAGAATTTTTTTCAAATCCCGGAGAGAAAACCTTTAGGCTCGTTCGTATTTCTGCCAGCGGTATTTCAGACCCTAGAAGTTACTTTTGCCTATTTTGAAACTGGATGCAATGGATTTTTACTTTAAATCTACTTTAATATGCCCAATAAGTACATGAACATAAACTTCATAGATACTACAATTATTGTAAATAATAAATATACAATTATAAGAATTGTAATATATGCAGAGGGGCTACTGAATAACTTTATTGTAGATATAATTTCTATGCTTGTTATAAATTTAAAATTAATTATTTCATTTTCTATGATGTTGGTGTCATTAAATATAAAAGGTACTGTTAAATTAATAATAATAAATATTCCCATCAACTTAATAGGGGTATAAAATATTTCATTTGAGGCTACTCTTGCTATATAAATAAAAAGAACTAAAGCACCTCTTAATATAATAATAGTTATAATATAAGATATTAAAATATATCCTGCAATTATTCCTGTAGTGAGAGCTACGATAATTGTCTGTAAGACTAGTAATAGTCCTATACTTCATGGATGATTTAGAAATAAAATTAAGATAGATATTGGTGGTTATAAATGTTATTCATCATATAATACAGTAAGTAGTTCATAAGGATTAAGTTCAAGAAACAGAGATTTGTAGAGAAATGTTTCGTAGAAAAAAAACAAATCATGATTCTCATTTATGAGAATAACCACATAGTTTTTTTTTGCATATGTTTACAAGTTTGTATGACACTCGAGAGTCAGTCCTGTACAAACTATAGTTAGTGGACTGACAACACTTCCTTCGTAGATCGTAGTTCGGGGCTCTGTGTCTTGTGACGCGGCGTGTCGAAAGCGCTTGCACTCTAAAGAAAGAAAATTATTGTAGAAAAATTAGTATCATTAATATAAAAATTAAAGCGTCTCTTCAGATTTTCCATCTCAATAATATATTTATAGCTACCTTTTATGAATCTGTGTTCAAACTATAAAATAATGTAAGTATTCTAGACTCGTTAGGCAAATGTACTTTAGTCTTTCCCCCTGTCTTGGACGCCAAATCCTTCAATGCCGCGGCTATCTGCTGGTTGTAGTCGCTCAGTGTTGGGTTCGCCGTCGTCGGTATTGAGAAATCGCCCTTGTTGGGGGCTTTGCCTCTCCCTCGCCCGTCCCCTGAGCTTTCCAACTTCTCTTTTACCAGGGAGATACTCGACGCCGTTTTTTCTAGAAATGAAGAGCCATAATAGTACTAATAAACGATAAGTAAAATAAACAGGCAGGTGGGAGCTCATGGCCGGTGTGTGGTAGCACTATTTGTAACAGCGGTCGAACATCCGGGAATAATAAATATGTGACTGTGTTGTTACGCTTGTAAACTTAGTTATATTTAATAAAGTTGTATTAATGAGAGGAGACCTAATTTATAAACCATAAATACAGCAGGCTGAGCTAGATAGTGCCCTTTGAAGATCAATGCATGCGCATTTTCCACTCCGTACGGTTAGGACTGTACACCAGGCATGTCACTCTTGTTTTAGAAATGTGACATTGTAACCTAAAAATTCACGTTTATGGTATGGTAATGTTTTCAAACTAAACAACGAGTAATGAGGTTATGAAGTTTACATTGGTCTTACCAGTTAGAACATTTGAGGCAGAGATTAATATGCTATCTAAGAGCATACTAACTGAGTATAAGTAAGTACTTGCTTTACATTGTACATAAAAGTGTTTATGTAATATCAGGCTGTTTTGAGGATATGATTTAGCAGGTAGTAAATAAATAAACATATCATGTAACTTGCTATTGTTATAGCTACGCGGAACATTAAAGTCGTTTATGTGATAAGGTTATGTTTACGTATAATGCTGCCACAAGTTAGCATCCTCCAGCCAGAAGTCCCTCCTGCGAACGACATATACTCCAGACTACTCACTGAGAATCTCGAGATGGAGACCAATACCCTCTTTGATTTCCTGGGCCTTGCTCTCGACGGAGAGGGTCTTGGGCATGTTGTCTGATCCTGTGAATGCCTTGGTAGCAGCGGCCATCTTGTAGGCCCTCTCTAACAATTCGGCGTTTGAGACGCCCTTGCCTCTGGTCAGTCCGGACATGACGAGGTCCGCCTGCTTCAGCACGTCTCTCAGGCTGGCTTCGTCTTCGAAGTGGTCCATCTGCTGATGAATATCGTTCGTACAATTCTTACAACGGTATCAAATATTAACTGGAATAGTTGGAAAAGGGTCTGGGTGGTTAGGCATCAAACATATGTACACACGCGCCATGTACGAGTTACTTTCGGACTGGATCGATTCACACATGGCCCATTTTGTTTGAAAACATTTTTTTCTGTTTAATGAGATCTTTAATATTTCAAAACTCGATAAAAATTCTTTTTAATTTTGCAAAGAGAACCCAGTGTCAATATAGTTCGTATTTAAGCCAGGGGCTGATCACTGCTGAAACTTGTCAGTTATAACAACAACTATATTATGATGAAATTACAATCTTCCTCATCGGGCTATAAGTAATTGTGATAAATGTTTTTATCCATACCGTATTTACAATTTTCATTCACTCGCTCATTCATACAGTATTTACAAACAGCCCAGAGACCTCCCAAATCCACATTTTTGTCACCTCCCTCGCATGCGAAGGAGTAAGCGGAGTCTTGGGAAGTCCACTACGCTCCTCCGTCAGCCACGTCACCGGATACGAGCCAGTGGAGGCTGACCAAGAACGCTTGACCCACTCAGGACATGGTTGGGGAAGCTGGCCATTGCCAGGACTCCCACTGTCACGCATTTATAGCAGGTCACGAGGCCACTGCGTTTTAGTCTCCGAGGAGGATTATAGGGATGAGTGGTGCAGTGTAATGACTGTGCTAGGAAATTAGGTTGGTTGGAAAGGTTACTATGAAATTTCTTGAATATGGAAGGGATAAGTTAAAGAATGTAAGGTATATTAGGATCATCATGACGGGTTTTGTTGCTGACGTAATAAGGGGCATTTATTATTGTTCTCAGGACTTTTGATTGAAAGGATTGGATGCGCTTGATGTTTGACTTCTTCGCTGTCCCCCATAGCTCTATTCCGTATGTCCAGATTGGCTTAAGTATAACTTTGTAAATAAGTAGTTTATTTTATATTGAGAGATGGGATGTCTTTCAAAGTAGTCTGTACAGTTGTTCAAAGCGTTGATGGTATCAGGTAGTTAATTTTTGTTCTCGTTAAAAACTAATTTTTGGGCACTTGTGGACTTTTTGAAATATTTAAGATATAGAAGTTTAAGAAGTTCAACAATGATCAAACACAAGAAATAGATCCCTCATAGCCAATAATAATGGGACGCTATTGTCCCTTTTAGACTATGAGCAATAAACTCTACCTTAACAGGGGAAGTTATGTTTGAGCTTTTTTTATTTCACTTATAAAATATTGTTTACTAAAAAAAAATCATTATTACTTTGTATGTTACTAAAATTAGACTATTTATCTTGTAACTATTTTATACCTGTGGTTATAATGAAAACACGTTCTTGGGGACTTATATCTTGTGTATATTCTGATAATTCAGACCTACTTGTCAGATATTGACAGATACTACCACAGGCAGATACTTGTATTTTGTTAATAATTACTATAATTTTTTTTTTTAAAAGTACTGTTGTGGCCACTTCTTAATTACGAATAATTAGAAGTTCCCCTCTTCTCTTATCAGAAAATATCTATCTATGAAAGTATTACAACAATCTTTATTGTGTGATAATTACAATCTGCCTTTTATAAGGCCTCCTTGAACACTTCTCTCTCTCTCTGCACTGGCACTTGCTGCTCTACTGAAACCATGGTTTTCTCATTCAACTACCTCTGTATCTCTCTCTCCTAACCTCGCTATGTTTTAGTCCAGCGTTGTCAGACCCCACACTTTCCTAGTGGAAATCTCTACCTTCATCCCGCTAAAACTTGCACCTCCTTGGGAGAGACCTCTCCCTCGCGTACGACGGTTGCCGTGGCCCTACAAACTTACCTAGTAGCACTCCCACGGAAATCCAGTCTGCTTCTCTCCGGTTCACAGTCGCCTTAGGGATGCGGACGGTTTTCGCTTACCTTTAGACACCGAGTGTGAATTCGTGGTCATTACAAGACCACACAAACTACCTACACTACCTACCCTATGCCTCTTCTCCTGATCATAGTGCATTGTCGGGGCACATACCTATCAAATATGGAGTCAGATAGTACAGTAATAAGACCCGTCATGAAACGATTGTCCAGGTCATACCCTAATCAACCCTCACTTCGTCACCAGGGCTAGGGTAGCTAGGTACCCCCTCGTGACGACCCGACAAGTACATACATTCTTTTTGATGCTGACATACATGGTGCGTTGAAAATTTTCCCCAAATCTGTTTAATTCATTTCTATACACGTAGGTGTGGCTAATGAAGTATATTTAATATAAATGACATTGTTTGGAGAAGAATCTATTTTGTGAACAAGATACTTATTGAATCCAACGAAGAACTTACGATACGATCGTAAGTAGACCTGCTATTGGCAAAACGTATCTAACACAGAATGCAATAGTACACATTTGTCATCCAGAATGCAATAAGTAGACTTTATCCCTCCCACAACATCGATAAAATATCGGATGACTTAACCACTACTAAGTGCGCGTGCTCTGCAGGCCAAGAATGGGAGAGGGTGTCCCGATGCTTATCCAGCTAGGCCGTATATCTTGTACCCTGTCCCTGGAAGCCTTTTAGTCCAGCAGATCCC
This sequence comes from Acanthosoma haemorrhoidale, assembly GCA_930367205.1. Lineage (NCBI taxonomy): Eukaryota > Metazoa > Arthropoda > Insecta > Hemiptera > Acanthosomatidae > Acanthosoma > Acanthosoma haemorrhoidale. The sequence continues at coordinate 111,942,196 of OV884014.1, read as the reverse complement.
CGCTCTTGGCTCCAGTCCCCCTGTATATTTAGGTTTGGAGCATCTTTCGTCTATTTTCAAGTTGAATACGTCCCATATCAGTCTGACTGACACAAGTCAATTACAGTGGTATAGCGCTCAATTTTCCCCAGAAATGAAAAAAAAGCAGACTGAGTCGTCTATAAACAACTCAGACATATCAGGCATACAACATGTGATGTATTTCTACGAAACCACATCACTAATCATCAGACAGAAATAAATCCAAATAAGATTACAATAACAACACCCACAAATAAAACATAACATTATCTAAACAGTAGCTAAACACGCTTAAATATATCATAATTGGTATGAATGAGATCATTTATCACAATTACTTATAGCCCAATCAGGCAGATTGTAATTTTATCACAGTTGTTGTTGAAGTATATAAAAATATATATATATGTAATGAAAGTGTCCTCTCTTTAATTTGAATTTGCCGTGCTGCTTCCACTGGCTGACACCAGATGGAGCAGCAGTTATGAGATAGAGAAGGTTATGTGAGGTAACAGAACATGTAAATAGTGTGAATAGAGAATGGATAGTTATTAACTGTAATTGTCGTTTCTTTGTTTACAGGTAAGATTGTGTAAATCAATATTAATAATTGTTATAATATAATATATAGTGAATAAAATTGCTAACTTTGTTTACAGAGAAACTGATTTCAGTTTATTCACCCCACCTTCAATAATTGTCTTACATATATATATATATATATATAAGTTAAGTCCAGGCGCCGCTAGTGCCCAGCCTTAATCCCCAAACATATGTTATCTGTATATGTTTACAGGTAATACCTATAGATAGAGGTCTAAATAAAGTAGTCTTGTTATAACGTTCTACGTGTTCTTATTACCAACCTTTCTTAGCTTGTAATTCAATAAACATTAACTGGTGCCGAAACCCGGGAACCGTGGAGAAAGAGAGTTATCGAGTGCGAGCGTAATTTTTTTTTGTTTTTTTTTCTTCTATACGCGAAAGAGAGAAGATGACTGAAGGAGGAATTTTGAGACAGCCCGTCTTGAATCTCGTAGAGGGAGCAGATATTAGAAGAGTGGGAACTATGCCAGAAGTTCATGCCACGGCGCTCGCGCTGATGAGGGTAAAAGCGATGAATACCCAGGATCTGAGGAAGGCTGTTGCGGAGCTGGAGAGATTCACTGGGGAACTGGGTGAGCTGAACCATTTCCTAAAAGGAGTAGACCGTCTCACAGCTTTAATTGGAGCTAAAGCAGAAGAAAATTGAATAGATCCCAGAGACGCGGAATCGTTGAAGGCGGCCCTGATATGTCGGGTCAAGAGAAGTATACTGAATCAAATTCAGGCAGATGAAGAAACCCCGTGGGAATTAATTAAGATGAGATTGAAGAAGGCGTACGGAGGAGGACGATGGACTCCCGAGGAGGACATATTCCAAATGTTTAGGGAGACAAAGTCCCCAAGACAAAGTAACGGGCAATATGCTGCGGGGTTAGTAGTCCGTTTCAATAAGATAACGGAGAAGATGAGAGAGTCGATTAGCGTAGAAGAGGTGGAGGGTAGAATGGGATTCTTATCCACAATTCTAAAAGTGCAACTGGCCAAGGAGACAGGAAGAAAGGAAGGATTCTCTGATGAGCGCTCGTTCTCGGAGTGTGCACAATCAATGATCGACACTAGTGCCAAGGAGGAAGAAGTGAGGGTGCAAGACGTCGACAATGAGTGGAGCCGAGTTGCATACAAAAGAACCCGGACCCTGAAACCAACCTGGAGGAGACCAGAAACGTCCGTTATTGGCAGAGACAAGGGAACGACAGGAGAAAGAAGATTTAGAGGAACGAGACCGAGGTATGCCCCGCCCAGGGAAGAAAGAAAATGCCACGGATGTAGGAAGGCAGGACATTTAGTGGCACAGTGTCCTCGAACAAAATGTTTTGAGTGTGGCGAGGAAGGACACATCGCGAGACATTGCCCGTATATCTTCCGGAGGAGAGAATACCAACGACCAGAACCAATGGAGGTAAACACTCAAGAAGTAAGAGAGAGACGGAGCATGACACATGGGGAGAGTGGATCATCAGAAGATGAGTCATCAGGGACTTCGGGAACTGAAGGAGAAGAAGCGAGGCGCAGCAGAAACAGGAGACAGACAGGGCAGAAGGTCGAGTCACGTAGATGGGAGCAACGTGATGAAGCCTGAGGAGCGTGTCGGCAGAGAGGCGACCGCATCCTGAGATGTAATGCAATTCGGGAGAGGATGTGTGCGTTGCCAATAATTAGGGTCAAAGGAGGAGAGATGTGTCTGGTGGACACGGGAAGCACCAACACCATCATGTCCCGCGGAGCGCTGGAGAGGCTGTATGGTGGAGAGAGGGCACTCCAGATTCAGGTATGTAATTGTAGTTTAATCACCCTGGGAGGCCCTTGCGAGGTAGTGGGAGAGTTAGTCATAGGGCTAAATAGGTGGGCGAAGAAAGGGGGAGATCTAAAGATACATATCGTAGGAAACATGCCGCGGGAGTACCAGGTGATAGTTGGGTGCGACATGTTGGGGAAGGTAGGTGCGCGTGTGGAGAATATCGGGGAAAAATGGAACATTAAGTTGGGCAAAGTGGAATATAAATGTCAAGGGACTATATGGGACGGAAGAGCGCGGATAGGGGCGGTTAATAAAATAGAGGGCTGGAGGGAAGGCCTACAGAGGGAGTTTGAGGATATTTTTTACGTAGAGGGAGACACGCTAGGAGCGACTGGGAAGACGGTCCACGAGATCCAGTTAAAGAAAGAACGCGTCACATACGTGAAAGAGAGACGATATCCGCAGGCACTACGTAGGCATATTAGAGAGGAGCTAGAGAGTCTCAAACGGCAAGGGATTATAATTGATAGCACTTCGCCATATAACAGTCCTCTATGGGCAGTGAGGAAGAAAAATAGACCTGGGGACGAGACGGAGAAATACAGGGTAGTTATCGATTATCGGAAGTTAAACGAGAACACGACGGATGAGAAGTATCCTATTCCCCGATTTGAGGACATATTAGACAGATTGAACGGGGCGACAATATTTAGTACCCTAGATCTAAAGGCAGGCTATCACCAGATCAAGATGAGTGCGAACGACCAAGACAAAACGGCCTTTACATTTGAGAGGGGGCATTATCAATTTACCAGGATGCCATTTGGACTGAAAAACGCCCCGATTACCTTTCAACGCCTAATGGATGAATTTTTGAGGGGAATAGACGAAGCGGTATGCCAGGTCTACATGGACGATCTGTTAGTTTTCAGCAGAACGGAGGCAGAGCACGTTGAGCACCTAAGAAGTGTATTTCAAAGAGTCCGCGAATTCGGATTAAAATTGTCCATGGAGAAGTCTCTGTTGGGGAAGAAAAAAATCAATTTTTTGGGCCACACTATCTCACAGGAGGGGGTTAAGCCAGACTCTACGAAGGTCGAGGCCATTAGAAGGATGGTGGTGCCCACAGATGTAAAGGGGATCCGTCGACTTCTGGGGACGCTTAATTATTACAGAAGATTTGTGCCGGACATGGCGGCATACCTGGTGCCTATTAATAATTTACTGCGAAAGGGAGCGAGGGTGGTAATTACCCCAATCATGGAGCAGAACATCCGGAAATGTATGTCTAGCTTACAAGAGGAACCGATATTAGCATTTCCCGATTTCCAACATCCCTTCACAATCACCACTGATGCCAGCGAATACGCACTGGGGGCAGTGTTGTCGCAGGAGAGAGACGGTGGGGAGCGCCCGGTGGCGTACGCTAGTCGACGGCTCACAGAAACGGAAGCGCGGTATAGTGCTCTAGAGAGAGAGCTCCTAGGTATCGTCTGGGCTATAGACCATTTTCGCCCATATGTCTTCGGCAGAAAATTCCGTGTTCACACCGACCACAGACCCCTACAATGGGTAGGAAAGTTAAAGGAGTCCTCGGCGCGGGTCACGAGGTGGAAAGAGTTTTTGTCCCAGTACAATATGGAGATCATATATAAACCCGGGAAAGAGAACGTAGTGGCAGACTGGCTGTCCAGAGCCATTACTGTGAATGCATTGGAAGAAGGGGAACCATCCGGGGAAATCCAACAGTTTCTCCGGGAATGGACACCCGGGGAGGATGGAAGCCTCGGTACGCGAGGAGATAGCGAAGGTGAGGAAACCCTTGAAGAGGAATGTTCCGCCGCCGAAAGACCTGTTGAAATGGAAGTAACAGAAGGGATCGTGAACGACAAAAGACGGCAGATCATTTGGAAATCCAAGACCTCAGGGCGGCTGCAGATCGCATATGACAGTTATGGGAGAAGTAAAATCGCGACGATTTGGTCGCCACCAGGGGTTAGGAACGACCAAATTTGCCGTGCATTGAAAGATGCCTCGGAACCCGGAAAGACCCATCATGTATTTGTAGGGAATGCCACTATTTGGGAGAAAATTCGTAGACTCTGGCGAACGGAACAACTTGGAGTGGATAGGATATTTATTCGGTGCACGTCGATGGTGGAGACACTCAAAGACAGAGAACAGCAGCTGGAAGTGACGCTGGCCTATCACCAAGGAAAAACGAACCACCGTGGAGTTCAGGAAACGTTGCAAGCGTTGCGGCGGAGGTACTTTTGGTGGGGAATGAAAAAGAGCATACAAGAAATGATAGGGGCATGTGCAGTTTGTCTCACTACGAAGTATGACAGACATCCGCCACGGGGGCGACAAGAAGAATCGCCCACCGCCGAGACACCGTTGAGTGACTTACAAGTGGATACCTTCACTTGGAGGGGGTATAAGTGGGTTACCACAATCGACAGCTTTAGCAAAGTGGCCATGGCGCACCCGGTGCAAGATCGGTCATCAGACGCGGTAACGCTGGCATTAAATACCTGGTTCCAGTTTTACGGAGTACCAGACCGGATCGCGTCGGATGGGGGCAGAGAATTTGACAATGCCAACATCCGAAAAGAAATGAAGACTCTCGATGTCTCTTGGCATCTTAATACCCCAGGGCACCCTAAGAGTAGAGGAGGGATAGAAAGATTGCACAGCACCCTGAGTGACCACCTGCGGGTATATCACGCGGAAAAGGGTCTGCCGGCGAATGAGGCAATGCCGAAGGCGGTGGCCGCTTACAATCATTCGATCCACACCGCGACGGGGTTCTCCCCGTTCGAGATCCTCTTTGGGCTGCGCGAAAGACGGAGAAATGGGGCAGAGACGGTAGCAGACAAGGGAATGGCGGAGAAAATGGCGAGTAATACTGTCGCTTTGAGGAAAATATGCGACAAAGTCAGAGAAAGGATAACGAGGGACAAAGCGAGACGAGTGGAACGGGAAAACCTCAAAGTCCGGGATCGAATGGGGGAACTTAAAATCGGGACTATCGTCTATAAAAAACTAGGGTCAAATAGGAGCAAAGAGCTGGTGCGATATGAGGGCCCATTTAAAGTGGTCGTGATTAGGGAACACAACGTCGTGACAATTGAGAGTATACGACCCCCTAAGAAGCGGCGAAATGTCCACATAGAACAGTTAAAGCTTCCACCTGGGGGGGAGGTTGTAGATCAGGAATGAGCTGGAGTGTCCTCGCAGCATACACGCAAGGAACATTGTAAATAGTTATAGTTATGTGATTTTTCCCACAGAAGTATTGTTTTTTTTTAAAAGTCAAAGTTTTCTTTTATGTTTTTTGTTTACAAGTGACAGTTGGTTTTTACGTTTTATAGGATTAGAGCTTAATGTGAGGGATTACAGGCTGTGTACGGGCGGGGCTGGCCTTTGCTCCTTTGTAACATTAGCGGAGCATTATTTGAATGGACTAAGACGTCCGAGTGTTGGACTTCAAAGTTTGCGAATGGGTGTTCGTAAACTGGTGGGGGGGAGTTAAGTCCAGGCGCCGCTAGTGCCCAGCCTTAATCCCCAAACATATGTTATCTGTATATGTTTACAGGTAATACCTATAGATAGAGGTATCTTGGTCTAAATAAAGTAGTCTTGTTATAACGTTCTACGTGTTCTTATTACCAACCTTTCTTAGCTTGTAATTCAATAAACATTAACTTATATATATATATATATATATGAATCAAGAATACTGATTTTCGGATTTTCATGACCAAACAAAAAAAAGAGATATTTCGACACTTGTACCAACTTTTAAGTCGCATCTATAATTATTTTTTTAAGTTTTAATTCTCAAGAATTTAAAAAAAAAATTGTACATAACCGTCTTCTCGAAATAATACTTTTCGAATTAGTGTGTTTTACTTGTAACTCGACGATGTAATAGTTGAACAATATATACCGATAACTCCACTTAAATACAAACATTTGTCAACATATTGTTTGTAGCAAAGTGCAATCATTCAATGAAATAAACGTTTCTTACATTTAGAACGAATGAAGACATTATATCTGACTATGCTGGGTTACTATAAAATATTATAATATAATTACTTCGTCAAGTCCTTCTGAACCTGTTACGAAAATGCCGCTTAATAATTCTTTTTGCTACTCGTAGACTCGTAGACGTGTACAATGCGTTTTTTATTTTAATCTACGTTAAGAGGTTTAATCAAGGCAGGTACTCATCCTTAATCTTATAATTAAAGAGCTAAGGGCAAAAAAAAAAAAATTAAAATCAACACTGCTATCCGACGAAATAAGACTGCACTACATGACTAGAGCGACTCTAGGCCCAGCCACCAGTGGACTCTCACCACTGTACCGGAACAATCAACCTCCACCAAGGCTTCCCACACTCCTTAATTCCCTCACACCACCTTCAAGCAGGTACTCCTAGGACAAGGATCTGCTCAAGCCAAATATTCCTTCATTGTTCCCTCATCCTTAATCTTATAATTAGAGAGCTAAGGGAAAAAAAAAAAAAAAAAAAAATCAACAAAAATATCAGCTGCGGTCAAGTTTTGAGAGGATGGTTGAAGAACATTCACAACTTTCTGGAAACATCTGTCATGTGTTCTTCTAGAGGAACTGAAACTAATAAAATTAGTGTTTTGTCATGTTTAGACTTAGTGTTTTGTCACGTTTAGACTTTGTGTTTTGACATATTATAACCTACTTGGTAGACTGTTATTTTCCTTCTGTTACTTTCTGTTTCTAATTGAGGTTATTATTACTATCTTTGTTATTTCACTTTACGATTTCGTAGTCCCGTGGTAATACCCTACACTTCGTATCTAGTAAAGGGTAATGGTAAATATGATTGCTAAGCTAAACCACCCTAAACCAACCACCCTATACTTTACTAAATGTATAACTGACCCTCGGGTTCACTGTGGCTGCTGGCTTGAGGGACTCACTTGCTCCCCTAGTATTTATAGAGCCCGAGTCCTTTGTCCCTCCAACTGCCCCGAACATAAAGCTCGCTATAACTTGCAGTGGTGCATGTTGTCCAGTTTCCAGGCCGTTTGACTCACCTCCACCAATCCAGTCATTCATTCCTCCTGATCTTTATTATATATACTTTAACCTATATGATGACTTTGGTTTAGCTTACATTTTTGATTTTATGTTTGTTCGGGGGGGGGGGGTGACGAGGAATAGTTCTACATTTTATTATCATAGTAAATCATTATTAAAAACACATGACGACTTAAAATTACAATTAAAGAAAAATCAGTTACTGGTATGGATTATAATTTTTCCTCCTACTGCATATTATTACAGTCTGGTCGAAACGCTACTGTTAACAAACATTTCTTTCAGTGTCGTCGGTTTTCTCGCTTCGCTTTAAGAGGTCTTCAAGGTATTCCCAGAAGAAAAAGATCTGGGAAAGCGGCAGGGTATTGTTTGGGACATCTTTATCTATCTGGGTGGTATTTTTTTTTTTTTTTTTTGTGACACCCTCTATAATATATTGTTAATCAGTAGACCTGTAATGTGATAGTGACCATCGTGAATACAACTTTTGATGACTTTTACATGGCCTGCTTAAATCCTATTACGTATCAATAATGAAAAACAATTTGTTTAATTTTATGATTTACTCAGTATGAAATAAAAAACATTTAGTTTATTTATGTATATATATGATCCATCATGTCAGTATCATTGGGTAATGAATTAGAACTATAATGAAAATATCATGTTTTAATGAATTCTGTAGTTATAGTTTAAAAAATTGAACTAATGTAAAAATCCCCAAAAAAATTAATTTACTGAATGTCAAATAGGACCAGTTAAATAATCTTATAGAGGAAAAGTCTTTTAAAAAACTTTATTACGAATAACAATCAAAACACTGGTGTGTATATACAAATATTAATCAGTTACAGCGTTAGAACAACCTTCAGTGAATGCTTGAGGCACAAGTGAGGGTGTCAAGGTGCTAAGCAGGTAAGAAAAGGTTAGGATTTTAGGGGAGGAAATGGTTACTTACAAAAAACAAGGGGACCATAAGTGTCAACTTAGGTACACGTTTCTGCTAAAAATGTAAGATATAATGATTATATAACTGGCCTACAAGTAAAACTGCACGTCTCTAGCTTGAGCAGGGTATCCCACAGACCCAAAAGAAAAACCTAATAGTTTCTTATTTTGAACGAAACAAAGAAATCAGGTAGAAATGTTGGAATAAATGCATAAGTACAGATAAAATGGTAAATTGTATGAAGGTGACCGCCCTTGTTCAAATTGAAATTAGCTCTCTCAGATGGGAATCGAATTCGAATCTGATCTATTCAACTGTCTTGTTTTAAATTTCACCTAAAGACTGAATTTTAATTTCGTTGGTTTATTTTTTTAAATATTTAGCGCCAAAATTTGTTTCGAAATAACCACTCTTTCTTGCACTTGAACTTGCTTGGATTTTGAATCCATTGCAATTTGCCTATAGAGTGATTCGTTTTGTTTAAAGATTTCTTGAAGGTGAAACACATCACTGAGTCCTGTTTTTAATTATTTCTAACATGTTCGATTTCAATTACCCCATAGCTAAAACGGAAATGACAGTTTTAAGACAGGAAGTGTTAAACGATCTTTAGGAGCCCAATGAAGGTACATGCACCCAACCCCTTCAGTTGAAATACTAACCCTTTTCCCTCTAAGAAGGTTCTGCCTCCTTACAAGACATCCGGGAAGACTTGGCATCCGGCCAAGCGGAGAGACACCGCTAACTGGGGGCTTAATGGTGGCCTCAGCTGCAGCCCCGTTTGTCCCTCCTAAGTCCAATACTTATTAGCTACTTTCAGCTTGATTAAACTGAGGGGGGGAGGGTACTGCTTTGGTGGAGCGGGATTGGGTCTTATTGGAGTGGGAGGGGAAGATTGGGAACAGGTAAGGGAAGTAGATTAGGTGAGAGTGGTCCGGGTAAAAGGGATACTGTGCCGTTAAAACACCAAGGATAATAGGGATAGCCTCCCTGAAATTCTTCAAGAAATGGTTAAATATAAACCTGTAAGCTTGTGTGGCGTAGAATGGCCATATAATAATTGTATGTTACTTAGTATACATGCTAGTTATAATTGTCTAAAAAATAGTTTAACTTAATTTACTATGTTATTCAGTGAGTAAAGCTACGGTTTTCTTCGTATATAATTTTAAGCATGATGAAATTCCGAGTAATTGTACCTTGAGCTGCATTTCTAAACGTTTACAGCTGTTGAGGTATTTTATGTAGTAAGCGTTGGTATGTCATTGAAATATGAAGAGCAATAGAAGAAACACCAGGGGGGGGGGGAGCTTAATGACATGCATGCAATGAATGGCATGACAACAAAAGTGGTTTGCTCTTTCTCTGTTGAGTAGTTATGAGGCAAATAACAAAACAGAAAATAGTCAAATCAAATATGCTTTGCTGACCCTCGTCTATTTATACCCACTACTAGCTGTGGAGACCTTTCCAACTATTGCATATTCACGTAAATAAAACCATACTTCTTGCTTAGGTACTTATGATTATTTTTAATAAATTCAGAAATAAAAAAAAAATGTATAGGATACTAATCTTCATGAAGAGGTAAAGGCTTGTTGGCGTAGTTGGTTGTTGGTGCTATGTTCTTACCTCTCAACAGCTAATCATATAATATTAATGCATATAAAGCGTCTTCCATTGGGGACTTCTAAACTTTGACAGTTGATAGCGGCCATACTGTTGAAGCTGCATCTGTCGAATTGGCTGTTATTTATTCAGTCTGTTTTGCCAAATCACCATGGACGGATATAGCGTTCAACATCGCGTGCGAATGATAAAATTGTTTTATCAATATGGGTGTTCTGTTCGGGCAACGTTCCACGCACTTCGCTCATTTTACGGTCGCCATAACCGTCCTACCGAGAGGACTATTCGCAGTCTGGTGGATAAATTTGAGTCCACTGGTTCAGTAAGCAATCAACCAACACCTGTACGTCGACGAAACACAGGATCTGCCGAAAACATCGCCGCAGTCCGTGAGAGTGTGCAGGAGATCCCGAGGCAGTCGATTTCGCGTCGCTCACAAGAACTCGGTCTTTCGCAGACCACAACTTGGCGAATTTTGCGTCATGACTTGGGCCTGCACCCGTACAAAATTCAACTGACCCAGGAGCTGAAGGTAAACGACCATAGACAACGATGTGTGTTCGCTAAATGGGCCCTGGAGCAGTTGGAAACTGACCCTAGTTTTCATCGCAAAATCATCTTTTTTTTCAGCGATTTCTGGATGAATGGGCACGTCAACAAACAAAATAGTCGAATTTTGGGACGATACCAATCCACATGAGATCCAAGAGCGTCCGAAAAAGTCACTGTTTGATGTGGATTTGGGGCTGGCGGCGTCATCGGTCCATATTTTTTTGAGAACGACGTTGACCAGGCCATCACCGTCAACGGCGAGTGCTATAGGTCGATGATTACCAACTTCTTTTGGACTGAATTGGATGAAGTGGACACCAGCGACATGTGGTTTCAACAGGACGGCGCTACGTACCACACAGCTCATGTGGGCATTCTGCACGAGCGATTTGAGGCATGGTCATCTCACGTGGAGGGGATGTGAACTGGCCACCGAGATCGTGCGATTTTACTCCGTTAGGATTTCTCTTGTGGCAATTTTTCGAAAATTCATTCAAAAAAATTTCGATGATACCTCACACCCACGTTTTATTTAAAGTTAAAGATAGGAAGCGCTTAATGAAAGACTACACATTTATCAACGTTTGATGGTTTCGCACATTTTTCGCTTCTTTGTAATCTAGTTTTTGACACGAAGTTATAGTCTCACAACCAATGATTCAGGGTTTTTTTAGTGTTAGCTATCAACTTCTAGTGATTCTCACTCACAACTCACGTTCTTCATCCTCCTATATTGCTAATAAAGGGAAACAATTATTTGCTAATAGTTAATCAATTAACTAAATTGAGAATATTTTATTTTACTTGTATACTAATTTTTCGATACAATTTAAAAATGAGCACTAATTATAGCACGTACCAGCGTCACATGAGATAGCATCGATTAGAAGGGCCGTTGGTCTCAAGTACTAGCCTTTTGCCAATTGGCTCAATCGCCAATTTGTGGACTGTGTCATTATTGGACCTGGTGGGACAGTGGACCAGCTAACGAGGAACCTTCGGGCAGTTGCTGGGGGGGGGGGATCGGCAGCCAGATATATATGAAATAATATTAAATTTCTTCTTAAGTTAGCTGTCATGAATTTGCTTCGGTATGAAAAAATTTGCCACAAATTTTTTTTTTCACAAAAAGCACTTGATATTTTTCCTCTTTAAAATTTTACCCAAGCAGTATATATTGTTGGAACAATTTTGCGTTGTGTATTACATTGCCTAATTTACAAAAAAAAACAACTTATTTTGATCCTCATTAATATGGCATCGATTCTAACAATGAGTTTTGATCAAATTAAGTCAAGGGAAATAGCAGAAATTTTTAAAAATTTAGGTGGAGGGTTAAAGTACCCCCACCTAATTATTTGGTGTAATTTTCTTCACCTAATGTTGGGAGGGTTAAAAAAAAGATTTTCTATTGAAAAAGTAAAACTAATCAAAACCTTGAGGAAAACTGTTATTTATTGTGAATAAAAAGGAACTTGCCACAATCGCGTTCTTGCAAACTCAATGCGTCCAGTTCACAGACAATTTTTATGTAAACAAATAAAATCATATGTTCTCATCAATTTTATACCAATAGTAAAAGAAAAAATTTGTCTCGCCAAACCCAACTTGAAAAAACGTCTCCATGGTTCACAGAACAGCTACCCAACACGAACTTGGTTCACGATAAACAACAGCTTTTTCTCTCTTCAACAGTGAATATGGTTCGAGCAGTACTTAGTATGAACATGGTTCATAAAAAATTAGGAGAGATCTTTGCAAACTTATGATGAAATACAAACTTAAAAATGAACTCTTTCTTCTTTTTGTTGAATAGACAAGTTATTAACGTGAGATGTTGTGACTAGCAGATGCACTATAGCTGAGGGTACTTGCTACTCGGCAGGCAAGGCTAGATAAGGCTACACAAAATGACAGGGTGTTACAAACATACATATGTAGATAAAAAGCTAACATCTACAATTAATTTACAAATCATATTTCGTCGCAAAAGCAACCTTCTGACAACTAATCAATGTTCAGTAATCAGAAAAGTTGTAATTAAAACAAAAATATTTCCATATCAATTTCAATCTCAATATCAATCAGATTTGAACCCTGTCGAGCATTTATGGGATAACCTCGGAAGACGAATAAGAGCGCGTTCAGCACTTCCTGATACACTGCAGGACCTTGAAGGTATTCTTCGGGAAGAATGGGCTAACCTCCAGCAAAGGGACATTTCCCGACTGGTGGAAAGTATGCCGAGGCGTCTTCAAGAAGTAATAAAGGCAAGAGGAGGAAATACGCGCTATTAAATGATCCTGTCATTAATTTCTTTTAGGATAAAAATGGTTATTTTTCAATTTTTTTTTCATGTTTCTTAGCTCACATTTTGATTTTAAATTTTTAAACAAAGACTCATTTAATAAACGTTAAAAACGTATTAAAGGTGAAAAAGATTTTATAAATTCAATAAATAATAAGTGCTATATACAATTACCATTATATACTAATACAATTTTTTTACAAGTGGATGGAATTTTTTGCTTGTCAGTGTATATAATATATACCACCATATTCACTGTTGGAAAGAGAAAAAGGTGTTAAAAAATTTTTTTTGCTGTTTATCGTGAGCTAAGGTCGTGTTGGCTTTCTGTCGTTGACCATGGAGACGTTTTGTGCAGTTGAGTTTGGCGAGACACTTTTCTTTTACTATTTGTATTATTGATGAGCACCTATGAGTTTATTCGTTTACATAAAGGTTGTCTGTGAAAGCAATATATAATTTGTGTTCTTTTGTCCAAACCATATAACTATTTTTTTTTTTTTTTTTCTTTCGTAGCCCCTTTAAATTTACAGATAATTATAGATCCTCAGATGAATCTATTTACAAATTATTTTTATATTTCCTGTAGCGTCGCTGCATTATATACAGGTTTTGTTATTTTATAAGAAAAAAAAATATATAACTACACTTAAAGTCAATTAGTATAATTAAGTCTAGGTTTAAGGTTCAACGAGTAGATATTGTCTAAACGAAGCGTGGTATTAAGTCCAGTGTTAGTAAGTGGTGCATGATTCACTATCCGGGCCACTCCAAGCGAAGCAATATCTCTTGATAAAAAAAAAGAGCCCTGGGACTTGGCCGACGCTAAGCCCGCAGTTGCTGCTCCTTATTTATTACTTGATCGCTCACTAATGCGCAAGAGAACTTCGCTGGCCTACTTAACTCCTCCCCAGCACCTGTACACCGCAGGAGGCAGCCCTTACTTCCATTTGTCTGATGAAGACTAAGGCACAATCTATTAAGCAGTTAGCCCGAGGACTTATACGTGAAGCATCCTCCCCTTCCAAGTTTTCCTCGTTAGATGGGGCATACCCCGAGCAGTCGAAGGGCGCAGGTCTCCTCTCTCCAGGGGCGGGTCGTTAGTCGACTATTTTCATCATTAGGCTCTTGTGTCGTATTGATGTCAACAGTCGAAGGCATTGGTATCTACGGGAGGGTAACAGCTCTGGGCCGATTGGAACGTTAACGAGGGGAATCTTGATCCGTAGGGTGGATAGGGTTGCAAAGGGCCGCAGGGCGCAAACTCCACGCAGGTTGGGGAATTCCTCTTTTGATTCCTCTTTGAATCAAAAATTGAGTGCGTACTCATAAAAATGTCCTGTGGACCAGAAAGTGGAAGTAACTTCAAACTCGCCTAAATTACTTTAACTTTGAACTTCCACAAGGTGTTTACCATAATTACCAACAAGGGGAGGCCACGGGTGTGGGGCAACTGATTTAACTCAAATCTTTTTTGGTATTACTAGGTGGAAAAATATGTTTCTGAGTGGTATTGCAACAATGCGCACCAGAAACCGAGGAAAAAAAAAAAAATTTAATTCCATGTTTTCAACATTGTTTCCTGCCTTCCATTAGTTTAATTTTCATCAGTATATTTGTTATTTTTTTTATGTAGAATAAGGAAAGATCGCATTAAAATAGTTTAAGTTATCCTTACATGATTGCCAAAAAAACCTTCTTTTTTTTTTTTCTTTCATAGCCCCTTTAAATTTACAGATAATTATAGATCCTCAGGCGAATCTATTCACAAATTATTTCTATTTCCTGTAGTGTCGCTACACTATATACAGGTTTTGTTATTTTATAGAAATTATATAATGAATAAACAAGTATAATGATATACCTAATACGTGACTGGACTAAACTGACTAATAAAGGTGATGGGGCTCACCTTTTTGATCAAAGTTATAACTAACTTACATACTAATTCTTAACCTCATTTTTCCCCGACAGTCTGTTGCCATCGATGCGGGAGGGGTGGCGGGGTCATAGTGTTAAACACTGGATTTGTCAGGTGCTGCAACGAGTCAAAAAACTTAATGTGTCTCCGGCGGATGAACTCACCCACCGACTGCACACTAAGCAACGGGTGCACGTCAGCGTTCTTCAACCTCTCGAAGGAGGTATGTCGGACCACTAACAAAACGCTCAAACATTTTCATCTATATCTCCGTTTATAGTTAATTTAGTGAAACATTTAAGCAAACGTTGTTTCATACTAAAAAAAAAAAATGATTTCAATGCAACCTCCGTTTTTCCAGCTACTTAAATAGCGGTTTATTTCCTTTTGCAAAAGTAACAGAAAGTCAAGTTTAATTAACTGCTCCGTCGAGTATACTTTTAATTAAGATAAATTCAAAACCGGTGAGCTGGTAATTAATTATAGCTGCGTTTTTTTTTGGTTTTTTTCTTGTGGGACTACTTTGAAAGAGTGAATTACTTTTCTTTGAAATGTAATAACAGAATTAGCGTGATGCTAAAACTATGTCTATCTGGCGAATAGGACGTTTTAAATTGCTATTAATCAATTTATTATTTTTATGAATCATTTTTATTGATGAGCGACAATATTTTGCTATCATAAACTCAATGATTGATGATGTAACTCCCCCGTGCCTACCGGGAAATAGGAAATTTTCCTTTGGAAGAGGTTGAGAAATCAGGGAACGGGAAGTTAGGAACCTGGAAAGAATTATGGAAGACTTATCAGCTAGCCTTCACCAATTTATAACCGGGTGAATTGGTTGGGAAAGATACAAATAAAAACGATACATAAACTCCTTTTTCTACGCCAAAACTACTGGTTTATTAAAGTTAATAACTCATTTTAAACAATTTCTATAACACATAATGCTCATTGTATATTGATATAATAATTGAATGTCCTAAGCTCCCACGGGGATTAATGTCCCCCACACCAAGTGAATTTGCTCGAGTTACCTTTAATACAGTCCGTTCCTAAGATCCGTCTATCTTTCCTCCTTTAGAACACTCACTATTTCTCACAGGTATCTCCGTATCTTCAATCGAAGCTTACACACATACCAGATAACCTTCCTCGTTTTTTAACATGTGTTCTTATTTTTTTATTCTTTCAATGCTGATGTCAAAGGCACGCGTTTATCCTCTTCCAGCCGTCTAGGAAGTGCAGATACCAGTCGATGCCGGTAATCTAATCTCTCGGAATGGTACATACTCAACGCTGTTTTGTTACAATGACGATTAGAAATACTACCTCTGGAAAGTGTTAGCCTAGTCGGGCCGAACTTACCCAGTAGTTGTTTACAAAGCTATTGAAACCATCTGAAAATCTTAATCTGTCAAGATGATTTGTTTTTCAAAATGACCACCTTCATCTTCTGAAGCTCTAAGGAAGTCTGCAGTTGATGAGGTTCCGACCTCACGTGGTAAATAATAAATTGTGAAATTCTTTGCAGCTTCAGACAATTACCTGTACGTATTGCATAATGGGTCAACTCTACCCTACTCCAAAGCCACGTCAAGTTCTGCGACCTGGATTACGTCTAATCCTCCTTCCTCTGACTTTGAGGTGACACTCCAATTAAATATCCTGTGGGCTTTATGTCACATTGCTAAGCCCTTGTCAAGAGTGACTTCTGTCTGGTTCGGCGGGCTCATATCGGTACTGGTTAAACCTCTGCATCGAATAAAAATAGAATACTAAATTAAAACTTTCTTCTATTTGATCGTTGACGGCAGCTATAAAAATAAAACTTCCTTTTACGTTTGATGGAAGTACTCTTATCGCAGGTGTAAAAGGGCTGCCAGCTGTAAACAGAAGATTTAATACAAGATAAAACGAGAAACTGGAAACAGACTGGAGGTTGATACCGGGCTGGTATCTGTCCGTCAATATATGCCTCACAGTCAATACCTGACCTTTAATATTTCATGCACTGCTTCTTGTTCGTTCTCAGTGCCTTCCTTCTTCACTGCAGCAGGACTTAAAATATTTATGAATATGCCAGCATACTTCATTTTTATTTTAGCTTAGGATCTTCAGATACTATACTTAGATCTTTCCATAAAAAAACACAATTTATTTTACCCAGAAAATAACAGAGATGGAAACAAAAAAATTATAATAGTCTTTAATTTGACATTAATGTAACAACAGTATATACAGATACGAACACTTATATAAAGGTTCTATTCTGGTTACTAGTACGCAAATGAGTGCTCATGCGAGTGTCTTCAAACTGTATACTGAAGAATAGTTAGGAAACGTTCGGTTAGAATATATTGAAATAAAAAAATATATATCAGGTCGAGTCATAAGTAACTTCCGACGCAGCTAAGTAGAATCTGTATCTACCCGCTATGAGTTACCATGACAACAAGTTTTTGTTTTCACTATATAGACGAGGCTTCAGTTAGTCCTTTGTCAACTGTTATGTGTGACACACGTTACGTTAAACTGTTTTTTTTTAACCTCTGAAATGAAGAGTCAAAAAGTACATATTCGACATGTAATGCTTTGGGAATTTAAACAAGGCAATAGTGCTAGGGCGACAGCTGAAAAAATATGCAGTGTATATGGTGAAGGACTAATAACTGATCGGGCAGTTAGAAATTGGTTTATAAAATTCCGTTCTGGAGATACGACCTTAAAAGACAAACCGAGGGCGGGACGTCCTTCCGACTTTGACGACGACCTTTTAAAGGCAACATTGGAGCAAAATGCACGTCAATCGACAAGAGGTATAGCAGAAAGGTTGAATACATCACAATCAACTGTTAACCACCACATGGAGAAATTAGGGAAAGTCAGCAAGTTAGGAGTGTGGGTACCTCACAATCTCAGTGAACGGAATAAAGAAGATCGCATGTCAATCGCCACAAGTCTGCTCTCACGGGTAAAAATTGAGCCTTTTTTTAAATAGGATTGTAACAGGCGATGAAAAATGGGTGGTTACCTATGACAATATAGTCCGAAAAAGACAGTGGCTTGATAAGACAGATTACCACCTTTTCTGTTCCTTACAAAACTTTTTGAATGGAAAAACCTTCAGTTCTGAAGAGCAAGGCAGACTGTCGAAAACTTCTTCCGGTCCAAACTAACCTCATTTTACAAGGAAGGAATTCATAAACTGCCAGGAAGATGGGAGAAGGTTACAGATAATAGTGGTGAATACATAATAAATTAATATAATTTTGTTATTTAATGAGAGCAAAATAAATGTCTGATAAAAAAAGGAAGTTACTTATGACTCGACTTAAATATATAGTAAGAATCGATTCATACCAATGTATATAAATAAATCGGAAAAAAAATATGGGTCTTAATATAGGGTAGGTGTTCTCTTGAAGTCGGTACCAAAATTTTGAAAAAATTGATACCGAACACAAACATGTATAACTCAAAATAAAACCGCTATGAATAATTTCACTAGGACGTTGAAGACTTGTTAGTTGCACATTCACCACTACCTTTTATTATGTAGAGAGGTAATTCATTATCTTGTTCCTTGGAGCTCTCACAGTCCAACAGTGCTTCAATAGTACTCAGCCACTTCCGCTAGAGATGTCTCTTGGCTTCATCCAATTTGCCCAAGTTTCATATAACATTCTAGGCTTTTTCTACATCCTAATGTAATATGTTTTGTGTTTAAATAAAACAAGCTCTTCTCGTTTTAACAATGATAAGTGGCTGATAATTATACCACCGCTCTTATGTTGAAGTTATTTCAATTGCTATTATATAAACGACAGGTGACAGTTGCATAATAGCAAATAGTACACTGCTATCTATCTGGTTAGTTAAGTACATAAAATATAGATTTAAATAGCTAAAACCTTTATAAATAGTTAAGAAATATAGTTATAAGTAATATACATTATTTTCTAAAAATTAGCTAGCCATTTATAAAAGTGGAAGGAGGTTGGGAAGTGGATCTGTGAAGGAGTCCTGGTGCCGTTCCAATATCGTTTTTGTTTTCGTTTCATTTTTGTTTGCATCCCCTTGTTATTTATTACAAATTATGGACTTCAAAATAGATCCTATATAGATAAATCTATGCACAATAGGTCAATATTATTTGCGATTTATACAAAGGTATAATGTAAAGTTATGTACAATATACAGATACAATCCTTTATTGTGCTAAAATTACAATCTGCCTTGCTAGGCAATAAGTAATTAAGATATACTATCATTCATACCATGTTTACATTTCATCATTCACTCGCTCATTCATTCAGGACATGATTGGAGAAACTGGCCATTGCCAGGACTCCCACTGTCACTTGATTATAGCAGGTCACGAGGCCACTGCCGTTTTAGTCTCCGAGGAGGATTATAGGGATGAGTGACGCAGTGCAATGACTGTGCTACAGGATTAGGGTGGTTGGAAAGGCTACTGTGGAATTTCATAAACTTGGAAGGGATGAGTTCTAGAATGTAGGGTATATTAAGGTCGTTATGAAGGGTTTTGTTGCTGACATAATAAGGGGCATTTACTACTGTTCTCAGGACTTTTGATTGAAAGGATTGGATACGCTTGATGTTCGACTTTTTTGCTGTCCCCCATAGCTCTATTCCGTATGTCCAGATTGGCTTAAGTATAACTTTGTAGATTAGTAGTTTATTTTCTATTGAGAGATGGGATGTCCTTTGAAGTAGTCTGTATAGTTGTCCAAAGCGTCTGTTTAGTTCTTGTCTTTTTAGACTCGTATGTGGGTTCCAGGTGAGTCTTTTGTCGAGAATGTACAATATAAAGGTATAATTATACATTCATAATGTCTATACATGTTTAAAAAGTGATGGGGATCACCTTATGAATTATTAAACTTACATACTAATTGTTAACCTAATTTACCGCAACATTCTGTTGCCATTGATGCGGGAAGGGTAGCGGGTCATAGTGTTAAACACTGGGTCTGTCAGGTGTTGCAACGAGTCAAAAAACTTAATGTTTCTCTGGTGGATGGACTTGC
The DNA here is from genome assembly GCA_930367205.1 of Acanthosoma haemorrhoidale. Lineage (NCBI taxonomy): Eukaryota > Metazoa > Arthropoda > Insecta > Hemiptera > Acanthosomatidae > Acanthosoma > Acanthosoma haemorrhoidale. Next base: position 111,922,324 of record OV884014.1, on the reverse strand, counting down.
CCATTGATGACACACCAAGCACCGGGTGCTGGTCGACGTTTTTTAAACTCTCTCTCGAGAGATATGTCTGACTACTTTTCTCATGATCCTGTTCTGGAAATGTTGGAGACATTTGGCTGTATTGTCAGTAAATAGCGGGACACCAGCAGAGCTGGCCGGAGGACACACTTATATATATCATCAGTTTGATTCATTTTCGTTTCCATATACTTTCCAGAATATTCATTTTTCGTTGATTTGTTTCATCTTGTAGCAGATATTTTGAGTCTGGAGCAAGCTGAAGTGTCTTTAATTTTAAATACCCTTATTCCTCCTACTCTCATTCTAAGTCTAATTTGGACAGTTCTTGTATCAGTGGGTTCGAGTGGCCAATTGTTGTTGGTATAAATGTTCATGTTTTTTAGGAGCTTACAATTGTAAAGTAAAATAAAAAAAAATCTTTTTGTCGATTTTAGAGATAGAAGTACAGGAGGGAGCCATTAACAGTGCAGTTTGTTCCTGCAATAACATCCTGCTCACATTTTCCGCACTGAAATAACAATAAAAAAAGACATATATTACTGCGGTTTTTTTCCCCCCCACCCCTTCGGTTTAACCCTACGCTCTGTAAGAATCAAGGATGGCTCCCGACCCCAGTCATTCGCTAAGGGTTAATCCGAGTCAATGGGAAGCAGTTTGATTTGCATACTAATAGTCCCGGCTTATTGGGACAAATCCAAGGGTTTGACTTCGGGGGGGGGCTGGATATCTTGGGGGGAAGGATAGAAGAAAAAAAAACATCTCTGCAATAACTCAACATTATCTGTAATTGAGGGCTGGCGTTCGGATTAAGTCGTAAGGATTTATTAGGCCAGCGAGATAATCTAATAAATTGTAGTTGGAGTGGAGGGAGGGGGGTTTCTCTATCAGATTTAGTCACGACTGTGAAATGGACTCACGTGTATTAGTGCAATTGTGTATGTCTCATGACCAATGGGATTCAAATTTATCAGACATTCCCTTAAGAAATACATTCAAGTTTGTCCACACTTTCTTCTGGTTTTGTTTGTTTTCCATGTTTATGTTATGTTTTCGTCCTGGACATTTTATAGAGATAAAAGAAAGACATGGAAATTATAGACATAGATGAAAGGTGCTGATTTTTGTAAACGATTTTCAACCACGTTAACAACCATGTGAGGTATCACAGTTAACTTAAATAAAGTATAATTTGTAATGAATATTTTAAAATTTACTAATACAAAACAGGGCAGTATCTAATCTGTTAGCTCGAATGAGACAATAGTAAAATTAATTTCTACCTGATAACTTTCTCCTTGTTGCAAGTATCGTTTGTCTCATCGTTGTGGATTTTGAGGGAATCGTGGTCGAAAATGTGTCAAAATGCATATTCCAGAACTCCTCAAAACATGCAGACTAGTTCTTGGTTAAATAAAATTCCGCGAAAAACATAAATTACTTAGAAAACTTTCGGATTCCTATTGATAACTTTGAACTGTTAAGAGAGGAGACATTCATAGATTTATCAAGCGAAGGCGTACCCTAAAGCAACTTTTCACCAGTCAGCACACCAAGTGCAGTCACAGGAGAAGTGTTAATTTATTTGTCACAGTTGTTTTGCGTCCCCGTCGTTTTTCTGATGGCTGATTTTCGTGAAATGCGTGTGACAGTAAAGTTTTGCCTCCTGCACGAGAAAACTGTCACAGAAGCCCTTGAAATTAAAAGTGGCCTACAATTATGGTGCTATGGGCAAAACTCAAGTGTTTGAGTGGTTTCCCGCTTTTAAAAATGGGTAAATGTCAATTTATCGCGAAATCTTCCTGAATGATCGACTGCGGACCATTGAAGAAGTTTTGATAAAATCTGGAGTGACTTGGAGTTCAGTGCAGTGAATTTTAAGTGTAGATCTGAGGATGCATAGTGTACCTTGACTACTGACTGCACAGCCCTTCGACGATTTGAGACCAAAAACAGTATGACCACTGTGCCCCATCCTCCCTATTCGTTCGATGTTACCCCCAGCGACTTCTTTTCATCCCGCCGAATGAAAAGGCACACAAAAGGAAAGCGTTTTGCGGATGTTGAAGGAATAAAGCCAAAATCGACGGAGGCGCTGTCTTGCGTCACAAAAGAAGAATTTTGAACTGTGGAATAAAATATTGGACCAGTGTATTGCCTTCAATGGAGAGTACATTGAAGGAGATTAAAGGTTTTTGTAAAAAAAAATTAAATAAATCACTTTGCAACAAAATAGTTCTGTTTTTTTTGGGTTCGCAAAGTATTGTAGTCAGTTTCAGAAGGGTACAAGGTTAGTAATACTCGTTCATATCGAACAACTCGAGACAAGCGAAACAAGATAATCTGAGCTTGGTTAATTTATTTTATATATGCATATTTTTAGTTAGTTATTTTTTTCTGGTCGTATGATGTAATATAATTTTTAAATATTAGACTGAATGTGAAGGCACTATACGATTTCTTACACCTTGTTGTGTTGTGTGCTTTTAATTAAGGTCTGGTGTAAAAGCACCCACACCCTTCACACATGCAAGAGCCCCGCACGTGCATTGATGCACTAATTGCACCAGATCATAGAGCGTGAGCTGTGAATGCAACATAAGGCTTAGACCAAGGCATGGTCCAAAAAGTACTGAAGTCGGTCTACTGTTTGTACTGAAAGCTCCGAGGCTCTTCGCTCCTGAGGGCCTGTGGCTGAAGCATGCCTCTCAAAGCCCACCCTCTAATTATTCCGATCGCCTGTGCGTGAACTTCTTCTTGGAGGGGATGGCTACTCGCGTGACAGGGGGTAGATGGAAAAATTACCGCACGAGTGAGCAGTTCGCAGTGACTCGACTCAAACCACCCTTCGGTTTGCTGACTTTATGGACCAGCCAGTCGTGGAGTATTTTTCTTTCTTTATAGTTTCCTCCCCCTGTTTACTGGAGGGGTGGGTACATTTTGAAACGTCGTAACCCTAAAAATAATTTAATTTAAGGAAAATATTATAACAAACTGACATGAGTCAGTCTCAGGTCATAAATCATATTTAATCTTGTCTTTTTAAATAGGATCTGAAAGGATCTAATCGTTTAAAGGCACATTAAAACTATACTTGGTCAATATTCAAATCATTATTGTTAAATTATATACAAATTTTCGTATACTATTTAATCTTTTGTTTTTATTAATCTTTATTTAACTTTGCATCAGTAACAATGCGCCTATTAGCGCTGAAATATTTAAATCTGTTAGCAGAAGTTTAGCGTGGTCACACGGAATTTGGCAGTATGGTATTTGTAGTCCAGTTTGCAATTTAAAAAAAAACAAAAAAAAAAAACGATCATGTCATGAACTCAGAATTTTTGGGGAATGGCATATTTCATGAAGAAATGGATTTTTGGGGTGATTTGCGTGGATTCCATCTTTGCAATCTTCCGACTGGCATTCATTCAGATGGCAAAAAACAAAGAAACAAAACAAAATGTTTTTCGTTATCGAGCAACTAATTCACAAATCTAAGTTGCAATATTTTCCCTAAGAGCCTATTTTTGGTATTTCGGTTAAAGGTGGATCATCGCGCTCTTTCCATTTTAGTTCGGAAGAAAGTACACGATAAAATACATTAAAATAGTGAACACCGTTTTGATGACAAATACTATTAATTCTGAGTTCTGAGTAATTATGGTCTGAAAAATTACAATGTTAATCATGACGAAGAGATGTTTAATTTGATTCCGTACTCATTAAATGATGTTTAAAAATATTGAAATATATATATTTGTTTACGGTATTATTTATTTTAATTGGATACAGTTTCAATTTCTGTCCAATTTGAAATATCTGTTTGTGAAATTGCATCAGAGAGATCCCGATGTCCTGGGGTAAAAATAAGGTTTGTGGTTTTTATGCTATCGAAGATGGGCCTGACAAATCATTCCGATGTCAAGTACTAATCTGATCTATTATGGAATTGATGGCTGATGGCCGCACCGGTGCAAGAGAGCGGCCGTACTACAGGGTAGTACCCCTGACAGGGGCTCAGGTTCTGTGAAAGCAGAGAACCGGGAGAGAGCTGGGTAAATACAGACCACTGGATCTGCGTCATTAGGGCCTCTGTGTGTCCAACAATTAAAACTTGCGCAGTTAGCCCTCACTCGCCCTGTCATGAATACTGAAACTTCATTAAAATTACAAAACAGGATGAACATTCGTGTGCGGGTTCGGGTTGGGGCAGATACCCTATAGGTTACCCTCTCCTGACCTATTTTACCCTTGTAGGTACCCGCGAACAGGGAAGGGAGGAATTGCCTGGCACAACTATGGAGACTTCTACTCATAATGACTGCTCTATTTGCACATGTCATAATAATGTAAAAGTAATATACTTATTGTAATTATTCAAAATATGTGAAAATTAAATGGAAAAAAAACAAAAATTATATCCTGGGACATTGTTCCCCAGGGAGAGACTTGTACATATGAGATGACTACAAAGAACCAATAGCGAAAGATCGCATCATTTCTTGTTGTAAAAAGATAATTGAGTGTACGTCACAAAACCAACACAAACGAACTTAGGAATGAGGGAAAATAGCATATAAGGTTTCTGGGACGAATAAATAAACATAATAATAATGTTGAATTATTAATTGTTGTATTATAAAGTCTAGATTTAAAGATTTAGAAAGTTGGCGAATATAGGAATAGAGTGGCAAAGGTTTGTGGCACGGATAAGAAAAAAACGGTCAAAGAAAGCAGATTTGTGAGAACAAAAGGATCTAGTGATTCTATTGCTATTTTGAATGGTATTTTCTGCGGAGTTTCGCCCTAGCTTAGCAAATATTTATAATGAAAGAACTTTCAAGTCTTGATGATTTGACTACATACGGATATGGAGTACTTTAAGGCCAATTCAAAGTCAACAGAATGGGGTCAAATACTGGTCAAGACGCACTTTATAACCTGAGATAGTGAATATTCACTTTTAGACTCAGTCCTATGCATTTTAAGAATTTAAATCGCCCTTTAGAGGTCCTAGTTAATATTTCATTGATAAAACAACTTTCATTAAAATATTTCGTGTACTGTTTTGGATTTATTCAAAATAATAAATTCATTTACTGGAAACCACAAAGTGACCATATTCAAAATTCAGTCACTGGCTCACACCTCGTGAATTAGTTATGTATGCACTGCTTCTTAATATGTAACTGTCGGGTCGTCACGAGGGGGGTGCCTGGTTACCCTAGCCCTGGTGACATGTGAGGGTTTCTGAGTTTATAACCTGCACAATGACGGCTTTACTGATAGGTATATGCCCCGACAGTGCACTATGTTCAGGAGAAGAGGTACAGGGTAGGTTATAAGTAGTTTATGTGATCTTGGAATGACCACGAATTCACACTCGGTATCTGAGGGTCGAAAAACCGTCCGGATCCCAAGTGCGAGTGCTAACCAGAGAGAGGCAGACTGGATTACCGCAAGAGGTCTGATAGGAAAATTTGCAGGGCCATGGCAACCGTCGTCCGTGAGGGAGAGGTCTCTCCCAAGGAGGTGGTAGTTTTAGCGAGACGAAGGCAGAGATTCCCACTAGGAAGGTGTGGGGTCTGACGACGCCGGGATAAAACATAGCGAGGTTAGGAGAGAAGAGATGTAGAGGTTTTTCATAAAGAAGCAGCCAGGTTTTCAGAGTTTCAAGCAGGGTAGCCACGAGCCAGTGAGTAGTTGCCAGGAGAGAATGATTTACAGAGGCTAAACGCTAGGCTTAAATACCCAGCCAGCCTTGTCCTTAGCCAACCATCATTGGTGTAACCAATGATTTTTTTCCTCTGGGAGAGGGTGTCAGGGTTCTTGGGCCTCTGGGGTCTGCCCCTCATTTGGTCTCATACCTGCGACTGACAGCTGCTGTCCCAGCTCATATAACTCATCGGCACCCCGCATTTTTTATTGCTTAACACATTTAAAATGATTTATATTTTGCTCATGTTATTTAAATTTGTCTACAATATATTTTGTTCATGTTATTTACATTTGTTTACAATATATATACAATAGAGTATAGGGTGATTTATCTTATGTAGTTAGCGGTCGCTACTATAGCATGTATGATAATGATTTATGACACGTACCATTGTACTTTTGGTCGTTTTATTGTTTTAAAACACATCCTATACCATTGAATATAAAAATGAGTCACATGTATGAAAACAAAACTAATAAAAAAATCCCCTCGGCAAATACAGTCATAAAGTGAAAGTGCATGAAATGTTTATATTTGTGTCTTGAATACATGTTTTATTTGGTTGAACTCCACATCATAAGATGTCGACTCCGGAGGCCAAGGCGGAATCCGGTGTTTGTTGGAGGTACAACACATCATTTTGGTAGTTTTCCCTCAGATCTGTAAAGAAAATGGTCCAAAACCTCCCTCCTTCTCAGACATACTCTTTCGCTGAGCTTCCCTCTTTGGGGTGATTTGTGTGGATTCCATGTTCGCAATCTTCCGACTGCCATCCATTCAAGTCGCAATATTTTCCCTTAGAAATTTTTCCTCCCCAGCTTGTAAGGTCTCGACATCAATATTTTTGGCTCAAAGTTTGGAGAGTATTCCTATGAAGCTTTATGCGAGCTGAGCACAATTAAGTCAATGATTTCGGTAGCCATTATAAAATAAACAAATCGATCAAAATATGTGTACCCTAAAGCCACTGAACTGATGTATGTGGTGGGCTTTTTGTAGTAGCGGGTTTCGTCGATAGGACTGTGTAAAGCAACTTTTCACCAGTCAGTATGCCAAGTGCCGTCACAGGAGAAGGTTCCGTTTTAAAGTTTTGCCTCCTGCACGAGAAAATTGTCACAGAAACCCTTGAAATGAAATGTGGCCTACAATTATGGTGGTATGGGCAAAACTCAAGTGTTTGAGTGGTTTCCCGGTTTTAAAAATATGTAAATGTCAATTTATCGCGAAATCTTCCTGAATGATCGACTGCGGACCATCGAAGAAGTTATGGTGAAATCTGGAGTTACTTGGAGTTTGGTACAGTTTGAGATAATGTGAAAGCCACTAAGTTTTACTGTATAAGTAAGAAAGAGATAAATTAAATTTCATATAACTTCAAATGTTTTGAGTTCCTCAAAAGATGGTTTTCTGATAAAACTATTGTTGGAAGCACCCGCTCACTACTCTTGTTTCTTTTATGGTTGTTCTGTTCATGTCTGTATGCATAGCTCAGCCAGTTTGGGTCCAATTCTACCAATCTTCTGGCAGTGCGCAATTCCTCAGTTCCGCCAGTTGTCCGTAGTCCACACCTATAATTTTGTTGATAAATGTGTTCACTCCAGCTTGTTGTAGGGGGGCCCTCCGTGTCCTGGTTCGACTCCTCTCCCTCACAGTTCCTTTCATAATAAGACTAGTTCTGTCTTCCTTAGAATGGAGTCTTATTTGGTTCCCCCAATGAATACCAGCGATACATATTTGATGAAAATATCTGTACACTATTATAACAATTTATGCTGAACAAATTAAAGTGGTTTTAAAGATCCCCCTAAAAGGTAAGGATGAGCCAGCCCTCCATGTAAATCCCTCGGGATATTTACATAAATACGAACCCCCCCCCCCCCCCCGGAGTGAGATTAACAGCATCTGAGGCCTGGATCCCTTCACATTGGCCTTTAATCAAGATTAAACTGCCTTGCCTAGTAGTACTTGTTCTGTCTAGCCTTTTCAGTTTGTGTTTTTTTTTACTTTTATAAATAATTATTCATTAGTACACCGAGCTGTAGTTACGATATACCTGATATACCTTTTATCTTTCTTTAAAACGTTCTGTTTTTGTTGTTGTTGTTTTTTGAGTCTATAATAGTTCTAAGGTCACATATCACACACAGAGTAGGGATTAGACACAGATGTATGTATGAAGTCAAAAGGATTTCATGATTGAAATTGCACATAACAGGACCTCTCAAGGTCGATTTTATGCAAAAATGGATTTAACATTGCCTAAAGTGACAAAAATAAGTTTTTTGGCTCATTATCGCTATGGTTAAAATACCATCTTGACCTGTGTTTGACCCTGATGGTTTGCTCTGGAAAATTTGAAAAACATCTGTTGAGTTTTAAGAGACTTACTAAAACGTGACAAAGACTATGTCACTAGTAGATTAGTGACCTCTTTGGTTTGGTAAAAAAAGAAGTATTTTCGATCAAATACACGGAATAGTCATTTCCTTAAATTGCTTGTCGGTACAATTTAGTACGTACCAACTGGCTGTGTGAACCTCGATGTGAGCTAGTCGGGATTTGAACCCGTCTCCCTCTGCCTTGTGCATACACACTAGTGGATTATTTACTAATCTACTTCACGTAAATAAGTTAAAAAAAAAAAAACCTATATGAAGTAAGCAGACATTATTGGTAAGGAGAAGTTAGTGCGATAATATTGTGCAAAGCACCCCAGCCAACTTAAAAGGGCAGGGTGTTAAATCATGACGAAATTTTAATATCCTCCCTTAAATGGAAGGAAATATTTATTGGCTAATACCGAGGCTATAAAACCCTTTACGATCTGACGGCGCCCTCAGTTTTATTATTAAAATTAAATACTTTTTATTATTAAAAAATTCATTTCTCTTAGCCTTTGAAATTATAAGTAGCACTTAAATTAAATTATTTTATTTTTTTATTGCTATTATGGTAAAAATATCTGCCCAATGTTCTATGAGAAATATTCCCAGCTGACTTGATGCTTGGTTAGAGATTAGGTTAGGTCTTGCCTGGTTAACTTAACCAACTACTTTATATATTTTTCTAGGTTTCTCAGTCCTTTAAACTGTACTTTTACTAAACACTATGTATATCACATGTTATAGGATTAAATGCTAGGGTTTTAGGCTAGTTATGGCACTAGTAAAACCATTATTTTTTACTTTACAAAATAGTTAACATCAAATTATAGAGAGTATCATCAGTTTTTTTTGTTTTGTTTTTTCAATCATAAACAGTAATTTTTAGAGGGGTATATAATGAAGTATCTCAACAACAGCTTAACAATATTTAATAGTTCGTGAAGTATAATTAAAAAAAGTCATAACTTCGACTTGATATATTTTGGGGGATATAAGAGGGAACTTATATTAACAATAACTTGTATGTTTGTAGGTCTAAATATTTTCTTCAGATACTAATTTCGTCTTTTGGACTATTATTAGTGATATAATATAATGATAAGAAGTCTTATTTTTTTTGATATAATAAACAATATCTTATCTTTATTATGTTATAATTAGACTCTCCCTGTTAATTTAGGTACAATATGAATAAGCATTGTCTTAGTTAGACATATATAATCATTTACTTAAATATTTATTCAAGCTCAAAGATGCTTTTGAGGGATATCGGAAACATGGCTTTGGTTTTAAAAGGATGAGCTCTGTTAGGCTGCGGTGTCCAGTGCTGAATATTGTGCACACTCTTCGGAATCAAGTCTGTTAGTACAGAAATGAAACGCTTGTTCGAGGAAGATGTTATTGTAATGCGAACAGTTAGTTTATTCTCCCCTCCGAGGATAATGTTAGCAGGAGAAGCAAACACGCTTCAACAGAAGTGAGCGTCTGCGGCTGCTCCCCGAGTGGTGACGAACGACCGCACTCCCCCGCCACGATGTCCTCCCCTCTTAGATGTTTACAGCAACATAAACATCCCCGCTAATATACGTTCTGTTTGCGGCAGTGGGGTGGTTCACCTCCCCCCCCCTTGTACCCTTGTAACATTCATCACACAGTCTTCGCTGGTAGGATTAAACTCAAGCGATGCTGTGCGGGTGATGGGTTAATGCTTCATCGTTAGAGTCATCAATCAGTCACTTTTGGGCTCTAGCCCTGCTTTTGATCGTTTAAAAAGTGCTTTTGAGTGAACTGTTCTAGTATGTGTCTGCAACAGCGGGCAACAGATGTATGGGCTAATGATGTCGGCAGAGAATGAGAAACGGTTTTGTTTTTTCTGTTTTTTTTTATTTTTGTCAAGAGGTCCTGGGGCCAATTATTTATCCTGTAGCTAGTAATTATTAAAACAGAAGGACTAAAGCGTTCCTGCCGCGACAGCGTCCTGCTATCGATGGGGGAACGGAGTGGGGGTTATAGTGTTAAACACCGGGTTTGTTAGGTATTGCAAGGAGTCAACAAAATTGATATGTCTACGTTGGATGAACTCATCCACCGTAGGCAGCTCAAAGACCTCGTGAAGCTCACTGTTGCTCCGCTGCTCGAATGAAGTATTTCTGACCACTTTCATCAGTATACCGTTTTTTTAGAGTCACCGAGCTGTCGAGATGACGAAAAAGCGGTGCACCATACAGCAGAGTAGGCCTGAGTACACTCTTGTAAATCAATAGCTTGAGACGCAGTGATAGATTAGGGGAAGTCAATAAATGCGTAAGCCGGTAAGACTTCGTGCGAGTTTGCTTCAACTTCCACGCAAAATGGTTGCTAAAATGGAGGTGTCTGTCCATTTTAACTACCAGATATACTAGGCTGTTGGCTGGTGAACTTTGCTGCGTTCATACAGTGTAACTAGTAGGCAGCGGACTTTTTCCCTTTTGGAAAGAGAAAATTACGCAGTCAGTCTCACCCGCGTTTACAGAGATATTGAGTCTCCCCAATCTCTCACTGATCTGGTTACAGGCTGCTTCAGCCTGTCTTAGAGCCACCTTGGCGCTCATGCTGCTACTGTACACCGCTATGTCATCTGCGAAAGCAGCAATTGTTGTGTTTTTATATCGGGCAAAACAGAAGGACTACATACAACAGCAATATTTATTAATAAGCAATTAGATAATATTCTCCATTCTGTTACAAAGTCTTAAAAACAAGTGCACCATATCTAAATCTAATTTTTTTGTCTTGTACTGTGTGTATGACATGATGACATAACATTTAGCTGTTCTGTTTATTTGATTGTTTTAGACAATCTAGCGAATCATAAATGGATTTCATTCTACAATAGCTTTATTAGTTAGCTTTCCAGTTTCTAAAATGGATCTCATGCATAATTTCATTTTTCTATTTTAAGAGAAAAAAACAATACAGAAACCCTTTTTTCGGTTTAACCGATTTTACCCGTCTTACATTGCTTGTAAAAAAAATAATTATTATTATCAGGTAATAAATATGCCAATAAATTATGGAACGAGTGGATAATCCAGGGAGGGCTAGCCTGGATGAGAAATAGAGATATTTTCCTGGAAACATGAGGATTCCTTCTGACTGTACAAGAGCAAGTCATTGGCCACAAAAGCCTACAGAAAGCACATCTTTGGAGAAGATTTCAACGATCTGTATCACTTGTGCAGAAGTAAGGTGGAATCTGCACAGGATGTGACTTCGGGCTGTCAAGTCCTGGAGGCGAAGGAGTATCTGCTAATACATGATAATGCAAAAATTATTCACTAAGTCATAGCAACGAAGGTTAACTTCTTAAACAACCAAACTCTCTACTGTCTGCCATTCATCACCAACTCGGTTTTAAATAATAGAGCAGACAAATATGTCAATAATAATAATATATAATAATTAATTGTCGGCTCGTCACGAGGAGGCCTAGTTGTCCTTGTCCTAGTGATGAGAGAGAGAGTTGAATAGTTTATGAGCTGGGCGATTGCTTGGTGACTTACTATTGACCTATTTGACTCCATATCTGATAGCTATGTGCCACGACAGTGCACTATGTTCAGAAGAAGAGGTACAGGCTAGGTATTGTAGGTAGTTTACGTGGTCTTGGAATGACCATGAATTCACACTCGGTATTTGGGGGTGTGAACTGGAGAGAGGCAGACTGGACCGCCTGGCGGTGACGCTTCTAGGTACATTTGTAGGGCCTCAGAGACCGTCGTCTGCATTGGAAGGGATATGCTAGTTTTATCGAGACTAGGAAGGGAGGTGTGGGGTCGGACAACACCAGACTGATATGTAGCCAGGAGCGACCAATGAGCAAGCGTTTTATTTTGGCCAATCGGCTTGCAGCTACGTCATTTATTGTTTACCATATTCACACTGATGTAAATTTGTGATTATATAATGTTATTTACATTTGTGTATTTAAATAACTTACAATATATAGATTGGCAAACTCGCTTTAATAGAGTAGAGGGTAATTTATGTTATGTAGTTAGCGGTCGCTACATTGATAGATACAAGGAAACTGACTATTGAAATAGGAGTGCCTGGGGGAAACAATTTGCTAATGGCGGTAACTGGAAAGAAACTAAAATAGCAGGATTTAGCAGAAGAATTGAAGTACGTGCTGTCCAGGAAGAGCTGTCCAAAGAAACTACTTGACAGATTTCAGCAACTCGTTTTGAAACTGAGTATAGCTAAAAAAATCATTAACATTAAATACCTTAAGCCTGACCATTGGCTTACAGTCAGGGTAGGATTATTCCGAGAAAGTGCGAAATTCGCAAGAGTAATAATAATGAAATAACTCATTAGAAGTATATTTGCGATTTGTCGCAATGATATTTTGCATAAATTTTATACCTTATCTCCCAGAGATGGTAAAAGTATTAACTGGTAGGTCGGCAAGAAAATAATTTCGGTTATCTATTGTGTAATAAAACTCAATTTTTTTTAAACCAAAAATATGAACTTTAATCAGTCAAATATCATCCCTTCTGTTCGATGACCTGTTAACATCTTTCTGGTAACTTCATGATCCCGCGCTTATAGAACTTCTGGTCCTTATCAGCAAAAAACTCAACCTAATGCGATTTAAGGAGAGGTAGTACTGACATTTTTACCATTTAAGAAGTTTTGTAAACTTCGAAATAAATGATAATCCGATGGTGCAAGGTCGGGGCTGTATGAGGGATGTGACATCACTTCCTAACCAAGCTCCAATAGTTTCGTACGTGTTCCTAAAAATGTGTGAGGCATCGCATTGTCGTGGTGGAACCCAAATATCGAGCTCCTTAACAAGTCCAAGACGTCATATATGATTTTCAATTGTTGTCTGTGATACATTTATCTGTTTTGCAATCTCTCGTCCAGTTATACGACGATTCGATTCAATTATAGCTTTCATTTTGTCATCATCAACTTCAGAAGGTCGACCAGAACGTTGGTCATCTTTCAGTGAAAAATCTTCAGAACGAAATTTTTTAAACCAATTCTGACACGTGGGTTCTGTTAAACAATCAACACCATAAACTCCACATATCTCTTTGTGAGCCTCAGCCACTTTCTTGCTTTTATGAAAATAAAAAAGTAAAATGTGTCGAAAATGCTTATTTTAGCACTCCATATTAAAGCTGATCGTAAACTGACATTTGTAAACAAAATTGCACGGAATTTGATTCTATATCAACCTAAAGGTATCGACTACCCAATCTCAAAAGAAAAAAAATTCTAACATTGAAAAAAGGATAAGGAAACAAACGTAACGCTCGCTATCTACTGGTGCTAACCGAAATCACTTTTTGCCTTCCCAATACTTTATAAAAATAATAAAAAGCCAATTAATTATGAATTGCTTGTAAATCCAAAGTTCTCCATCCGTTCTTTTGCCTTTATGGGCTTCATCGAGTTCGAGGTGCGACAACGATTCCGCCAACTGAAGTCCCTGTCCATTTCTGATCTCTATCGAGGAATGACTTATTTTCAATATTTATTCGTATTAGTTTATTTAAGCCATTTTATAGAATCGAATGCTCTCATTCCTTGCTGATTATAATTTGAATGGTGCCTTGTGATTGTGTCCTTGACCATTGTGATCTTTCTCCCCAGATACCACTCAGTCATAAAAAAAAGTTCCTTATCGTCATTCGTTTATCGTGAAACTGAGCCTAAAGTGGAAGAATTGGCTTAGAAGAACAAAGGGAGCTCCGTGGCAGTAAAAGTTATCAAAAGATTTTAAGAGGGTAGGATTTGTATTTACGAGCGACTGTTAAATATTTGACGGCACATTTCCCAGTTATAGAGAAATGCAAACTAGGGCTCACAATTTTGTCCAGCAGAAAGGGAATTGCCGTCAGCCTTATTGCTCCAAGTTTATTATCTTTGACCCCATGCAATATCTTCGAGGAGCCTTACGGATTTCAATATGTTTTTTTGCCGTAAAGAGTGTGAGCTTATTCAGTGGTAATATTTACCCCACAGCGTCATGCGTCTGAAGTGCTTTGGAATCTGATGTTTCTTAGCGGAGTCGATCATACTCAGAGCTGAATATGAATTTCAATATTTACATTTGTACCCGAATTATCTCAGTTGTCTATTGTATCTAATGTTTATTTTCGTCAATGGATGAAACAGCTTCAGTAAAGTCAGTTGTATTTAAATGAGATTAGTAGACATATAGACCCTTTCATGACAAACTATTTAGGTCGAGTCATGAGTAACTTCCGTTTTTTTTATCAGACATTTATGTTTCTCTCATTAAATAACAAAATTATATTAATTTTGACGAGTGCAGAACGCGTTTCATGGAGTTTCTCTTTGCACTCTTTGCAACTGCTGAACGTATCTATCCGCAGTAATCGTTAAATTTGACTTCAACAACTCGTGGTGAATTATTCCTTGACAATCCAACCATAAACACAATAAAATCTTTTTGCCATGGATGTTTGCTTTCGGATCTGATAGAGGTGGTTGATCCATATCAAGCCACTATCTTTTGCGGACTATATTGTCATAGGTAACCCATTTTTCATCGCCTGTTACAATCCTGTTTAAAAAAGGCTCAATTTTTACCCGTGAGAGTTTTTTTTTTTTTGTTTATTTTTCCCTTAGCTCTCAAACTTATAAAACTAGGATGTGGGGAAAATAAAGGAAAATTATTTTGGGGTAATGAGTGCCTTTCACTAAGGGGGGTCCCCCATTTGAAGGATGTATGAGAAGGATATAGGGTGTGGAATGCCTAAAAAGGCGGATGGAATCAGGAAGGTAGTGAGAGTCTACCGAGGGTGGAGCCTAGGGGTACCTAGGCAATGGTTTGTAGTCGGCCCGTGAGAGCAGACTTGTGGCGATTGACATGCGATCTTCTTTATTCCGCTCTCTGAGATTGTGAGGTACCCTCACTCCTAAGTTGCTGACTTTCTGCTATACCTCTTGTTGATTGACGTGGATTTTTCTCTAATATTGCCATTAAAAGGTTGTCGTTAAAGTCTGAAGGACGTCCCGCCCTCGGTTCGTCTTTTAAGGTCGTATCTCCAGAACGGAATTTTATAAACCAATTTCTGACTGCCCGATCAGTTATAAGTCCTTCACCATATACACTGCATATTTTTTCAGCTGTGGTCCTAACACCTTGTTTAAATTCCCAAAGCATTACATGATAAATATGTACTTTTTGACTCTCCATTTCAGAGGTTAAAAAAAAAACAGTTTAACGTAAGTGTATCACACTAAACAGTTGACAAAAGACTTTCTTTTTTTTTGGAAATATAGGATGTAGGAAAAATTATTTGGGATGATGGGTGCTTTTCACTAACGGGAGTCCCATTTGAAGGAAGTATGAGAAGGATATGGAGTGTGGGATAGGAAAAGTGGCGGGTGGATTCGTGAAAGTAGTGAGAATCTACCTATGGTGGAGCCTAGGGGTACTAGGCCTTGGTTTGAAGTTAGCCTCGGCCACTGAAGAGGACTGGACTGAGTCGGCCTATCGACCGGGGGATTGACCTACCCTGAGCAGGTTGAAGGGGTCATATTGCTTTGGTTGAGTCGGCCGGGAGATCGACCTCGATTCGAAAAATTTGATGTGTCGTCTCTTGATAAAATCTTGAATGGTGAGCACATGGTGGCAATCGTTTGCCCTCATCCGGTGGAACGGGGTATGTTTGAGGGAGGTACAGATAACTCTGTTCTGAAATTTCTGGAGCGTTTTTAGAGTGTTAGGAGTTAGGTATTTTAACAGTGGGGTCCCGTACATTAAAGCAGGCCTCAGCAGCTTGAGGTGTACTGATAAAGCCGGGCTGTGAAGTAGGTGTCCTAGGCTGTAGAACGTTTTCCTAACACTCTTTAGCTTCTTGCTGAGATCTGTCGTGAACGATAAGACTTCAAAGTTGACAAAAGACTTTTTTTTTCGAAGCTCTTTAGTTAGAATTTTAGGATGAGGGAGAAATATAAAATATTTAGGTTGATCGGATCCTTGTACTAGGAGGACCTGCTTGAAGGTGGTGTGAGAGGAGTGTGGGAAGCCTCGGTGGAGGTTGACAAAAGACTAACTGAAGCCTCGTCTATATAGTGAAAACCAAACCTTGTTGTCATGGTAACTCATAGCGGGTAGATACGAACAATAGATTCTACTTAGCTGCATCGGGAGTTGATACACGAATCGTCCTATAACTTAGCTGATAATACTTCAGGAAGACTTGAGAGAAGAGCAGGAATAAACATATAAGATAACCGTTCAATCCTAAATGCAGTATAAGCAGGTGTCACTTAATGTCCGCACTCAAGCTCTCATGTCGTCTCAGTTCTACTGTTCAATTCCCTGGTTGTATCCCCCCCCCTTCAAAGCACTCGTATTTGAAAAATTAAAGAATAAGAGGAAATAAACTAGGAATTATTTAGGATGAGTGGATTCTTTTGCTAGGAGGGACCTGTCTGTAGGATGGGTGTAGGAAATTCAGATGGTCCCTTTTAACGTTTTAAATTAATTATTGAAGAAAAAAAAGTAATTTTTGTTAGTGATAAAAAATAATGCAATACAAATATTTTTTTATATTAACGGAAAATAAGTATTAGAGATTTATTTGTCTATTTTGAGGGCGTTCGCTCGCCATAAGTTAGCCTTAAAGCAATATAATTTAGTGCGAAAGTGATGTAGAAAAAGACTCATATTGGTATATAAGGGTCCCAGAATTAACGCAAGTTTTGAATTTGCCGCCATTTGTGCAGTAAAGTGCTGGCAACCCTAAAAAAACTATTTGAAATCTCGGAATAGTGTTTTGACTTCATGAACTGTGACGAGATTAATTGGAAAATTTAGGGAGACTGGATCAGTTGGAGACACTAAACACGCTGGTCGTCCAAAAACAAGCCGTTCAAATGTCGATATCGAAGCAGTGCGTGAGAGTGTTGTTGAAAATCCATAACACAGTTCTTTGTGCCTAAATTGGAGGATATTGATGTGGCCAATATGTGGTTTGAACATGATGGTGCCACATGCCATACAGTCCATGAAACAATTCAAATACTGCATGAGACATTTCCAGGTTGTGTACTCTCTCGTTTCGGTGATCAGAATAACACCTTTAGATTTCTTTTTATGGGGTTATTTAAAATCAAAGGTGTATGTCAACAAGCCCACATCCACCCGTGCATAGAAAATTTCGACAAAAGAGTGCGTATGTGCCAGCAAAGTCGTGGAGGCCATTTGCCCGATGTGTTAGTCCATAAATAACCCTATCCTATTTACTTTATAATTCAATAAAAAAATAACAACAAAAATACTAAAAACTTTATTATCTATTTAGATCAAATCTTGCGTTAATTCTTGGACACCTTTAAATAGTTTTAAGTTGAACATGGAATGGGCTGAACTATGGAGTGGTAGGTAGGACCACTAGGATGAGGCTTTGCCGCAGATATTGGGTCTGGCTCGTGTAGTCTCATAACCGCCCTAGAGCCTTTGCCAATACCGACTTCTGTAGTCCCTTCCTCCCTTCCACTCTCTCCCTCTCTCTCTCCCATTCCCTTTTCCCTCTGTTTGTTTCTTTTTCTCTTTTTGTCTGCGTTATCTCGGTCGGTTTGTAATAAACCCTGCAGTCGAGCCAATGTCCATTTTGTAAACTTTAAGGATAACAATACTGGCTGGAAGTCTTCTTTTCCCCTACTAATATCCTCCCATCTCTTTTTACTTTTTTCTGTTTTTTAATCTACCAGTGTATTACCATTTTCCCCACCCTATCCTTTTCAGTGTAACTTTTATTTGTTTTCCCATTGAGAAGAGATTACCTACCATGTTTGCTAACTTTGTCACGATCTTGGCACTTTAAACACCACGGCGCAGAGCCTATACCCTTGTATATTTTGTTAATTTTTTTGTTGTCTCTTAACACATTACGCCCTAAAAAACACTTACGTTCAAAACTACACTATACTACAAACTGCGCCGACACCCTACTCCTACATCTAAGTTACCTTACAACATACAACGACATAACGATGTCTGTCACGCTGTTTTGTCATATCTACTTCTCATTCGCTGGTTCTAACGCAAGTCACAGATGTGTGTACAAGAATTTTACTATGATAAAATTACAATCTGCCTCATTGGGCAATAAGTAATGGTGATAAATATTTTCATTCACTCGCTCATTCATACAGTATTTACAAACAGCTCAGACCTCCCAAATCCACATGGTTATCACCTCCCTCGCATGCGAAAGACGAAGTGGAGTCTTGTGAAGTCTCCAAAGGTCCTCTGTCAGCGGCGTCACCGGATACGAGCCAGTGGAGGCTGACCAATAGTATGAGAGCCACAGACGCTCAGGACATGATTGGAGAAACTGGCCATAGCCAGGTCTTCCACTGGCACGTATTCAGTCATTGGACTATGCTTGGGGATTAGGGTGGTTGTATCCAACCACCAGTATAGTAGTAACCTATCGGTTACTATGGAATTTCATAAACTTGGAAGGGATGAGTTCAAGAATTTAAGGTATGTTAAAATTGTTGTGAAGGGTTTTGTTGCTAACATAATAAGGGGCATTTACTATTGTTCTCAGGACTTTAGATTGAAAGGATTGGATGCGCTTGATGTTCGACTTTTTTGCTGTCCTCCATAGCTCTATTCCGTATGTCCAGATTGGCTTAAGTATAGCTTTGTAGATTAGTAGTTTATTTTCTATTGAGAGATGGGATGTCCTTTGAAGTAGTCTGTACAGTTGTCCAAAGCGTCTGTTTAGTTCTTTCTTTTTAGCCTCGTGTGTGGGTTGCTTGTTAGCCTTTTGTCGTGATGGAAGCCTAAATACCGTACTGCCTCGGATACAGGAAGAGGAATAGAATTAAAATAAAAATAGTGGACAGGACTTGCGGCAGAGGGTAAAGGTTATGTGGGAACATTTTGCTTCATTGACATTGATTCGCCATTGGTTGCACCAATACTAGATCTTATCAAGGTGTTTTTGAAGGTTATGAGATCTGCGAATTTTCCCAAAAAGGTATTGGGGGTAGAGGGGACATCAGAAGTTTGTATAAATAAATGAGAAGAAAAAAAAAAATTTCTGTCAAAAGTTTATATGGACTAATCCAGAGCTATAAAGCACTGTTTTATAAAATTTGTTATTCTATCTAAATATAAGACCTGGTTAAACACTCCCATCAAATAAATAGCACCATTTAAAAAATTACATATTATTAGGTTGTTGATATCATTATTTTCTTTTATTAACGGGGAATCAATTGATTGATATCCATTAATTATGTTTATAATTGGCCTTGAACATATCGGGAAATGAAAGGGAATCCCGACATTTTTCAAGTTAATGCTTATAGGTTATTCCGAAGAATCACGATCACCAGGAAGTGTAAAAATGTGAACCGACAGACAGGCGGACATTTCAAAATATAAGGGTTTCCCTGAACCTAAAAAAAACAATGAAATGTCGGAGGAACTAGAGTGTGGGCACAGCAGACAGCTAGTCCGTGGTCTCGTGCTCAGCTTCAGAGAAGGCCTGTTTAAAATTCCTCTACAGGGGCAACTTAATTTCCCCCTCCTCCCCATGCCCTAATCGAGCGGGGTTTTCACCCCCCACAATCCCCTCCCATTGGGGGTTTTCACTTACTCTGCAGACAGCCGGTCCGTGAGCATTTACCATGCAAAGTGCGCCTGTAATTTTGTAATGATATTTTCTCTTTTATTAGCAATAATTTACAATTAGAAATAGAATTATACTCCACGATTTCCTACAGTCCACTATTATCCTGAGCAGTTAGTATCATTTCAATAACAAAATATAATATGCAGATATGCTATTTTACGCGTGTAAATTTTGTATAATTTAACAGTTTTAATGATATGAAACTGTTTTGTTAAAATCTGCTGTTTTACCTAAATACAAGTTATAATTAATAAATATAAAGTTATAATCAGAGAAATCTCAGCTGTCTTTCTGTCTTTGAGCACTAACTAAGAATTTTTAACGAAAGAAACTAATGTTCAAAAAAATTTAAAACCATCTGAATGGCCGCGGGCAGGTCACTACAACCTCTAGCCGCCATTCGGCGAGCGCCAAGAAAGAGATAGAGCCGGTGGATCTGTGGTCTTTCACCCTGGCGGTCGGCCTAGTCGGCGGGCAGCCTAATTCATTTTGATCTTACTCCATAAGATCTTAGAAGGTTTGTGCCCCGATAGAGCACTATGTTCTGGAGAAGAGGAGCAGGGTAGGTGTAGTGTAGGTAGTTTATGTGGTCTTGGAATGACCACGAATTCACACTCGGTATCTGAGGGTATGCGAAAACCGCCCGGATCGCAAAGGCGAGTGTGAACCGGAGAGAGATGCAGTCTGGATCACAGGGGGAGACACTACTAGGTAAAGTTCGAAGGCCCCATGTGACCGTCATCCTCGAGGAAGTGGTCTCTTTTAGGTCTCTTAGCACCAAGGAGCTGCTAGTTTTAGCGAGACGAAGGCAGGGAATCCACTAGTTATGTGTGGGGTCTGACATCGCCGGACTAAAGCATAGCAAGGCTAGGATAGAAGTGTAGAAGTTTTCATAAATGAGAAGACCAAATGTAAGTCGCCTGCAGCTAGGTCATTTATTGTTAACCATATTTACACTGATATGACATTGTGGTTTGGTAATAGTATTTACATTTGTTTACAACATATTATAACTAATTTACAATATATAGAGTGATTTATCTAATCTAGTTAGCGGTCGCTGCAATGTGTAACATTTGTTGCAATAAAATCATTAAAACAGTTATATTTCATTTAGTATATTTAAGCTATTAGTAAAAGTATTAAAATAATAAAATCATACACCAGCACACTTCCGATGTAATCCCGTCATGGATTATGTACATAATAATTATTTATTGTATAAACTCAAAGTGTAGGCATAGCTTATTATTCAGTATTGTCTGCGGCTGTGTAAAAATATTTTCTGAACGGACTAAACGTACGTGAAAACTATATACAAGATAAAAACATTACAATGACCACATCTCACAGGACTCTTAAATTAGTCGTTAAAGTGGACTGTATAAAAAAATACTGTAACCTTTATAATAGACAGGAAACACATATACTTAACAAGAACGGAATGAGGGTTATGAAGATGTTGGATTATGACGTTATTTGTTATCAGCGCTTGTAGGGACGCCTCGGCCGCGAGGTGTATAAGCAACTCATTTGTATACAAATCATATCCCCAACGAATCTTCTTGTATGTGTAAGTTTAACTTCAACAAACTTTGGACCCTACAGGATTAGTCAGCATAGAACCGAATTAAGAATACATGACTGTGAAGTTTGGATGCGTAGGCTATGAAAGTGCCCAAACGCTAGTGATGAAAATCTCTGCACTGTAAATTGCAGGGAAATGTTTAAATAGTAATGACCGTTCTCGCCGTCTGGTTCTTTAGGTTTTTAGGGTTAGGGTTAGGGTTTTTAGGGAGTTGAACTAGAAACAATCAAGAAAGGAACGCTTCAGAGGCGAGTCCTTCATTTGTCTTCTTCAACGCTGTACGCTTAAACAAGTTAGGACTATAATCTCTTCCGGGGAGTTGTGGGGTTAACCAAAAGTTCCAGGACGAATTCTACTTAACTAAATCAACAAAAATTATTATTTCCTTATGAAGGATTAAATCAGGAAACTTGGAGCGATAATGAGTTGCTACTATTTACGCTATGCCGTCAGCCAAAATAAAAGTGGACGGAAAAGCTTGCAGACACTCGGCGGTGTAATTGGAAAACTGAAAGGGAATTAATCTCCCCGCCGAGCCCTGTGTAAATTCGAATTTCCCAGTTTCGAGTGAGGGGGGGGGGCGGCAGCAATCCAGCAACTTTTAACGAAACAAATCTGGCTCGTTAATCACCAAACTGTGATGGTTCTGATTAAAGAGCAGGTGGGACTGTTTGCTGTGTGATGGCAGCACTGATAGCTCGGGCTGATTGTTCAATCACACAGGCTTCTAGAATCGGTAAATAGGTTTTCTATGGATAATATAGCGATCAGTAAATACATTTAAGACTCCTCGGGCAATCGACAAAAAAAATCAGAATTGAGCTTTAAAAACTAAAATTATTTTTTCTATGCTGAGAATTTTTTTTTTCTTTTGCTCATATCCAATCGTTACAAAATTAATATATGTTACAAAAATCTACCAACGAATCTATTTACATTTGCTTCATTATATAACCAGTAGCTAGGCTACATTTTATACCAATTCTGTTTTCTACTAATAGTGATCTGCATTGTACAAAAGTATAATAATGATGTACATTATACATTAATGGACTGAATTAAAAAAAAAGTGATGGGGCTCACATTATTTATCATAGACTTAAAACTAACTTACATCTAACAATAAAAACTTAAACTAAATCTTAATAAGATAGATAAAAACAATATTTGCATTTTCTTACACATATATTAAAACCTACCTCATTTTTTTACCATTTCTTTTTTTACTTTATTTGATCAATTTACCTTAACTAATTCGGCAGGTCCGTCATGAGATCTTTAATTTAAATTGTTTTATGTCTTTGACATAGGAATTTATCCCGATTGAATCGCCCGATCTTAAGGCTAATGTTGTTATTAATAAATTGAGAAACTGGGAATTGTGAAATATATTCAAATAAAATGGTTATAACAAATAATTATAATTATATAGAGTGCTGACAAAAAGTATAAAAAAATATTCAATTCCTTTTGAACAAGGATAGTTACTACTAATTACAAAAAACATGAAATTTGAGCTCAAATTCTTTTAATGGATCCATAATAAAAACAATATTAATATCGCCCAATCGATGATCTCCGTATAATCCAATCAACATTACTGTCTGCTGTTGGTTCTTCTCCTCTCTTCCAGTATGGTACCGCCAGTTCGGGAGCTTGCTAAGAATCCGCTCTTCTCGGCGGTCGTGCAAAGACTGACTCTTTATATCATCCCCACTCCTAAGAGCATAAGGGAAGATGCTTACCATCTGGTCACATCTGTGAAGGTTCCTGGCCATGATATGCTCAAATATCATTAATGTTACAATATATACTTTGAGAATTAAAAATATCTATGTATACTTTTTGGTATCCCTATTTATGTTATTTTTTGTATTGCTTAGTCATAGTTTAATTTATTAAAAACATTTTATTGTGACAGCAAAATAAATGCTCTTTAATTACTCATATTCAAAATAAGTTGAAAATCTTGCTTCTCCAAATTCTAAAACTATTAGTAGTACAACCAGTGAGCTTTGGACAGCTGGCAACAATAGTATCGTGAAGCTCAGCATGTCATATGTACCTATTTCCTATAAAACTGTCCAACTAAATTATTAGGTATTTACGCAGGCAAATTTAGTATATTATGTCTAAATTCACGCATATGTAGTGACAGTAATTACTTGTTTATTGATGATATACCCGAGTTAGGAACTTGAAATTCCTGTCTGCATCCAGAAGGTATTTTTTTTGTAGTATAAATTATCATTGATAGCATCTACTGTGTTTAGTCAAACACTATTCCCAATAGGTGTTAAAGCCAGTGAGGAACAAATAGCCAGCCGATAACGGTGATCTAGCTTTAAAGGACTACGGGATGAGAGGACACTAGGATGGAGATAACAGCCCATTCTGCGAGGGGCATTACCTGCGAACGCAAGTTGCTATAGCAACTATAGCGATCTGCTAGCAGATAGGCCAGCTTTGTACCTGTCATATATCCAGGCGTGATACAGCGATAGCAGCCAGCAATGGACTCCTACTATCTGCTCCCCTAGCCAGCGGTTGTCTCTGATAAATAGGCTCCAGCGGCATCTAATTCCAGTTTGCAGCAATTCCAGCAAATAACGGTTAGTTTGTGTTTTAAAGTGTCCGCGCCTACTACCAAAAGTCACTAAAATCTAGAAAATTTCAAAAATTAATACAAAATACTAACTTAAATGTTAAATCACTTTGGAATCCCGACTTGCACTCTCGAGTTCATCATGAAGAACTGAAGAGTGATTGAGACTGGTATTGTCAGCATTGAACTAAAGGGATGCCACATTTAGATAAAGCAAACCTTCAACGTCAATTATAACTTTGCTACGCAAGACTTCAAAAAAAAACTTTATTTGGTACAAAAACCAATTAGATATGGTTACAACAGAGAGCTTACTAGCCACTTGAATGCCTGAAGGGAATCGACACTCTGGCTTATGCCTAAAGGGTTTTTATGTGTACATGAAAATGATTACACTAATGATAAAAGCACAGATATTACTGAAAGGTCGTGGGAGACAGATATTGAGAATGGAGGCCTGGGAAAGGAAAATAAGTTATTGATAATTGCAATAGAGCTGATTATAAGTTAAAAGATGTTAGATCTTAGGATGTTATTGATAAACATACCATTTTTTAATGATAAGATTATGTTTATTACATAACTGTCTACGAATTTCTTCGGCTGTCAAATATTATTAAATCCTAACCAAAAAGCCACAAGAGTAATCCGGGGTATTGTGGAGAGCCCCTTTAAAATTGCAGATCGTTTGCAGACTAGAAATAAACTGATGCTTTGGACAACTGTACAGACGAGTTCCAAGGACATCCCATCTTCTAATACAAAACAAATTACTAATCTATAAAGTTATACTTAAGCCAACGTGGACATACGGAACAGAGCTGTGGGGGACAGCAAAAAAGTCGAACATCAAGCGTATCAGATCCTTTCAATCTAAAGTCCTGAGAACAATAGTAAATGCCCCTTATTATGTTAGCAACAAAACCCTTCATAACGACCTTAATATACCCTACATTCTCGAACTCATCCCCTCCAAGTTCATGAAATTCTATAGTAACCTATCCAACCACCCTAATCTCCTAGTACAGTCATTGCACTGCACCACTCATTCCTATAATCCTCCTCGGGGACTAAAACGGCACTGGCCTCGTGACCTACTATAAATGCGTGACAGAGGGAGTCCAGGCAATGGGCAGTTTCTCCATGTCCTGAGCGTATGTGGCTCTCGTGCTCTTGTTCAGCCTCCGCTGGCTCGTATCCGGCTGATGGCTGATGTGGTGAATGAAGAATTGTTATATGGTATAAATGATAACATTTAACACAATTACTAATACAAGGCAGATTGTAACTTTAGCACAATAAAGAAGTTTCAATATAGATCGTTTGGCTTATTTTTAGTAAAGCTTTCTTAAAACAGACGGGCACACAAACAAAAGACATCATCACTCCATACTTCTCGGAGAGGCAAATTGACCAATTTTAAATTGAAGAAAAACATGTTTGAGTGTAACAATTTCATGACAGGTGCTGTTCAAAAAGAATTTTCAGAGTGGTATTTCTACTTTACGACTAAATTTGTAGAGTTTGCAATTTTATAAAAATCCCGGACCACTTCATCAGTTATACTGTCATTGTTAGGGATGTACCAATTTACGAATGTAAGGATCTTTTTCCTCCATGGTTTCGGCAGAATACCTGTGTTCTATCTGGTATTGGAGTAGTTTCGCCATTGGGTGTCTCCTATTTTCGCTATATATATGTGTGTGCAAGTATTCGCCGAATCGTGATCATTACAGGCCAGTAGCCGGCTTTATACCGCAGCACCACGGTCCCAAAAGCGAGAGAGGGCAGCACTAGAGAACACTCACCACACGCTAATGGCCTTCGCTTCACTTTCTCTCTCTCTTCGGTTGTCGAGCAGTGGTAGAGTGCAGCATTTTATATCGCCCGTATGTCGGCTTTAAATGCTTTAATATGACATAATTATTTAATTATGTCTATTTATTAGATCAATTACAATCATCTTTGACGAAGGACCGCGTGACTATGAAATAGTGTTTATTTAATAATTTATTAAATAATTATTTTGGTAAATTTATTTGTCTATTTCCAGGTTGGATTGTTCTTCAAACAACTTTGTAGCAAAAAAAAAAAAATTATTGCTTTTTAGATCGAATATGTTTCATTTAGAGAAAAATCGCAATGGAATTAACAGTAAATTCCTGTTTTAGTTTAGTTTCTATTCTCCAGATGAATCTAATAATCCCTTTTCTTAGAAAAAAAAAAGTAACGATGGTACGGATGGGTGACTGCACCTCGAACCCATAATCTGTGGAGTTCCTCAAGGAGCGGCCCTGTCTCCTGTACTTTTTAGCATGCAGACTGACATTGTTGGGACAAACTACAAGAAAGCTACAGTGATGGCATCCGCTCACGACATTGCGGTTTACAGCAGCAGCATGAGTGCACAAAGATCTCTTACACAGGCCGAGTCAGTTTGTATCGTTATCAGTGACAGACTGGGCATGTTAAACATCAGTGTAAATGCCGGGAAGACCGACTGCGTAATCTTCTCCCTCCAAAAGGGGAAAAAAGCCTTGCCAAAATCATATAGTATAGGAAGGCAAGAGAACTCACCAGCTTTCTCAATGCACTATTTGGGTATAAAAATGGATAGGCATCTCCATTTCTCTACTCATTTTAGTGATAAAATAGAAAAAGTACGACAAAGGTCTTACCGGCTATCGCACTTGCTAACTTCACCTAACCTGTCGCTTCGTCTCAAATTGATGATATATAAATTTGTCCTCCGGCCAGCTCTGCTGTACAGTGCCCCGCTATTTACCCACTTGCTGACTTGTCGCTGTGTCTCAAACTGATGCTATGTACTCACTTGACTCATTTGACCTGACTTGACTGTACTTTGACAGTACAGCTTAAAGTATCCAACAATTAAAGAAGGTTATCACAAGACAAGTGGCCAAACATAACTCTCTCCTACAGTAAATATGGTAGCCACGATCTGTATTTATATAAAGATTCCATATTGTGGAATCTGTAACTTGCTCTGTGTACATTGAGTAAAGGGGTTTCAAGCAACAAAAAAAAAAAGTATCACAACAAAATAATGCAATAATATTGATATTAAATTCTGAAGTGAAGATAATAAGATAATAATATACTAAAATAAAATATTACCGCTGCGGACAGGATTCGAACCTGTGCGGGTAGAACCCATTGGATTTCAAGTCCAACTCCTTAACCGCTCGGACACCGCAGCTCTTGACTCTACGCAGTTCTGTCTGTAATAGCATTTCGATTAAAATGGCGTATTGTACTACACTTTGATTTTTGTATCTATTAGATAAATAAATTGCTGGAATTGAAAAAAAATCTGTTTTTATATTATATAATAAATATAAAAATGAATAGTTAAAATAAACACTTGAAGCATATTATGGAATAAATTTAAACATTGATTCCGGCGAAATATAAAGCTTTATTTAAAGAGAATAATTGGTAAATTCTTGGAGCTGTTCTGAATAAAATGTATGAATCGGCCGTATGAAGACTAACTGGTTCAATCGTTTTCTTGGAACAGGTTACAGACGGAGCATATTTCTTCAAAGGAATCTCTTCGACTGTAACAGCTTCAGTGCCAGTCAAAAGTATAGTCCTCCATGTTTTCTTGGAACAGGTTACAGACGGAGCATATTTCTTCAAAGGAATCTCTTCGACTGTAACAGCTTCAGTGCCAGTCAAAAGTATAGTCCTCCATGTTTTCTTGGAACAGGTTACAGACGGAGCATATTTCTTCAAAGGAATCTCTTCGACTGTAACAGCTTCAGTGCCAGTCAAAAGTATAGTCCTCCATGTTTTCTTGGAACAGGTTACAGACGGAGCATATTTCTTCAAAGGAATCTCTTCGACTGTAACAGCTTCAGTGCCAGTCAAAAGTATAGTCCTCCATGTTTTCTTGGAACAGGTTACAGACGGAGCATATTTCTTCAAAGGAATCTCTTCGACTGTAACAGCTTCAGTGCCAATCAAAAGTATAGTCCTCCATGCTTTCCTGTTGCTCTAACTGTGTACGAAACAAGCCTCGTTTTGAAAAATATTTTCTGCCAGTTCGTTCTGGGCCGTTGCTATTTAAATGAATTAAAGCTTTTGTTGGGTCATAGTCAAACATATTTTGTAAGTAGAAAACTTTTCACAAATCAATTTAGCCTATAATTAAAATGGTCAATTTAATGGTCAATTAAAATGTCTTAATTGTTGAACATTATCTCAAAAATAATGAAAGTTTGGCGGCTGCAGTTCGAAAATGTCATACAAAATACGGTCGGAATAGTGTTTTGACTTCATCAACTGTGAAGAGATTAATTGACAAATTCGAGGGAGACTGGATCAGTTGGAGACACTAAACACACTGGTCGTCCACAAACAAGTCGTTCAAATGTCAATATCGAAACAGTGCGTGAGAGTTGTTGAAAATCCAGGAACATCAGCGTCGTAGACACAGTTCTTTGTGCCGAAATTGGATGATATTGATGTAGCCAATATGTGGTTTCAACAAGATGGTGCCACATGCCATACAGCCCATGAAACAATTCAAATACTGCATGAGACATTTCCAGTCGTGTACTCCCTCGTTTCGGTGATCAGAATAACACCTTTAGATTTCTTTTTATGGGGTTATTTGAAGTCAAAGGTGTACGTCAACAAGCCCACATCCACCGGTGCATTAAAAGAGGAGATTCAACGCTGCATCAACGAAATTCAACCACATTTATGCCAAATGGTCATGGAAAATTTCGACAAAACAGTGCGTACGTACCAGCAAAGTCCTGGAGGCCATTTGCCCGATGTGTTATTCCATAAATAACCCTATCCTATTTACTTTATAATTCAATAAAAAAATAACAACAAAAATACTAAAAACTGTGTTTTCTATTCAAATCAAATCTTCCGCTAATTCTGGGACACCCTTTATATGCTTGTACATCCATTTCGACTGTAGAGACGTTTTAGCAAAAAGATAACAAATTATTACCGCTGCGGACAGGATTCGAACCTGTGCGGGTAGAACCCATTGGATTTCAAGTCCAACTCCTTAACCACTCGGACACCGCAGCTCACATGAACTAATGTTTTTTGTAATACCACGGTCTACCGTTTTCAATACCGTTTTATTTTAATTATAGATTTCTTTGTATCGCTTGTTACGTTTTTTTTTGAAAAAGACGACATAGAATATCATATTTCAAAGGTAATAATTTCAAAATTAGCTCCGAATTCACTATTACCTACGAGAGACTGCTCAACATGAACCTTTTTGTTGGTTTTTGTAAATTTATTTCAGTATTATTAGGGTAGCAAATGGAATATTTTATAAAATTTCATACTTCTGTGTCTAATATGGGCTGTGAACGCCAACTCAATGTCTACGAGTATTCGGTGCTTTAAGCGGTTTATGTCCAAACTAGTATTATTTATCATAGCTTCAAAATCTTTCTTTGCACGAAAATATTACCTGTTGATAAATGAATTATTGATGCATAATTATTTTTTTAAATAAGATTAGAATATATATGTAATATGTATTTTCTAATTTTATTTTTAAAAAGAGTGAATATTTTACAGTTACTATATTATATAAAGAAAATAACATTGCTTATAATTTACTTTCATGACTTCAAAGAAATTAATTCGTTTTGAGTTTCCGAAAAGTCAGGGTTGCTCTAATTTTAGTTTTAAATTATTATTTCAATGTTTCATAGTAGGAGATTTAAAATAACTTTTATCCATTAAAACTTCTGTTAATAGTAGAAATTAGAATATTTTCGTTTCTAACACAGCTGATATTTAACTCAATTTACTTAGCTGTACTATTTTGTAAATATAGTTTTGATGTTGTAATAGATTAAAAAAAACGTCGCTGCGGACAGGATTCGAACCTGTGCGGGTAAAACCCATTGGATTTCAAGTCCAACTCCTTAACCACTCGGACACCGCAGCTTTCCTACAACAGATTAATGTTTTTATTAATTTGTTGTGAATTAGATGCAATTTGTTACTGTTGACGTTGCAAGAGGGGGGGGGATTAAAATATCTCGAAGTACATGCTGGAGGTAGGATCGTCGTTTGCCTGCCTAACTCGAATTGAAATTTTTAATATAATTTTCTTTTTTGTACGTGTACTTAAACACTGTCTTTCGTACATATTTTTTTTGAGTTCATTGTTCATTGTTCACTGTTCATTGTATGAAAGGCACGGGTGCTTATTGTGCCATGGTCTGTGATGCTTTCGACACTTTTATTTATAAAATGTGAATATTGCGAAATGTCAGAGACTGTTGCTCAGCAAACAAGTATTATAATAGTTGTAGACATTTCTACATACCCTACCTAGTACATTAACCAATTTATTGAACTTTAAATTATATATTTATAACCATTAATGCAACGTAAACCTTAAAACCTATGTAGCGGCACAGCAGTGACGTCACCAAGGAAACGACTTATACCAAAAGGTTAGGATAGGGTTAGTAAGTTAGAAAGAAAAGACTGACAGGACTTAAGGCAAGCATTGGTAGCTATGTAGTTATTAGCATTTTACAATTAGTTCATTGTTTAATACGAATTCTAAAAAAATACTAAACAGGTTTCGGGACATGTAAAATGTTTAGTAACATTCACAAGTATCACACTTTAATTATCTACTGTTAAGCATTCAAATGCAGTCGACTCTCGATAACTCGAACCTCAATAACTCGAATTTTTTCACTGAACGCGAGGAACTTAAAATTATCCAAGCTGTAAGTTAAGTATCCAAGAGGAAAAAATACATTTGCGCTACTTTTGGTATCCTTTGCAGTACTCTGTCTACAAATTTGAAGAATGCGGTGAAACTTCAACAGCTCACAAAGAAAGGTAGGCTTTCATGCAATAGAAACATCTCTTTTTCTTTTAACCTACAGAAAAAGATTTATTCATTTAGGAATTATCTGATGTTGAAGAAGGCAGGTTTAAATGGTTTATGCAATGCCACGACAAAAAGATCAGTTTGGAAGGTCCATTTTTGTGGAGAAAAAACATGAAAAAATCCTACTATTTTTCATTCAAACTATGCATAACTCGAAGTGATTTCTCAGTACCTTGAAGTTCGAGTTACCGAGAGTTGACTGCATTGTGCTTTTATGCTAATTAATATTTTCCATCGGTTGTATCTGTTTCTGTTTTATTATTAGGACATTTTATAGACGTACCTTGCGCATGTTGTCACAAGTGAAATATGTAATTATTGTGCAATAAAAAAAATAGATTGATTGTAAAGTGTTCTTTTCAGCCATCATTTTCCCAGGTATCGATCATCTCCAAAGAATATGTTGATACCTAATACCTTAAACACTGCCTTTTACATCAATAAATAAATTAACTAAAAATGTTATTACTCTATAATAATAATACACTATGTTGGACGTTTTTTAATTTTTTGGTTAAAAATAATAATCGGGTTAAATTTAATCGAGACGTGTCATCTGTATTGTGACGTGTCCGGAAATTTAATAGATCAACCATATTAAAACATCTATGAATAATTCATAACAGTAGGTTCTATATGTTAATAGTAAACATAAATTACAAAAACTTTGATTGAAACAATATAGAAAAAGTAACATACTAGATAAATTTTAACTAGTGAAAAAAATAGAAGGATGAAAATATAATGGATGAATCGTTCCCAAACTAGCTAGTGTCAGACCGGATGGTGAGGAAGTGTTGGATTAGAAGGGCTTTTAAGGTTCGTAACAAAGAAGCATGGTGAATATTTGTATATGTGTGTATATAAATAACTTCTTTATTGTGCTAAAATTACAAGCCTTATTAGTAATTGTGATAAATGTTATCATTCATACCATATTTATAATTCTTCACTCATTGTCACCTCCCTCCCATCCCAAAGAGGAAGCGGAGTCTTGGGAAGTCTTCCACGCTCCTCCGGCAGCCGCGTCACCGGATACGAGCCAGTGGAGGCTGGCCAAGAGCGCGAGAGCCACATAAGCTCAGGACATGATTGGAGAACTGGCCATTGCCAGGACTCCCACTGTCACATATTTATAGCAGGTGACGAGGCCACTGCCGTTTCAGTCTCCGAGGAGGATTATAGGGATGAGTACGCAGTGCAATGACTTTGCTATGGGATTAGGGTGGTTGGACAGGTTACTATGGAATTTCATGAACTTGGGCGGGATGAGTTCAAGAATGTAGGGTATATTAAGATCGTTATGAAGGGTTTTGTTGCTGACGTAATAAGGGACATTTACTATTTTCTGAGGACTTTTGATTGAAAGTATTAGATACGCTTGATGTTCGATGTTTTTGGTGTCTCCCATAGCTCTATTCCGTATGTCAATATTGGCTTAAGTATGACTTTGTAAATTGGTGGATATTAGGAGGTAGAGAATTCCAGAGAGTAGTGGGGCAGGAGTTTGAAGGTCAGAGAGGCAGGAGTGGGATTTAAAGACCCATTCTTGACGGTGATCCTGGTGGCAAAACTAACACGAAATTGAAATTAGTTTATCTATACTAAATAATATATCATAATAATATCCACAAATGTATTTTTTATTTCCTCAACGTCATCGATTGGCACTCAGGGATAAAGCGCAGTAGGGATAATCGGGACTCCACATAGCCGCCACTTCCTGGAAAGAATAGAGATTACCCTCCGTAAGTCCATCCCGGACCATAAGTCAGCCCGGAGCGCTATCAGACAGCGGTAAAGCGGTCTGTGCGTCCGAGTACATATATATGCGGTGAGGCTAAGCCTTGTGGACTTAACTCGAGGGGACTTAACTGCCGTTCAGTTACCACTTGTGCTAACTCCAGGGGCTAAGTTGTCTCCTGGGCCGGGTCAGGATATCGACGTGTCCCCGGAGGACTTCCTGCCAACTTCTCAGGGCACTTTATGAAGGTGACTTCATCATCCGCTGTTTATTGTGCCGATCAGTAAGGCATTGGGATGCTGTCCTTTTTTCAATAAATTCATCTAATACTATGTAAAAGATAAAAATATATAATAAAAAAAGTTAAAGTAATGATATTTAAGTCAAACGATGTATTAATGTAATAGGAGGTAAGATGGAAATACAATAAATAAAAAAAAGTTCATTCTCGTTAATATGTATAGCAGCGGCTTCATAAATAATTATCTGTTCTGGTTTTGAAGTGAGAGGAATCTCTCTTTTTTAGGACGAGATATACTTGATTCGTACGGATCGGGGTATCTCTCCAGAAGTATCTCTGAAGTGCCTATCCAAATATAGGGCACACTAGTACCACAAACCCAAATTCTGGGACAAATTAATCGTTGATTCGCTATTTTAGCGCACTTTGATCCAAACATAGGATCATAAGCAGTGACTTGAAAATATTTAAACTTTTAGCTTCTCGCATCCTGCTTCGTAGCGGAGGTAGAACCAGAGGCGGTCCAGGTGCCCTTCCGGGTAGTGGTACTCTTCTTCCGATTCCCCGTGGACCCTGCAGAGGGCGGGGTTGAGGCCTCCCAGCCCGTCGCAGCTGCCTATGGCATTAAAGCAGTGATTGTCATCATCAAGAAACACGTATGTCGGGTTGCCACTAGGGGAGTGCCTAAGCACTCTACCCCTGGTGACAAGTGCGGATTGTTGTAGTTTATAACATGGACCATTGTTCCATGTCGGCGTTAATATCTGACTCCATTTTTATTATAGGTATGTGTCCTGACAATACACTATGTTCAAGAGAAGAGGTACAGAGGTTTCATAAAGAATAATACCAGTTCTCAGAGTTCGGGCGGGAGACCGGCAGCATCACAGGTACAAGTCGGCAGAGGGTCTGCAAGGAGGCTGAAAGGCAAGGTGCCAGACGCAGAGGCGCTGAGGAGAGAGTGGGTGACGAGGAGTCTAATAGACTGACTTCCAGGCCCAAGTGACCCTGGCGTAAAGCGACACCGAGTAACTGCGGATGAAGAGAGATAGAGAGTAGAAGACTGAGTTCCAGGGCCAGTGGCCCGGGCGTAAAGCATCACCGAGTGGAAGCTGGTGAGGAGACTACGAGAGTAGTATACTGAGTGGGCTTACAGGGCGGAACGCCCTGGTTTAAATATTATTTCCCCTTCCTACCGGCCTGAAAGGGGTATGTTTATGATGGCACACCTGCACCTCTGTCACAAGGCGCGTGACCGGAGACAAGGGTTGCTTAGTTTACGGCCGTTTATGGCATGCTAGGGACTCACCCATTTAGGTTTATGACCGCCTGGAGGTGACCCTAGGCCTACAGGGTCTGTTTTATTACGGCCAGCTTTTAGGCCGGTGTACCTGGCTTGTTTTACGACTGCCGGCCCCCTGCGTTTATTGTAGACTTTCACCATGATTTAGATTTAATTAGAATACATTACATATGCACCAGAGTATAAGGTGATTTAACACTTATGTAGTTAGCTACAACGTATAATCTATGTATTATTGTAATAGGAGGTAAGATGGAAAAACAATAAATAAAAAAAGTTCATTCTCGTTAATATGTATAGCAGCTGCTTCATAAATAATTATCTGTTCTGGTTTTGAAGTGAGAGGAATCTCTCTTTTTTAGGACGAGATATACTTGATTCGTACGGATCGGGGTATCTCTCCAGAAGTCGCTCTTAAGTGCCTATCGAAATATAGGGCACACTAATACCTAAATTCTGGGACAAATAAATCGTTGATTTGCTATTTTAGCGCACTTTGATCAAAACATAGGATCATAAGCAGTGACTTATAATACGGCATTGTGATTCCGAAATTTGTACTTGGATTTTATAATACGCATTGTTGATTCCTGATTTGCCTGGAGACAAATAGACGTGATCGAACCAAAGCCCCCTGAGGGGGACTGAACGACCATCAACCGATCAAACGAAGCAAGAATACCCCTTCTACCTGCTCAGGGTAGGACGATTCCCCGGCCGATAGGCCGACTCAGTGCAGCCCCCTACAGAGGCCTAGGCCAGGTGTTACCTGTCCGACTTCAAACCAATGTCTAGTACCCCTAGGCTCCACCATAGGTAGACTCTCACTACCTTCCCGATCATATCCTTCTTATACTACCTTCAAATGGGACTCCCCTTAGTGAAAGGCACCCACCATCCCAAATAATTCCCTTTATTTTTCCTACATCCTATATTTCAAGTCGAGAGCTAAGTTTAAAAAAAAAAAGTTTTTTCAAATCCTTTTTTTAAGAATGGAAATTTGTTTTTGTAACTATATTCTGGAAGTTTTCATTTGATACAACGGGTTTTAAGTCGAAATCCTTCTGAAGATTGGAACAAATTTCCTGCTCAAGTTCTTCTGCCTTTACTTGAGCAAACTCCGCAATGCAAAAGTCTTAAAATAAAAAAAAGACAACACTTATCTAGTTAACGATTAAAATAAAATTAAAAATTATGAAATAGCCATTAAAATCATCATGCACTAATGAAAAATTAAAAAAATTGTCAACAAACTGTCACAAAATTATATAAACCTACTTAAAACTTTATGCTAATCTCATGGTTACTTACTCAACTAGTTACGTGGAATATATAACTCAGTATCTTGTAACCAGGGCTGCTATACGTACGATTTTCACTCTAAGGCTGGGATAAGTTTTTTATGGTGAAATCATAATTCGCAAAAAAATAAGTTTATACTTCTCTAATTTTTTTTTTTATAGGGGGGTGGCACGTACAGCTGCAGACTGCAAACGCTTCAACACCCCCCCTAATATCTAATTACGTGCCTCACCTGTGCATACCCGTGACACTGAATACCCAATGTGCCGATGGTCTATTGCGATAGCTGCGCCAGATGCACTCGGTGCTTCAATGCTTACTGATCATCTGTTTGCTTTCCTGTTATCGTCTGATCCATAGTGATCATAAGCAGAGCGAGGATACGTTCATACAACAAGCTGTAATAATACAATGATATTTTAACTTCTCGACAATATTTATTCTGTTACACTAATAACAATCGCTTCTTAAGTGGTGCCCTTTATTAAATATTAAATAACATTTCCAGAATGGGATCATTCGGAAAGTGGTCCAACATACCTCTCTCAAGAGGTTGAAGAACGCTGACCTGCACACGTTGCTTGGTGTTCCGTCGGTGGGCGAGTTCGTCCGCCGGAGACACATCAGGTTTTTTGACTCACTGCAGCACCTGACAAACCCAGTTGTTTAACACTATGACCCCACCACCCCTCCCACATCGATGGCAACAGACTATCGGGGAAAAATTAGGTTAAGAATTAGTATGTAAGTTAGTTTTAAGTTTGTTCAAAAAGGTGAGCCCCATCACCTTTATTAGAGTCAGTTCAGTCCAGCCACGTACAATGTGTATCATTATACTTGTTTATTCCATTATATAATTTTTATAAAATAACAAAACCTGTATGTAATGTAGCGACGCTACAGGAAATACAAAAATAATTTGTTAATAGATTCACCTGAGGATCTATAATTATCTGTAAATTTAAAGGGGCTATGGGGAAAAAAAAATATTAAATATAATGATGTTAATTTTTGTTTTCTTTTTTTTGTTTTAGGTATGAATTCTTTTCTCCTTAGCTGTTTTAATAATAGCATAAAAGGTATTTAAACGTTACTTAAATATTCATATATCATAGATTTACATACGAAGAATTTACACATATATATATATTTATAGTTTAGACTTAGTAAAACCTACTTGGAATATAACTTCTGTTAGATATTGCAAGAATCTATAATTAATTATGAATAGAATTGCCATAAAACACATTGAGAATCAATGGTATAACATTGAGCCTCCATAGATTTGGAGTGGCTGTTCCCCTCTGCGCAATATTTTGTCAGCTCGTTCATTTTCCGAACCCTCAATTCTCATCACCTTCCCAGTATATACAATATTCTATGGTTCAAATCCTCAGTATAGTCCCGGAGCACAAGATCCCCTATCTCACCTAGGCCCTCCTGCCCACAAATCTCCAGCACACTATTTTTTCTTCTTTGCCTTCGCTACTACTCTCTGGAATTCCCTACCTCCTAATATCCGCCGTGGTTCATCTCTACGAACCTTCAATGCTATTCTATTCCAACATCTCACCATCGAATGAGACGCTTGCTGGTTCGTGAACGAGTTATTTACTGTATACAGTTAAATATTTTTATTTTATTATTATTATTATTTTTTTCTTACAGTGGCTTTTACTTTATTTTACAACTTTACATGAATCTTTATTTACATGGAATTTTATTCATTTGTTACAATAAATGCTAAAATTTTGAACTTGCTTAAATTAGTCTTCGAAATAAAGAATGCGATTGAAAATCCCACTGGGTCTATTGGTGGGATTCTTTTTCGGCCTTCGTTCCCACAAAAGGTGTATATTTGTTTTAGGCGCGTGAACAGGGTACGATGTCCTCGTATCCGAACTATTCCTGGCACATGGGTGTCCGAAAGTAATTCCAGGTTTAGGGTCGCATTGAACTTTGGGGTCGCATACCCAATTGAAGGGTATGTTAACGTAATAAAGTCGGTATTATCAGCTATTTTAGTTTTTTTTTTAAATCCACTAAAATCGGAATACATTAAGAATTTGAGATCGTACATAAAATTTTATAGACAAATGTTTATTTTTTACCATTGCTGGGTCATCAGGTGGAAGTTTGATGCGAAATTTCATCCCTCAATTTTAAACTGGTTCAGAAAAATAAAGTGAATCCAATTTTAACGACGGTTTTTGGGATTTAACTTAATTCTCGTCTATTTAAGCACACATACATATCGCTCATTATTAACTATTAGCTTATGATCTTTGATCTGAACCCATATTCCTATTTGGTAGACAAATATTTTATTGTTACTAATTAATTATTAACGTCCTTTAATTCTTTTTATGGGGTTGGTTTCACGATATAATTGGTCGTTTTTTGACTCCTTTGAAATAAAAAAAAAAAACCAACGGAAGCCCAAAAACAAGAGGATTTGATCGATGGAAACATACTCCTTTACAAATCAATGGTACTTTTTACAACGTTAAAATTAGTATCCCTAGAAATTATGAACTTTAAAAATGTGCAAAGCTTTTTGGTTAAAATTTTTTTTCTCGTGATAATTGGCCCAATTTTTTGAAACTGGAGTGTCAGTCATAAGAAAAAAACTCTTTTCTGACAGGGTAATTGCAATAAATGGTTTCATTAATATCATACATACAATATTTCATTCACTCTCTCATTCTTAATATATTTCCTTATTCGTGCAATATAGACATATATATGAAGCACTGTGCTCATCCCCAGGGAAGAAGGATAGTAGCCAGTGCTGACCAAACTCGTACATAACAATATTCGTTAAGTTAATAGTTTAAAGGATTAAATATTAAATCCTTCTTTATTCCTTGCGGAGCCGATCAGAAGTGAGGATTTATTGAAAACAATGCCATCTAAAACATTAAAGACAGACACCTGAATAAAATCTGTGGAGATTATAAAGGCAGTATTTTTCAAAAAATGTGCCAGGACTACCGACTGCCCCCAAGACTACACTAGCGCTGCCCCCGCTTAGGCTCAGTCCTCGCACCGCCCCCGACCGAGCAGGACCTGTGAGTGCCGCCTCCACAGCACAGCTTTCGTCTTCTCTACGCAGTCATCTGCGTCCTTTGTAGTATGTACTCACTTATCACTAACTGTATACACGTATTACTGTCATTAATACCTGTAGTATGTAGCCACTTATCACTCACCTTATAACTGTCATTAATACCATACTTGTACATTCTACGTAATCGACATTTTTCAATATAACAGTTTAAACTCCAGAAGCACATTCCTTTATACACCAGATAGTGCTAAAGAATTTTCTTTTTTGTAAAAGTAGAGATATCGCAGTGCCCAGACAAGTTTCTCATATCTCCCAAAAAATGGTGTATTTCAATATAAAAATTGTATTTAAAAATGATGAAATTGAAACTAACGTGCATTTTGCACCCAAGCTTCTTGGTTTAGAATGATTATCAATCACTAGATTTAAGAATCACCAGTTTGTGTCACTTAGTAAAGTTAGTTTCAGTATTCTCCTGTTTTTTTTGTAATGTTAAAATGATAAATTAGAAATGTGAAATATTGTAGTGTTATTCGTTGGTTAGAATAATTTCTAAAGGAATAAATGACGGATAATTATAAATGAGAAACTGTACAAGGCGTAGATAACTCGAAAAATCACGGCGCTGGAGTTATGCTACGAACGCACTACACTGATGTGATTACTTTATATAAATATTCCTGCTTCATAGTTCTGTTGTTTTTTTCGTTTGCTATATTTTTAGATTTTGCTTTAAAGTTTGAGATAGAGGTTATAAATAAGTTAAGATTTTTATAGTTTTGCTGCTTCATTTGACTTAATTGTACTACTTTACTCCTCCGCTTGACTAAATATTCTAATTGTAACCCACCATATATATTTGAATTATCATAAATGTAATATGTGATAGATAATAAAGTTGCATGGTGAGTAAACAAGATTTTAAACTGTACAAAAAAAACGAACGAAATTTAAGATTTGTTTTTTATGTATATTCTCAGGTTAAGAACGAGATAACAAACCCGCCATAATAAGGAATGTATGAGATTTTACGCCATTTTAAACTCCCATTCTAAGTTGTAAGGAAACTTGAAAAGGGTTTAGCTTTCAAAGTTTTTTTTTTTTTTTATAAACATGTACGTTTGACACAAAATCTTGATTTTGAAAGCAAGTTAGAAGCGATTTATGATTTTATCCACACGTATATATAGGGTAAATTGATTAATTATTTTAAAAAATCCTATTTCATTTATGAAGAAAATACGTAGAAAGAAGGATTAAATTAATACCTAGCGGCCCTAACAAAGCTCAAGAAATCATTTTTGCAGCCCAGAGCATATTTTTATTTTTTTTTTCATTTGTACACTAAATAAAAAAAACTTAAGTTACTAAAAAACTCGGTATCTTTGTCAGAGCTCAAGTTGTTCCGAAAACTTTCTATCAATTATTTCGAAAAAAGGAATTGAAAAGTTTTAGTTTTAGTGCACTCCACTTGCCACTACCAGTTCGGCCACTTCAAAATTTTCTAACAAGTCTCCTAGAAAGTTATTGACGTTGAAAAAAAGAAGAAATAAGTTGTCTACAGCACAACGTTAACTCCAAATAGAGTTATTTAAATACTGACAAAGACAGTACAGGACACTTTCAATAAACTTTTTCGGTGAGCAAATCGTAAAATATATTTTAACACATGTACGATCCTTTTTTCCGATCTTTAAACTCTATCTTGTAAATTAAAGTTATCATTCGCGGTCTGATTGGATTTGTAGTGCAGATTTTTTAATGAAATTCCCACATTGTTTTGAACGAGCATAATATATTGAAAAACCTATGCTTCAATTTGTGTGAATATTACAATGTTTTTTAGTAGAACAAACGTTTGCCTCTCCAAGTTAACAATAAGTAAAAAAAAATAAAACAAAACTAAAGATGAACCCTCGCCCGCGTTTTTAAAGTTTGTAACCGATGTCATTTTTCTATCATATACAGTAGAATCCCTATAATTCATATTGTCAAGGGACTGACTGTTTGGTACGAATTATCGGGAATACCAATTATCGGGAGTACAAAATTAAAAAAGGTATTAATGCAAACATGCTACAGGAAATACAAAATGATTTCTGAATAGATTCACCTGAGGATCTGTAATTATATATAATTTTCTGGAAATTTAAAGGGGCTGTGAAGGAAAAACAAATGCAAACATGTATGTATTAAGAAGTATGTACAGTGTAGTAAGGATAAAAACTATGCAATAAACACTGCTTAATACTAAACTAAACTAAACAATACATGCAATAAAAAATATGTACATACTTATGTTCTAGATTTAATAAACACCAATCATTTGTACGGAAAATACCCGTAATTTATTTCTGATGCAACCCTTGCAGACGGGTATTGTCAATTCCTTTGTATATTTCCTCCAACTGGTTTTTGGTATGTTTCCTCCAACATTTGAATTCCTTGCTTGCGCGAACCACTTTTTTAAGTTCTCTTCAAGTTGTGGGTAATCACTAGTCTTGAAGCGTTTTACTTTGCTGCTTGATGTCTGGGTAGTGATTTTGTCCTTGTTATTCAGGACTGATGTGATCGTGGAACGAGGGACGTTAAAACGCTTGGATACGTCAATTTGCTTAAAGCCACTGGCCACGGCCTTTGTGATTTGTGGTTTCTCTTTAACAGAGAGGCTAACTTTTTTCGGAGGCATGGTAACGTGTCATAACGAAAACGAGACTGAACTGTAGAAACGAAAGAAAAGCTTAGTACAATTCCTAAAACTTTCCCTCTCTCCTCTCCTTATTCCCTTTCTGTAAAAAGAGTACGAATTAGAATAGAAAACATTTATCTCGCACTCATTCTGCTCTCTGGTCTCTCACTGTCCTCTTTCCCTTTCTTGAAACAGTACGAATTAACGAGGTTTTTAAGCAGAAAATACGTATTATAAGACGTTTTAAGTGACCTCGAGCCTAAAAATAATACGAATTACTGAGGGGACTGAAATGCATTGTTTTTATACCACTTACCTGTGTAAATATGTACGAATTAGTCGGAAATACGAGTAATCGGGATACGAAATATCGGGATTCCACTGTATTATTTGCCTGTATTGTTAATAAATAATAACCCGAAAGGTGAATTTGTTCTCCCGAGATTCCTTGATACTTGAGATTTTTCCCTAGTTCATTCCCTTCCACTCCAAATTCATCACGGAGTGGTTTCATGTTCCCTGGACCTTCATTAATTTCTATCTCCCAGAGTCCT
The DNA here is from genome assembly GCA_930367205.1 of Acanthosoma haemorrhoidale. Taxonomy (NCBI): domain Eukaryota; kingdom Metazoa; phylum Arthropoda; class Insecta; order Hemiptera; family Acanthosomatidae; genus Acanthosoma; species Acanthosoma haemorrhoidale. The sequence goes on along the minus strand of OV884014.1, from coordinate 111,880,489 downwards.
TCGGTCTACAACATTCATTTTTCATCCTCTTCTTTCCGTAACAACTCCTGTTTTTATAATCTTGACTTTTTTCAATTTGTAGAATTCTTTTTTAAGACGAGCAATATTTTTAAATTAATGATTTCATATCTTACTTTCTTATCATGGAGATTCGAATGGAAAAGGCCATATTTTCAAAAATGTACAGGTCTTTCTGTCTTGTGTGATAATTTCGGATGACGGCAATGCTAAGTTATTAGGAAAGTCCTGATGAAAACATCTTTATTTGATCAATTTTTATTATATAATATATATTATTATGTTTACATTGGCTTATTCTTTATTCGACAATCCAAAGAGAACCTCCGAACAAATAATTTTGATTCGTGACATTTAAGAAGCTTATTGGAAAAAATTGAAATTTGGTAACTGAAGAAATTCGAACTGTGGAAGGTGATGGAGTACGTGAGGGCTTTGGTTCAACGGTTCAAAGCTCGATGACCCTTCTATTGTCCATGATGCTTGAATTACCTGAGAGTGTCAGCCAGGATTGGTATGTGACCGCACGAGGATTAGCGTGTGCAAGAGAGGGTTCAAATGCCACTATCTGTTAATTAGTCTGTTGGTTTTTATAATAAACTAGATCCATATTTATCTACATAATAAGGTGTTGTTGGTTAAACAAATCGGATTAGGGTGGCTGTTCCCTCCTTCCCTGCACAACATTTTCTCGGTTCATCCCTGTTTCAAATCATCAACTTGCGTCACACACACATATATATATACAATAATCGAAAGTTCAAATCCTCAGTCTACTGCCGGAACACAAGATATCGGCTCTCTGACCTTTATACTCCTACCCACAAAACTGCAGCGTACGATCGGCCCTTTCTTTCTTGCTCCACTACTCTCTAGAATTCTCTACCTCCTAATATTTCTTTTTGAACATCTTCTCACCATCGCTCGTTGGCCTGTGAATAGATTACCTCATTCATTATTTTATATTTTCTAATGCTCGATGGTTTAATATGTATAGATTAATGTTGGCTTCGAGTTAGTATCTATCCTTTTGTATTAATTTTATTGTTTTTATTTAATATCATACAGTACAGGCTTCTGCATATTGTTGGGTTTTTGTTCCTTATAGGTGGATCATAAGCATTGATGTTTGTGTTTTCTTTTTTACTATATTATAACTTTATGTTATTCATAGGAGACTTAGTCCCGGAATAATTTTTTTTTTATATTCTATTCTATTCTATCTAAAGTGTAAAATGAAAAATAAATGAAGTAATTTAAATAAAGGTTTGAGAGCAAACGGTAGAAAAATCATGGAATTTTGTTCGATTGAAACTGCCCTGCAAACAAACGTATTAAAACGTGTTTACCATTCTATTTTTTTTTTTTTTTATAAACTACTTTGTTGACCAAAATATAAATAAAATTAACTTATCTCTATTTAGTTTGAGCCTTAACTAAATAAATATTACTATATTAGGTTTGCACCTTCTTATTGTGTCTTGCTGTTGTCATTATTGGATCATTGTCGGGGCGTGGTGGTGTCATTACTGTGTGTTGATGGTGTCATTATTGTGTCCTGATGTTGTCGTCATTACTGTATCTTGGTGGTGTCATTATTGTGTCGCGCTGGTGTCATTATCGTGTCTTGATAGTGTCATTATTCTGTTGTTTGTGCAATATCTTCTTTAACTATTTGTGGGTATCCTCGAGTCTTCTGCAGCTTAAAATCTTCTCTTCAACCCCCCAACTCTCTCTACATGTATCTGTTATCATCTTCCCACTCTTCCTGTGATCCTGGCTCCGGAAATTCCCACCATTAGGGCATACTTTTATATCTAATACCATTCCCCGTCGCAAATCACTCCAATATAAATTATAAAACGGGAAATATAATTTTTCGATTTTTTAGTCCTTTAGCACTTAATATTTAAATAGCACTTAATATTAGAAATTCCTTAAAATTTTAAGCGTATCTCTTTTGCCTCCCGCCCTTGTTTTGGCACCTTGAGACTAGCGTTAATAGTGGGCTAGAATCTGTAAAATAAAAAAGAAACGAACCGTAAGAAAACTGTTGAAAACATCCAGTCCCTAATTGTTCTTCATTAGCTCGTCCCAAGTGGCATTTTATCATTTCCTTCTGAATCTCCGTTCATTATGTAAATTTCCTTTCCCAGAGGTAAAATAGGGCAGGATGAACGCTTGTTCCCTTGGATCTTAACCTCTCACCCCCAGCGAGAAATTCCTTTAAACAGTTATTGTCTTCGAGGTACCACCTTGCAGTCTTCGAGGTACCACCTCCTTCAAATGTACGCAGCATCGATCTGCAGACACGGAGAATATCTTACACCAGTTCATTTTTGAGGACCACTTCCTGTCTGTACCGGTGGAGACCAGGTTCGGTTCTCGCCTCCTAAGGACCTATTTCGTAGAGGATGGGCTGTGTTGAGACTCGCGAAGAAATAAGCATGATTTCATTTTTAGATTACGCTCTTTTAGATTTACATCTGGTTAAGGAATTAAATTGTATTTAAAAAAAGTTTTTGAATGGATAAGACCCAAGATGATTCGGTGCGGTTCGTCCTTTCTCGTGAAATGTCGGTAAATTCTAAAAACAAGTCTTTCCCACGACCCGTCTGATTTTCAAGTAGATCTATCAAGTAATGGAGGTTTTAAATTTGCACGAAGGAGAAACTCTTCGAGAAAACATCTATTCTTGTTTTGCAATTGACAGTTTGCGTATTCATTTTAAATTGTTATTTCTTTAGTCCATTGGGCTATACCAATATTAAATATTTTACTGAAAGTAGTACAGTTTACTGCACCTGAAGGCGATTAAGCGTCTGGACAGTCAATACCAACACTCCTGTTAGTTATTGACTGTCCAGGCTTGAGTTTCTTCCCTCAATTCCATAGTTTTGGCACTAGTTAACCTTTCATTCGTATGTATTGGTTTACTTCGGTTCATTACTACTGAAGGTTTAATTGATACCGCCATCTCTCATATGAGAGTTGAGTGGACTTAATGTCGCGTAGATTTATGTTCAAGTTGTCGAATAAGATATTATAAATCGGCCGCTAAACGACAGTCGTGCTCCCTCCGAGCCCTCGCCCGTAAGGGCTCATAACGGCGGGAGGAGAGCACTTAGCCACTAGCAAGATCTGGCCCTTCTCAGATTTATCGCTCGTAAACCACTCTCAACTTTTATTTTATTTTTTTCAAACGTTTTTAAGAATCCTTCCCCCCCCCCTTCCGGTGTAATTGACTTTACGCTCTCTTGGAACTGCTCCACGGCGCTCTCATAATTTACACGCTTCCGAGTTTTTATTCTGAGATGTTTCAGGCAAATTATCTTCCAGAGCTGATATCATTTCCTCTTTAACAAAGCCAGAATGCAATTTAAGATCATCACAATTTGAAAGCCATAAACAGCAAGTTTTATAATACTCTATTATTTTTCTAGTGAATATTGAAGACATTTTTATTAATTGCTTAAGATTAATAATTGAATTACTCAGTGTCTCCCGGGCTTGATTTGTTGATCATTGATTGAACGTTTCTTACAGTCGTCGAACCGTTTTAATCCAAAGTTTTTAAGAGAGCTTCTTAAAAATAAAAATAACCCACAAAGAGCACTTGCTGTTCAGCCATACATAATCTCTTATTCAAGCTATTAAACAACATGTACATAAATCTACACGATTAAATTAAAACGACATTAAGCCAACTCAATATATATGGTAGGATGGTGGTATCACTTAAACCTTCAATAGCAATGAACCGAAGTAAACCAATACATACGAACCAGACAGAAAGCAGTAGATGTTAGGTGTTTCAAGCCCTTTGAAATGGTGCCAACCATGTTGCCGCTATTTCCGTCGAGAAGGTTGGTCGGATAAGAGTGATAATAAAATGTATGTTTTTCCTCTTTAATAAGTCCAATATCAATGCAATCCTAAGGATCTTGAAAACTAAATTATATTAACCAAACTATTTGCCCTTAGTGTCTCATTTGATGCCAATTTTATTGTCCATACTATACCGTGATTGGAAAATAAAGATAAAACCACGAAGATTGTTGGTACTGTGTACATTGGAAAAAGACAATGGGTTTTTTTTTTGAACTAAGAGGAAATGAAGAATTTTTCTCTGATCCCAAAAGCTACGTTTTGACGAACCACTCCTTATTTCATTTATATTTTCACTTACGTCCATTAAAATAGAAAAAGTACGGCACAGGTCTTACCGGCTTTACCACTGGCTAACTACACCCAACTTGTCGCTTCGTCTCAAACTGATAATCTATAAATGTGTCCTCCGGCCAGCTCTACTGTATTTTGACCCGTTGCATCACCTAACCTACCCAGTGTTTAACACTGGCCCCCACCACCCCTTCCACATCGATGGCAACAGACTGTCGGAGAAAAATTAGGTTAAGAATTAGTATGTAAGTTAGTTTTAAGTTTTATCAAAAAGGTGAGCCCCATCACCTTTATTAGTCAGTTCAGTCCAGTCACGTATAATGTGTATCATTGTACTTGTTTATTCCATTATATAATTTCTATAAAATGACAAAACCTGTATATAATGTAGCGACGCTACAGGCCACGACTACTAGTTTTGGAAATAAAATGAATTCATGTTCTATTTATAGATTTTTAAAGCTTATATAAAGCAAATTAATAATTTTAGCGGGTATTTAAATCGTCTAAACTAACAATAACTCTTTCGACTTTAAGAAATATGAGCCACTTCCACGCTCCTCGCTCTACGACAGGCTGGGTTTCTTAGCACATGCGTGTTTGCTATTTCTTCATTTTCATTATATTATCAGACATTAAGGAATCTCATTTATTTTTAGTATCAATTTATTATTCTTAGGGGACAATAAGAATTTTTTATTTTTTAATTACAATACATTTCAACGAATAGCTGTGGTATTAGTCCCACTATTTTTAGTGATTACTAGCCACATGCTCTGAGGTACCACATGTTTCTCGTTTTTCATTGACTAATAATTATTAAAAACAGTGGAATCAAAACCATCAACTAATAATAAATAATAAAAAGAAAGTATATTTTATTAGATTAGAGATTAAAATGTCTTTAATTAAATTCCATTATTCTCAACCAGATTAATTTTATCTTACATATTTCATGATGGTCAGAGCTTTTGAAATGGGAGGATTTAAATTAGTTCCAGTATTAGTAAAAAAAAAAGTTTATTATTAATTTTAAATAAACATGATTCTGAGAGATTAAAATGGATGAAATTTATTATTTCAAAATGATTTAATGTGTAGTACTATCATTAATAACTAAACGTATTATTTATTTCCAGTGTATAAAAATACCAATCAACATACAGGCAATTTATTACATAATATTTATTGAATTTACAATTTACTTACATCATGGAACAAACTATTCTCCACTTACAACGCACAATTTACTTACATCATGGAACAAACTATTCTCCACTTACAACGCACAATTTACTTACATCATGGAACAAACTATTCTCCACTTACAACGCACAATATACTTACATCATGGAACAAACTATTCTCCACTTACAACGCACAATTTACTTACATCATGGAACAAACTATTCTCCACTTACAACGCACAATATACTTACATATATAACAATGTTGAAAATACATCTACTTGAAAGATAGAGAACTTATTGAAAAAATAAAACATGGATTTGGTGCTAGTTGTGTTATGAATTGGTGTCCATGTTAATTACCTCTATGTTTAAACATTATGTCATTAACAAATATTATTTATCAGACAATTTTGTTAGTGCTTGAGGATGGCTACTTCGATGTCTAAAAAATGAACATTGTCATAAAACATAAATAAAGCTTTTGTCAGACACATTATAGTTCCGTGCATAATAAAAATTGCACTTTCAAAAATTAAGAATTTAAATTATTGTTTTTTAAAGCTATAAATCGGTATCTTTTTAAAAAATTAAAAGAACTATCAGCAATAATATCCACTAAAAATATTAAATATTATCACATAAAAAATAACTACTATCACTTAATTACACAAGAAAAATTTTTACTTACAAATTTCAAAATACGTTAGAAAGTTATTTAAGTTCTATGGACAATTAAAGTGATAACATGCAGTGTTATTTAAAATGTAAAATTAATATGTACTTAATTTTTAAATAACTCTATACACACATTTAAACATTTTGAAGTTTTCGTTTTTTCCCTCTATCTGGCGCTTGGTTTTTGCTTTGACCATTCCTGTAACCAACGTTCCTAAAATGTTAGTTTTTAATCTTATTCCTATTTTTTTCTTTCAAATGCAATACAACTAAAGCGTCTTCCGATAGGGACTTTGACAGTCGATAGCGGCCATATTGTTGAAGCTGCATCTGTCGAATTGGCTGTCATTTATTCAATCTGTTTTGTCAAATCACCATGGACAGATATAGCGTTCAACAACACGTGCAAATGATAAAATTGTTTTATCAATATGGGTGTTCTGTTCGGGCAACGTTCCACGGTCGCCATAACCGTCCTACTGAGAGGATTCGCAGGATAAATTTGGGTCCACTGAATCAGTGAAAAATCAACCGACACCCGTACGTCGACGAAACGCAAGATCTGCCGAAACATCGCCGCTGTCCGTGAGAGTGTGCAGGAGAATCCGAGGCAGTCGATTTCCCGTCGCTCACAAGAACTCGGTCTTTCGCAGACCACAACTTGGCGTATTTTGCGTCGTGACTTGGACCTGCACCCGTAGTAAATTCAACTGACCCAGGAACTGAAGGTAAAGGACCATAGACAACGACGTGTGTTCGCTGAACTGAACTGGCCACCGAGATCGTGCGATTTGACCCCGTTAGACTTTTTCTTGTGGGATTTTCTTAAGTCGCAGGTCTATGCGAATAAGCCACAAATCACAGCGGTCCTCAAAGCCAACATAACCCATGCCATCGGTCAAATTCAGCCTGATTTATGCGCCAGAGTCATGGGAAATATGACATTTCGGATGCGCGCCACCCGGCGAAGCCGCGGCGGACATTTGCACGATGTTATATTCCATACATAATACATAATGGCATCAATAGGCCTTTTATACAAATAAAATATTTTGATGATATCCCACACTTACTTTGTTTTATTTAAATTTAAAGATCGGAAGCGCTTAATGAAAGACCCCCCGTCTGTATGTGGTTGCTTAAGTTCTTCCTGTTGTTGTTGGTAGAATTGGCTTGCTTTTTGTATCAGATGTTCTTTGCGTGAAGTTACTTTACTTTTGAAGGCTACACCTTTGTCCGTTTTTAAAATATTCTCTAATTTGCCGTATATATTTCTTAGATATGGTTTGGTGCACCATATTCAATATTCCGTTTCATTTTCGTTATCATGTCTGTATTGTACCCATTGGCTATTGCTATATGGTGTATACGAGTATATCTCATTACTTTATCATAGCCATCCCTACCTAGTTGTTAACTATGGGATTTCATGAACTTGGAAGGGATGAGTTCAAGGATGTAAGGTATATTGAGATCTTTATGAAGGGTTTTGTTGCTGACGTAATAAGGGGCATTTACTATTGTTCTCAGGGCTTTGATTGAAAGGATTGGATACGCTTGATGTTCGACTTTTTTGCTATCCCCATAGCTCTATTCCGTATGTCCAGATTGGCTTAAGTATAACTTTGTAGATTAGTAATTAACAATTCTTTACATAATTGAAGTCCATATGAGTCCCAAGACATATTACAACGAGATATATAATGTATGTTCTAAATATTCTAAATTTATATTTATTTCAACTCAGTGTTAGATCTTGACATTTAATTTATTTTTTTCCCTTGTAAATTTAATGTGCCGCTTGACCAAGCAGTGAAGTGCTGCTTGCAACGTGCACTCGTTGAAAATATTCCAATTACTTATACATTCTTAGTTCAAGGGCGGGCAAAAACTGGCTACTGTGTGACACCGCTCCTCGGCCCCGACTGCGATAATTCACTGTTTTTGTTCCGTTTTTGTTTGTCAAGCCCGTAGTGATTTGTGTCCGCTCCATTCAAATGTTAAAACACACGAGATTTCAAGTGCCCTTACTGTATTCACGACTGAGCTTTGCATTTTTTTATTTGTAAATATTTCGACTTGAGAGGTGTCCTGTATCGTGTACACACGTACAAGGTAGTGTAGTGCCTAGGGACTCGAATATATTAGTGAAATATATAAAACCCTTTGCCCTTCCGTGCCTGCCTGACACCCTACACCTTTTCAATTAGCCATTTTCACAATATTGGCTAGCTTCGTGTAAACATTCATCCACTAATGAAGAGTTATCGCTGTTGTGGAGTCTATATATTATCATATAAAACACCTTATTTCTCTATATAGCTTTAACAACTTATAACATAAATTCAATAATAATATGATTAGATTGTTTGATAGTTTTTTTAACAAATATGTCATTTTGTACTCGATCATAATTACATTGTTTGTATAGCTGATGAATGTTACAGATCGAACACGAAAATGTTTGGGTATAAATTAATAAATTTATGGAGAGTCAGAAATCGTTTTTCATTTCATTAAAATAAAATTTATGAAACGTATTTAGAGAGATTATTAGACGATATTTACCACGAAATATAAATATTTTTAGTAAAAAAAAACAGCACAAACATCAATTTTTGTAAACCATTTTTTGGAAAGTTAGCTATATTTTTTTTAAATAGATTGTGCTGTCATTTCACAGTCGCTGACATCGGGTATCAAATTAGAGATCTCGTTGTAATATGTCTTGGGACTCATATTGACTTCAATTATCTGAATCTCTAATTTACAAAGTTGTACTGAAGCCACTCTGTACATACGGAATAGAGCTATGGGGGACAGCAAAACAGTCGAACATCAAGTGCATCCAATCCTTTCAATCAAAAGTCCTGAGAACAATAGTAAATGCCCCTTATTATGTCAGCAACAAAACCCTTCATAACGATCTTAATATACCTTACATTCTCGAACTCATCCTTTCCAAATTCATACAATTCCATAATAACCTATCCAACCACCCTAATCCCATAGCACAGTCATTGCACTGCACAATTCATCCCTATAATCCTCCTCAGAGACTAAAACGGCAGTATCCTCGTGACCTGCTATAAGTGACACTGGGAGTCCTTTCTCCAATCATGTCCTGAGCGTATGTGGCTCTCGCGCTCTTCGTCAGTCTTCGCAGGCTTGTTCTCGTTCGTGACGCGTCTGACGTGGGGGACTTCCGAAATCTCCGTTTCTTCTTTCGCATGCGAGGGAGATGACAACCATGTGGATTTGGGAGGTCTCTGGGTTTGTAAATACTGTATTAATAAGAGAGTGAGTGAACATTTTAAATATGTTATGAATGAAACTATTTATCACAATTACTTATTGCCCAATCAGGCAGATTGTAATTTTATTTATCATAATAAAGTTTTTGTTGTTGAACAAATTATGTAAAGCCATTAAAAATCTCAATTGAATAGATAGAATGGAATAGAAAAAAATAATTATTCCGGTACAAAGTCCCACATGAATAACGAATAATTTTCAGATAGCAAATTCGTATGTGACAAATAAAAAGAATTATTACATCATAAAAATTAAAAAAACAAATGACCATGTGAAATAAAGCGTAAACCACTGCAAGAAAAAAATAATAAGATTATATAACGTCATTCAGCAAATTAAGTCATGGACAGATTCCACATGCAAACAAAAAAACAACAACAATAAGAAAAAGTCATAAATGAAAATACCACTATAAATAAAAACCATTAAATTAATAAAAAGAAAAAGTAACATGCAGGCTAAATGTACAATAGTAATAACCAAGAAAGGTTCCGTCCAAAAATCTAAGTACAGTAGAATCCCGATAATTCGTATTGTCAAGGGACTGACAGTGTGCTACGAATTATCGGGAATACCAATTATCGGGAGTACAAAATTAAAAAACGTATTAATGCAAACATGTATGTATTAAGAAGTGTGGACAATGTAGTAAGGATAAAAACTATGCAATAAACACTGCTTAATACTAAACTAAACAATAAACAATACATGCAATAAAAAATATGTACATACTTATGTTCTAGATTAAATAAACACCAATCATTTGTATGAAATAAATCCTTAATTTTTTTTTGACGCAATCCTTGCAGACGGCTATTGTCAATTCCTTTGCATATTTCCTCCAACTAGTACATTTGAATTCCTTGCTTGCGCGAACCACTTTTTTCTCTTTACGTTGGGGGTAATCACCAGTCTTGTAGCGTTTTACTTTGCTGCTTGATGTCTGGGAAGTGATTTTGTCCTTGTTCTTCAGGATTGATGTGATCGTGGAACAAGGGGCGTTAAAACTCATGGATACGTCAACTTGCTTAAAGCCACTGGCCACGGCGTTTATGATCTGTTGTTTCTCTTTAATAGGGAGGCTAACTTTTTTCGGAGGCATGGTAACGTGTCACAACGATAACGAAAACGAGACTGAACTGTAGAAACGAAAGAAATGCTTAGTACGATTCCTAAAACTTTCCCTCTCTCCTCTCCTTATTTCCTTTCAGTAAAAAGAGTACGAATTACATATGGGATTTCACAGAAAATATTTATCTCGCACTCATTCTGCTCTCTGGTCTCTCACTGTCCTCTTTCCCTTTCTTGAAACAGTACGAATTAACGAGGTTTTTAAGCTGGAAATAAGTATTATAAGGCGTTTTAAGTGACCTCGAGCCTAAAATAATACGAATTACCGAGGGGACTGAAATGCATTGTTTTTATACCACTTACCGGGATTTTCTCTAGGGACTGGAAAATTTGTACGAATTAGCCGGTAATACGAATAATCGGGATACGAAATATCGTGATTCCATTGTATATTATATGAATGAATCGTTCCTAAACTAGCAATCGTCTGCCTGGATCGTGAGGAGGTTTTTCAAGGTTCTTAAGGATGAACCATTGCGGGTATTAGGAGGTAGAGAATTCCAGAGAGTAGTGGAGCAAGCAAGGGCCGATCGTGTGCTGCAGTTTTGGTATTGGGAAGACCCAGGAGTCCTCCAGACTCATCTCGTTAAACATATTGTATTGGCTATTAATTATTATTCGTTGTAAAAAGAAATTTCAAAAATGATGAAACCTTTAATCCTATGATTTTCAAGGTTGAGAAGAGTTTTACAAATTTTGAATTTCAATTCTATGATACTTGCTGGTTTCGTTTGTAAGTTTACTCGTTTTTTTAAACTACTTCTTTCACTAGCCAGTGATGTCCTCCGATGACTGCTGCCTAAGATGGTCTAGACAGTACTAGGCACCACTGCGCTGACATCTAACGGTCAAATCAGTCGAATTTAAACTTCACCTAAACCTAAATTTATACTAATAAGCAAAGCTCTATTTCTTGAGCCCGTAATAATTTTACCCCTGCCTTGGGAATGGAACCCAGGACTAATTAATACAACTTAATCAGCGATAGGACATCCTGCCCTGTGCGAAAATGTCATCCGGCTAAGTACCGATTCATGCCGAAGTTATGGTGGGTATCGGAACTTCTCAAGTAGAAGAGTTGGTGGGAAGTTGTGATGAAATTCCTGCGCCGATAACCTCATCGTAAGTCGGTCCTAACAGGAACTTCTGCCGTCGGTCGTGGAGTTGAGGATTTTTGGCGGGAAGGGAATAAAAATAGTTGTGAGAAGTCTGGCGGGAAGTTTCCGACCAGCCAGTATTTCATTGAGACCTCCCCCCCCCCCCCCAAGCTAACTCGGTCCAACTCTTTGCCTTTAATGGCCTCTAAATAGTACAGATGGGAGGGGGGGGGGCTTCTTCACCAGTTCTTGAGGACCTACGACTAATATCTCCTTTAATTGTCAAGAGCAATTGTTGAGTTTCAACTTACTTAAGTTTCTGAGGTAACTTCAGCAAGTACCTTTCACAACCCTCCAAATCCCGTTGATCAGATATCGATCAAGATGCAACGTCGCAAGATCAAGGGAAAAATAATAACCATCTTTTTTTATTTCAAAACCTCCTTTGTTGATAAGTTTTACAATAAACAAAAAAAATTCTGTTTACAATTTTCTCCTCGTGCTGCATACGCAGATGCATTCAAAGGGGGGAATAAATATATTACAAATTCAGATTGAAATTAAAAAGTCAACATATATACAATACTGGGTGATGGGGCTCACCTTCAGTTTACAATTGGGAAAAAAAAACTAAAAACTAAACCTACAACTAGAACCTAAGACTAAAGCGTTCCAGCCGCAACAGCGTCCTGCCATCGATAGGGGAACAGAGCGGGGGTTATCGTGTTAAACACCGGGTTTGTCAAGTACTGTAGGGAGTCGAAAATTTTGGCATGTCTACGTTGGATGAATTCATCCACCGTAGGCAGCTCAAAGACCTCGTGAAGCTCACTGTTGCTCCGCTGCTCGAATGAAGTATGTCTGACCACTTTCATCAGTATACCGTTTTTGAATTGTTGGAGTCGCCGAGCTGTCGTATACGTCAGATGACGAAAAAGCGGTGCACCATACAGTGGAGCAGGTCTGATTATACTCTTATATATCATGATCTTAAGGCGCAGTGATATATTGGGTGAAGTCAATAAATGCGTAAGCCGATAAGACTTCGTGCGAGTTTGCTTCAACTTCTTCGTAAAATGGTTACTGACAAGGAGGTATAACCGTTTTTATTCTTAACTTTACTTATATATGGGCGTGGCAGCACGGACCAATGAGCAGAGCCGGATATGCAAGAATGCGCTACCCGCGTCATCTGGATGGCCGCACCCTCAAACTAAGATGGTGTGTTGGAAGGTCCAGAGGATTCACTCTGGTTAGGGCACTCACGGTGTACAGACTGTTCTCTAGGGCGCCCCCTTCTTGCTATCTCACGCTACTGGTTATAGTTCATTAATTAGTTATCTCAATCATTCCAAACAGTGTATCTGTTATGAATCCTAACCCGGCTATTTCTGATACCGCATTCTTCTGATAAGTTATGAAAAAACCAACGGACTAATAAATACAAACACTGAAGCTCTTTAGGTCTGTACATCCATTCAAGCACATGCTCCCTAGAGCAAACTAAAATCAAAGTATCACTACAACAAACTTAAAAATAAGTTACAAGTTAGTAAGTATGTAAAGTAGTTTTTGTCACGTAAAAAAATAGAACAATTGTCACATTCAATAAGGTTAAGGATGACGAAAAACCAGAACAAGGGGCAAAACAAACAGATGAAAAGAGTTTTGTCAAAATTAGGCGACAAATAATGACAGAAATAACACAAAAAGACAAAAAAAAAAAAAAGAGACGGGAATTACCTGTAAGTCCCCAATTAAGTGACTGGAGGGCCCAAGCGAAGAGAGAGGGGGATTAATTATTAGGGTTAATTGGGGACCGGAGAGGTTGGGGCAGTTATAACAGGGGGGTCCCCCCATTGTCACTCGCCAGATAACAAATCCAATTTAATATTTAGGGTACGGAGTGGTGATATTGTCCTGTCGGGGAGAGGGGACAGCTAATGTCTATTTGTAGCGGCTCTTTAATTAGAAATCAGTAACATCGATCAGTAATATTGATAACGAAGTTTGATAAAAATGATGGGTTTATTAGGACTGTTAGCGCTAGGGCTCTTAAAAATCAATAATTCCCCAAACGCGAGAAAACTGCGCCGGTTACGTCGTGAGAAGCTGGATGCTGGATTGAGTCGGTTAGCGTAACAAACTTAGTAACAAAGTAATTAAACAAAATAATAAATAAATAAATATTCATTTTATTAAAAACAAAAAAATGACTGATCAGCAATTTAACCAGGCCTGAATATTAGTATAACTAGTATAAATAATTGTTCGTATAATTAACGTATACAAATTACGAAAAAGTTTATAGTTACGATATGATGTTTCGGAGAAGAGTGCGTACAGACAACCGCAGAGCGACAATGCACACGGAGAGATCTGTAGACGAGATAGGCCGAGAAGACCAAACTTGTAGTAAACAACGACTTCTTTCGCAGGGGAACAGGCCCGTATTCTGCTATCTTCATCACTGGCTAAGCCAAGCTCCTTGTCCTCTAATACGCAAAGTCCTATTTCTTCACTTCCTCGAGCTTTATAGTACTTCAAACTATTTCGTATGTATGTTGATGTAATAAAATGAAAATTGCTGTTAAAGAGAAATAAAATAAATACGTTTCATAACTTACATTTAAAGTTTTAATCTTAAATCTATATCCGTGAATACAATATCTACATACAATTTCCCTAATTTTATCTAGCCGAAACAATCAGAAAAAGAAGGAAAACAAAAGAAAATAAATTTATAGTTTTAAAATTTTTCACTCATCTCATTACAATAATAATAAAAAATATTGTTTAAATCTCTAGTTTAAACAAAACAATGACGTCTCTCCATTTTGAATTACCCTTCTAATCAAAACTTATTTACTGCCTATGGAACCCGAACAAGGACAGTATTGAGCAAGTGAATGAAAATTGTAAATATGGTATGAATGAGAACATTTATCCCAATTACTTATTACCTAATAAGGCAGATTGTAATTTCATCACAATAAAGTTTTTCAATATAAAAACAATAATGAAATTAGAGTTTTGTTATACATAACATTATTAATAAATTACCATTTCAGGTATGATCTCGGGACTTTCCCAGTAGGAATTCTCTTTGGCCAAACCCAACCAAAATGTACCCGAAACACAGAGGGGGGGGCACCCTGTGGCCCCAAGTTAGTTTTTCAAAATCTACTTTGTCAATTTTGAGTTGACACAAACTGAAAATTTTAGTTTCCATGCAATATATTAAAATAATACTAATATATTCATATTATGTTTTAGCATTGGCAAACCAGCTCATGGAAAATAAATTGCTGCGCCTTCGCGCGTTTTGCAAAAATAGTTTTCTACTTGCCTGCAATGGTATCTAATTGTGAAATGCATAGTCTATATCACCTCAATTAAGTCCACGTGACCGCGAAGTTTGAGAAAACAAATTTAACTTTAAATAGGTCACACTTGTTTGTGTAACTTGCATCATTACTCAAGCCTCAGAAGCTGGATACGATTGGAAAATCTTTTTTCCTCATTTAAACAGATGGAAAAAGCCACGGGGTCCTCAAAGAGAAGTTTTCAGATCGGTTTCTTTTGGTAAATATTAAAGCGTTTATTCTTTTACAATTTTGTCCAACTGTCTATTCTTGGTAAACAAAATAGTCAAATGAATAAAATAATCGTAATTAAATCTTCAATTACAAAAAATCAATAAAACTTTGACAGCATGTTCGCAACTTTAACTCAAGCATCAATGTTTTAGAGGCTTCATACTGTTCAGGGTAGCCTCATTGGTTTGATACCTCGATACTAGTAAAAACTTGATTTTGTATAAGATTTAATAAAATGATACATTATGAACGTACGAGTTTGAAATGTAAAAGTGTGCGTTGACTGCAGTTGTGAGGACTGTTTTTGAGTTTGGATTCGTTTGATGTTCGAAGTTGTGGCTGCCCCCCCCCCACAAAAATTAATTATTACTAAAAAATAATCTGTGAAATTGAGAGTTTATCGATGCCCTGATTAATAATAATATAGGCTGAGACTTATTTGGACTGTAATCACGTAAAGTAATTACTCTATCATTACAAGTGTATTTGTAATTTTTTTGTAATCACAGTTTTATTTAGAGATATAACGTTTTTCGCAGACGTTTTACGCGGTATTATCAGTGATGCTAATTATAAAAGCAATTTTATCAAGAATAATAAATGAAGGTCCAATTTCATTCAATCAATTATTCGCGATTGAAATATAAACAGTTCACAATCATATTAAATTGGGACTTTTATTACAAAAAGGCGTTATAACTGTCAATTAAATTCCTTTGCGCAATTCCAAATAAAACATTAATTGTGAAATGTAAGACATTTGACTCGAGTTTGAAGGGATTTCGAAATATTTCAAAAAGTTGCATTTTGCTCCCTAATTCTCTGCCAGAACTGTAGCAAATTAATTATGCCTCCATATATAGCCAGTTGTGGTGGTGTCCTGCTATAGTGGCGATATTGAATTGTCTATCATCAACTGGTTCAGAGTGTGGGAGAGATAGAATGTTAAAACCCCTTCCAACCCCCTTGTTTCCTATACAACAAACTCATTTGCCGGTTCCTGAATTTGATATTGAACGCTGAATTAACTTCATCCCGACTCATCCTCCTATAATTTCTCAAAATAATAGGAAATCTCTGGTCCGCTCGTGGGAGATATAGCCCGTACAAAGCTCCATTGATTCGCAGTGAATGTTGGAGGATCGGTGCGAACAATAATCCCTCACAACACCCAGACTGAATCCCCTAATTGAAATGTTCAGTAGCCAGTTAGCCACCGGTAGGGAGTCCATTGTGAGACTGCCCTGGATTCTAGACAAAGCTCTCTGATAATAAATGAGTGGCGCTGAATCTCGTGAAGGGATAAGGCCTACCTAAGACCTGCAGGGAAAGTATTTACCACTGCAGCTGACCGCTACAAAAAATAAAAAAAAATGTACGCTATTATTATTACATATAAAATTACAATTGCATTATTACTATTGAATATTATACATTTTTTACTGATTATATGCCATTAATTATCTTAATAGGACTTTTTTTAACTACAGTATGTTGTTAGGTATGATTTTTCAAGATCAAGAACCATGCCTGTTCTGTTTACTATTGCACTTAGTGAGTCCCTGATTCAAGCTATAGGCATAAACTTTTAAATGGAGATAAGGGTTATTAATTAAGTAATCAGATGGTAATAAAAAAATATAATTTCAAGTAGGCTATCAAATTAACGACCTCATTACCAATGTGTAATACATGATATTTTCCTCGGTTGTACCATTTTTTTATGCCCCAATAAAGACACAAAAATAGATACATTTATAATTTGTAGTATGTCATGATTAACAATGTAAATATTTTTTTCAATGGTTCAAAATTCTTTACACCCGTCTAAATAGAATAGGTTTAGGGTGGTTTTAGCCTTTGAAATTGTCATTGCAGAATTATTTTAGCAACCGCAAACATTTATGCTTTGAAATATAAAACCTCATCATTATGATTAATCATATGTGTGTAGTGGACTGTTTGTTTCGCAAAAGTGAAGAAACCCTCTACTGAGTGATGCATCATGATGCCTTAGGGGTTATAGTGAGATATGTTAGTCCCTGCTATTGCAGGTCACTAGGTATCCTACACAGGGCGGTTGCCGCTAATGCTGACCACTGTAGAGACAGTCTTAATCAGCTACTCGAGAGATTAACTTGCTGATCCGGATTCGGGGCCGTGACACCGTGAGGCTTAGTGTCCACTGTGGTCCTACAACAGCATACGGCCAATGGGCAAACCAGGTTATTCGGTTACGGATTTTCATTTTGAGGGTTTAGCAAGTTATTCCATCGTAGTTTTAATAACCGATAGACTGACAAAATGTGGTCATTAGGCTAGGCAATACATTTTGGGCACACAAAAGAGGTGATCAAACAGTGTAGAATTTTGTCTTCTTACAAGTATTTGGTTGAATAATTCGTCCAGACTTTTTCTCATAAGTCAATCTATCACTGACTAAAACTCTAAGGTATAAAGCCATACCCCCCCCCCTATTAAATTACTAATTAAAAACCATACATAAAATCCCCCACCCATTCAAAATACTAAACGAATAACTAGATTACACCCATCTTGCATAAATTAATAACCTTCATAAATATTTCTTAAAATAATAACAAATATAATAGTTAAAATAACTGGATAAAATATTCAAAACACAAGTTTAACGATATATTATAGTAACATAAAATAAAATAATGGAATAAAAGCAATAAAGGTACATTTTCCTTTAGAATTTTGCTTAT
The DNA here is from genome assembly GCA_930367205.1 of Acanthosoma haemorrhoidale. NCBI lineage: Eukaryota > Metazoa > Arthropoda > Insecta > Hemiptera > Acanthosomatidae > Acanthosoma > Acanthosoma haemorrhoidale. The sequence goes on along the minus strand of OV884014.1, from coordinate 111,862,553 downwards.
GTTGGTATGGGCTCAAACAAACTCAAGCTCAATCAAACCAAAATAGCTGGCCGTCTATTAATACTTCTACAATGTGTAAAATTGTTCATAGCTGGACTTCTAACATCTTATCCAGCAAAATGGTTGATATTCTAATTAGTTTCCAGCCTTTTTATTCATGGAGGTTGTTTTTACTCAAGGAAAGTGACCATCGGGGTGTCTATTTTAAAGCATGAATGGTTACGGTTGCTAAAATGATTCTGCAATGACAATTTCAAAGGCTAAAACCACCCTAAACACATTCTATTAAGACGGATGTAAACACTTTTGAACCATTGAGAAAAAATATTTATATTGTTAATCCATGACATACTATAAATTATAAATTATTATTATCTATTAAAACTCTAAAGACCTGCCCTAAGAAGGAGTCACATTGCGTTATAATATTTAGTTACAGGTGCCAAACGTACAAAATTAACCATTTTTTTAGCCAGAACCATTATTAAAGTCAGGTAGCTACGTTTATTTATAAATTATATATGCTTTTTAATAATGCATTTGTCCTGATATATTGCATAATAATGCATATATTGACCTTACTTAAGCGCAAACGCCACGCTTTTATGCTCTAGTTCAATAATTATAATATATGGATTATAGGGCTCTTTTCAACTACTCACAGATTTGATTCTTCTATTAAATCATGAGCGTAAAGTTATAACAAATTACCTTTACTCAAAATAGTCAATCTGCTTACTATATATCCTAATTGAATCTGAACCCATATTAATTTACTTTAATAAATTACTAAAACGGCTGCGGCCTCGTGACCTGCTATAAATGCTTTACAATGGGATTCCTGGAAATACGTCCTGAGCGTCTGTGGCTCTCGCGCTCTTCGTCAACCTCTACTTGCCCGTATGACGAAGATACTCCCAAGGACTCCGTTTCCTCTTTCATACGCGAGGGAGGTGACAACTACGTGGACTCTGGAGATCTCTGGGCTGTTTGTAAATACTGTATGAATGAGCGAGTGAATGAAAATTGTAAATATGGTATGAATAAAAACATTTATCACAATTACCTATTGCCCAATGAGGCAGATTGTAATTTTATTATAATAAAGTAGTTTATTATTATTATATTATCAAATGTAAGAGATTAATTTATATATAATAGAAATTTATAAACAATGTATTTTATTGCTAATAACTAAAAAGATTACTTAATCTGGGTAAAAATATGACAGAGATCTTACTATAATATCTATTGAAACACTCCTTAGTAATATACAATGATGGCTTCTGCATCTCAGAGTCCTCAGACCTAGGCTTCCTCAGAGAAAGAACCAGATCCGGGCCGAAGCCCAAAACCTCGGCCTCAAGCTTCCCTTCTGCAAGCGAAGAAGGAATGGTTGTAAACTGTCAAATCCTCCGGCGATTAAACGACACTCAGCGTTGATTGCCGTGGGGAAATCGGCCCACGCCCAAAAGGATTTATTAGCGCTCGCTTACGACAGTCGGCACTTTCCCACATTTACTATTTCAGTCTCTCAGCCTATTCCTATCTGATTTTCACTTGACATGGCAAGGGTCAAACATATAACAAGGCGAAGAAAAAAAATAACCACACAAATTGCTTTCGTAAAAAAAAAAAAAGAAGAAAAATCGGGTTTTCCGTACGGAAAATACACTCAATTCAATTCAGATGGTGACACAAAAATACCGCTGTATAATATATTTTTTTATATTAATTGACAGACAAAAACAACTTTATTGAGCTAAAATTAGAATTTGCCTTATTAGGCAGTAAGTAGTTGTGATAAATGTTTTCATTCATATTTACAATTTTCATTCACTCGCACGTTCCAAGTCCACATCGTTGTCACCTCCCTCGCGTGTGAAAGAGGAAACGGAGTCCTGGGAAGTCCCTCATGCCTCTTTTTTTTTTTTAAACCCCTTTATTGATGAAAAGTTTTACAATTTACAAATTTTCGTTTTACAGATTTCTCCTCTTACTGCTTACCTGTGCATGCATTCAAAGGAGGGTAGAATTACTATAGCTATTTTCTATTTGAAGTTAAAATTACAAATCTCTGGCTACAGGACTAGGTGATGGGGCTCACCTTCAGATTACAATGAGGGAAGTACAAACTAAAACCTACAACTAGAATCTAAGACTAGAGCGTTCCTGCCGCGACAGCGTCCTGCCATCGATAGGGGAACGGAGCGGGGGTTATCGTGTTAAACACCGGGTTTGTTAAGTATTGCAGGGAGACAACAAATTTGATATGTCTACGTTGAATGAATACATCCACCGTAGGTAGTTCAAAGATCTCGTGAAGCTCACTGCTGCTCCGCTGCTCGAATGAAGTAGCTCTGACCACTTTATCAGTATACCGTTTTGGAACTGTTGGAGTCGCCGAGCTGTCGTATACGTCAGATGACGAAAAAGCGGTGTACCATACAGCAGAGCAGGCCTCAGTATACTCTTATATATGAATAGCTTTAGACGCAGTGATAGATTGGGGGAAGTCAATAAATGCATAAGCGGTCAGACACTTTCATCAGTATACCCTTTTGACCCCCATGCTCCTTCGTCAGCCGCGGACAAGAGCCAGCGGAGGCTGACCAAGAGCCAGCGGAGACTGACCAAGAGCCAGCGGAGACTGACCAAGAGCCAGCGGAGACTGACCAAGAGCCAGCGGAGGCTGACCAAGAGCCAGCGGAGGCTGACCAAGAGCCAGCGGAGGCTGACCAAGAGCCAGCGGAGGCTGACCAAGAGCCAGCGGAGGCTGACCAAGAGCCAGCGGAGGCTGACCAAGAGCCAGCGGAGGCTGACCAAGAGCCAGCGGAGGCTGACCAAGAGCCAGCGGAGGCTGACCAAGAGCTGGCGGAGGCTGACCAAGAGCCGGCGGAGGCTGACCAAGAGCCGGCGGAGGCTGACCAAGAGCCAGCGGAGGCTGACCAAGAGCCAGCGGAGGCTGACCAAGAGCGCGATAGCCTCTTTCTATTATATATAGCATAAATTACACTGATGTGACTTGAGAGGAAAAATCATGAAAGATTAGTGGTGAATGACATTTGCTAACTATTGTACCTGGAAACATAAGAAATTATACATTAGAAAAAATTATGAATTGTTAGATGTCTGAAAGATTGGTAGAGTTGGGACGCGACGAATACTGATGGGAACATATTTCCAAATGTTTGCGGATAAGAAAAGAAGTTGTGTACAAGAAGGGCGACTAGATAATACCTGTAGGATCCTGTTGGAACAGTAGCACTGGAGTGCTCACCAGGAACGATATGAATAGCCCGGCCAATCGCTGACAGGAACAGCAGACCTGAGCTCGTATCCTCTGCTAATTACCTGACTCCGCCAACCGACAGTCACTGAACAGCCGGGTTAATTAGGAACAGCGTATCATTTCACAATCTAGAGAGCGGGGATGTAGCTGAGAGCAAACAGGGGCCGTTGCACGCAGAGGAAGGGAAAATGTCGAATAATATGTTTGAACAGAGTCAATTAACTTTTTATTTGAAGCTTTTTAGCTTGAGGGGGGGCTGTCGTAATTAGGCAAACAAAGTCCTTTTAGGCTACTTGCTATTTAGGCCATAGACATTTTAGCTTTAATCATAAGCTAAAATTAAAGGCTTGAGGCAAAACGTCAAAGTTAACTCACTCCAATCGCTCACTCTACCGTAATCGTCATCCATCCAACAAGCCATGGTCACATAATGCTTAATTTAAAATAATATTTTTCATTATTTTTGATTTTTCGTTTGATTTATTTATTTTCTTCGTTTTAACTTTGCAAAATTGGGGGCAGCCTCTTATTATTAAAAAAAAAAAAAAATTGTTTCTCTGTAACAGGGCCTTTACTAGCAAATATGAATGTTTCAAGATATTTTCAACTAAAATATACTTTTATGAATATAATAAAGAAAAACAATGGAGAGATTCGGAAGTATTATTTTTTATAAAGGATTCGTACTCGAGGGTACAATTTTGGGCTAAAAATACCACAGTTAGAATATTGATTTTTAAATTAAACTACCAGAACAATCTTTTACTAGCTATTGAGCTGTGTAATGCCGAAAAGGGCTGATTTTTTTTCTAGTTAAATCAGAAAAGGTTGATCAGATAATATATACACTAGTGGGTAGCTGTTTGAATATAAGGTCCACCCTACACCTGTAAGGTCCTCAGGCCCATTGCGGTCATATTTAGCAGCAGTAATGATGCTCGTTTCATTATTTGAAGGAGGTTCTTCAAACTCACAGTTTCTTCTAGTTAGGGTAAGAGAGATGGGTAAACAACGTGCACAGGACTGTTTACCCTTGACGAAATTGTTACTGGTGAGACCAAATCAGCGAAAAAATGCTACAGGTCAAAGGGAGCTTGAATGGGCCCTTCGGAAAAACTGACACAACCCCCCCATCGTACCGGAAATTAGATCTCGCCGAGGTCACTTGCTCCACTTCCGCTCTCCCTTCTTCATTACTATTGCTCCGATGAGGACTTTTTCTAAATCATATAACTATAGCTAACCTTTTGTGATTTCAAACATTAATAAGTTAATGTAAAACACGAGTGCTGTGATTACTCAGGCTGTTGCTGTAAGTTCCAGTTTCAGCTTCAGATCCTATGCCGCTTATCCTGCATCAGCCCCATCTCCACCCAGTGATAATTATTGAGTAAACCCATGGAGCCAATATATTTCCCAAATTTCCCTTCAGTCGATCGGGTTACCCTTCAACTATTCCATCACTCTCCCCATCTGACCCCCAGCGTCAACTCCTCGTTTCCTCCGCCATTTTCTATCCCTTTGACGATGTTTGTCTGGCATAGCTCGGGGATAAAATTAAGAGACTCGTGAATTGTTTGGACTCCTCGGTACTCCCGGATCTCCCACCTCTACGACGACTTAGGGTTGCTCTTCCCCTCCTTCCTTGGTAATAGTTGATTGGTCCATACCTTTTTCAAATTTATGAACTCTCATTGACCTCCTTAAACATTCAATATCCTACGGTTCAAATCCTCAGTATATTCCCGGAACACAACATCCAGTCTCTCTCATTCAATCCCGATTTATTATTAACTTATTTACTATTTATTTTTATTTTTTATTTTATTTTCTATATAATTTATTTATTTCTACTATTAGGCGTGACGAAACCTTCCTTATTTTTTTACTATTTTATTTATTTATCTGGTATGCTATATCCCAGTTTTCATTTAATACTGCATTTTGCCAAATTTTTCTGTTGTTTTCTATTTAAATATTTTTTCGTCTCTGAATTAATTTACTAGATTGCTTATAACAGCAAAAAAGTCAAGCGTAACCGATCCTTTCAATCAAAAGTCCTGAGAACAATAGTAAATGCCCCTTTTTACGTGAGCAACAAAACCCTTCATAACGATCTTAAATTCCATAGTAACCTATGCAACCACCCTAATTCCCTAGCACAGTCATTGCACTGCACCACTCATCCCTATAATCCTCCTCGGAGACTGAAACGGCAGTGGCCTCGTGACCTGCTATAAATGCGTAACAGTGGGAGTCCTGGCATAGGCCTGTTTCTCAAGTCATTTGGCTCTCGCGCTCTTCGTCAGCCTCCACTGGCTCGTATCCGGTGACGCGGCTGACGAAGGAGCGTGGGGGACTTCCCAAGATTCTGCTTCCTCTTTGTCATGCGAGGTAGGAGACAACCATGTTCTAAACTGTTTGTAAATACTGTATGAATGAGCGAGTGAATGAAAATTGTAAATATGGTATGAATGAAAACATTTACTACTATTACTTATTGCCCAATGAGACGGATTGTAATTTTATCATAATAAAGTTGTTGCTTATCTCTTATTTGGGCTTTTCATTTTTATTTTCCTTCGTCATGACTTTGTTCTTGTTACTTGTGAACTATTGTTCTATTTGTGGCAGAACACTTAAAGAGATAAGGCTGATGAAGACTGCCACACGTTGATATGTGGTGCGAGTCTGTCATTACTTAACCTTTGCTTAAAACAATAATATATACAAGAAAAAGTCTTATGTTTGGGAATTTTTCCATGTTAGAAATATTTAATAAATGATTCTCACTATCTTAAGTTTATCTATAAAGCTTGTGGTTATCGCTTTTAAAATATCTAGAATATTATCAATTTTGGATAGTACGTTGAACTTAAACTACTTTTAATGCACCTTAGTTTGACAAATATTATTGTGGGAGGATTGTTTGAAGTCATACTCCAACTAGAAGCTTAGAATATTTATAGAAAAATAGGAAACGGGAAGAAGTCATTGGACGGAAATCATACTCTTGAGTGGATCAACTAAACTGAAATGGAGATCGAATAACTAACTTTACGTCCCTCCACAATCTCGTTTATTCGACAAAAACCTTTTCGACAGCTCTAAGCGGTAATCTTCAGTTGCTAAAATGAAAACGGACTGATCTTTTGGAGACGGACAAAATCAATTATTAAAAGTCACAAAAAATAAAACCTGTATAAACTTTTTTGTCTATTTTATGTTTATTATACTATAAAAAATTCGTTCAACAATAAAAAAAAGTTGAATTATATAAAATTCGGGATGAGGGAAAAATAAAGTTATGAAGGAAATAACAGAAATGTAATGTGTTGTAGCTCAGTAAGTAGCCACGAGAATAATGTATTATTGTGTTTTTTGTTTTTGTTGATTTACAAAATGTACACTCTCTTCTTCTAATAATAATTCTTTGTTGTGCTAAAATCGCAATCTGCCTCATTAGGAAATAAGCAATTGAGATAAATGTTCTCATTCACAACATATTTACAGTTCATCATCGCTCATTCATACAATATTTACAAACAGCCCAGGGGCCTCCCAAGTCCACATGGTTGTCACCTCCCTCGCATGCGAAGGAGGCAGCGGAGTCTTGGGAAGTCCCCCACGCTCCTCAGTCAGCCGTGTCACCAGTGGAGGCTGACAAAGAGTGCGAGAGTCACGTACGCTCAGGACATGATTGGAGAAACTGGCCATTGCCAGGACTCCCACTGTTACACATTTATAGCAGGTCACAAGGCCACTGCCGTTTCAATCTCCAAGGAGGATTATAGGGATGAGTGGCGCAGTGCAATGACTGTGCTACAGGATTAGGGTGGCTGGAAAGGCTACTGTGGAATTTCATAAAGTTGGAAGGGATGAGTTCTAGAATGTAGGGTATATTAAGGTCGTTATGAAGGGTTTTGTTGCTGACGTAATAAAGGGCATTTACTATTGTTCTCAGGACTTTTGATTGAAAGAATTGGATACGCTTGATGTTCGACTTTTTGGTGTCCCCCATAGCTCTATTCCGCATGTCCAGATTGGCTTAAGTATAACTTTGTAGATTAGTAATTTATTTTCTATTGAGAGATGGGATGTCCTTCGAAGTAGTCTGTACAGTTGTCCAAACCGTCTATTTAGTTCTTGTCTTTTTAGCCTCGGGTGTGGTTTGCTTGTTAGCCTTTTGTCATGATGGAAGCCTAAATACTGTACTGTCTCGGACACAGGGAGAGGAATGGTATTAAAATAAACTATTGGACAAGACTTGCGATGGAAGGTGAAGGTAATTTGGGAACATTTCGCTTCATTAACTTTGATTCGCCATTGGTTGCACCAATACTTGCTCTCATCAAGGTCGTGGGATGCTATATCGGGGTCTAGGTGGGATGACAAGACTGCGGTGTCATCTGCAAATGTGGCCAAGAAAGTACTCTCTTCAAGAAAGAAACTTTTGCAGTTAGTGTCATCACATCATATCAATGACTCACTTACTTGTTAGAAATTGATGAATTACAATCGAGATGATTCCTGAAAGAATTTGTTTAGATTAGCATTTAGTATTAAGATGAAATAAAAAAAATTTAAAAGTTACTAAAAAAACCTATAGTACCTTCAGAAGTAGTTTGACATATGTTGTTGTTTATCCGCAAAAACATGCGACCATCGAATCATATCTGACAATGTGTGTAAATCAAAGGTGACAAAAGTTCAGAAATTCAAAATTCTTTAGAACTCTTCTTAACTTCTAACAAAAAAAATCTATTCTTTTTGTTTTTGTGATATTTGATACTGAAGGAAAACACTGCAGGACTTTGCAATACTATACAATTTTAATTCGTAATTTTAAACACGAACGAATTTGAAATTTAATCTCAAACGAGACATGTGCTTACTATCGCTTGTTTAATTAGGACTACTAGCTAACATAGACTATCTCACAGACTCCTTACTTTCGTAAGTAAGTGGTTAGTTAGAAACTGACGAATTCTCTGGGCAGAATATGATCACGTCAAAGACTTCCATTAAAGTAACTCGCCAGCCCCGGGCAGAAGTCTTATGACTTCCTTTTCCTTTTTTCTTGCGGTCATTAATTGCCTTCAGCTAGACAGCTGTGATTAGCAAACTCCATTCCTTTAAATAAATCGCGGAGTGAATGTCGGACCCGGGTTGCCGTGCTCGCAGACACCCGACCCAGATATGATGTAGTGGGGTAGATGAGTTACGTATGACCCAAACTGTATTTCAACCCCCCCCCCCTCCCTCCTGTACCCGGTAATAAATAACCCGTGGGTTCGATTCCGGGGGTTATAGGTTGTAACTCATTTCCTTTCAGGCTCCCTTGGCCCGAACGGCGGGTTGGTCGAACGCTATGCCCGCTATTAGCTAAGGTCCGCCGCACGGGTTTCCTGATATTCTCCCTGGGCAAATATCCATAGTCATAGGATAAAAAATAAAAAACGGTTGACTCAATTTTATTTGTTAAAAAAAAACATTTAATTTCATATGAAGCAGAAATATGAATTAGCTTGAAAAAAAACATTTTTCGTTTCAGTCTTCATCAGGTTATTGTATCATGAAATAATGTATTTGTTAAACATTTGTAATAGTTAGTAACTACAGTTTAGAACAAAATAATACAAAATAAAATGAGCAATAGATATAAGTGGAGTGTGGGTAGATAATGAATACATATTACATAATATGTAATAATTGGTAAGTTTGCATTAGAAACAGAATACATAAAACTATAATAATAACAGTTGCTTGTTTGTTATAAAATAAGCATTAAAACAAAAAAAACTGCCTATGGGAAATGGGCAGAGATGTTAGAACGTAATCAGCCTAATGCGAGTGTTGTGGGTATGCTTTTATGCATCAAGATAGATTTTACAATCCCGTTATTGTCTTACATACAATACCATTGCCACTACGTACCAGTTCCATTTTAGCACCTCGCGCTTTGCAAAAAGGCAACTGGGCCGCGGAACCATTAATTGTATACCTGTTGTGGGGTAATGTGCTAACAATGGAGAATGGCCTGAACAGAAGAGCAACAGAGGGGCCCCATTGTAAAGAGAGAAGAATTAGTAAAATATAAGAACGAGGAGAGGGGGTGTCACTTTTTGAAAAAGTCATTCATCAGGCTGAAATAAGAAGTCCCGCTTCCTCCGGAGGGAATCTGTTTCTATCCAGTTGGCAGCCCTGAATAATTAAACTCTCCCCTCCCCCCTTACTTTACCGCCATTTAACCACGGTTGTGACCCCCTCTTTTTTTATTTTTTGTTTTGTTTTTGTCTTTACAAAAGCTATTCAATTTGTTTTCAGTTGCCGCACTTTTACGTTACAATATTTTCACGCACTTTTCCCCGCCCTCAGAGAAAATTAGATATCCTTCTCTCCCCCCCTAGTTTTTTTCTAAAGAGATATTAATTTGAGAAGTACTGACACCGCGACGGGTGGGGGGAGATATAAAGCCCCTTTGTTCAGATTTTAATCTCCAGACGGTGGAGAGGTTGGTTCTCCAGTCAGTGGCTGGAATTCATTCTCTATTTATTGTACACTCCCTGAGCAGTGTAGTGGTTCGTATGCGCTACTTGAGTCCAGTATTGGTTTTTTTTTTGTCGGTGTCATCTACGGTATCGTTTGCAAACATCCCTTCATCAACTGATGTTTTCTCGAAGAAAAATTACACAAAATATGCAAAAAATCGTTTTTTTTTTAGTTATTTGTAAAAATAAAAAAGCTAGTAAAAGCTTATTCAGACTTCATAAAACAATTCGCCTTACTCAATAGGTACAGTTCACAGACGTACTACACACAATACGTAGAGGCTTAGAGCGATGGATACAGTTCACAGACATACTACACACAATAGGTAAAAGTTTAGAGCGATGGGTAAACCACAGCTGAGCAATAAGAAAATAATTATGATCTCTTTAAGAAATACTTTGAAGACTATAATTTAGTTTGGAGGAGTGCTTACTCTTGCTACACTACGTACTCGGAACTCTAAGTTGCGAGGGTCTGAGGAAGGGAGACTGTGGAATGATAAAACGATCCCGAATTTATATTTTCTATGATCCTGTTATAATTATTATTATTTTTGATTACACTATATGACACAGCCAACCAAGTTACTAGGCTTTTCTTGGTTACGATTTTGATTTTAAGTGTTTGTTTTGTTCTAACAATAACGGTTTTATTTTCAGCTATATTTATTGACTTTAAGTAGCTGAAAAAAAAGAAAGTTACAATGAAGGATAATGTTTAGTTAGAGAGTTCAGTACTATCTATATATATACCTGAATTTTATGGAAAATTGTATTTAAAAAAATAACATTTTAAATGGCCTGCAGGCCGACTAGCTGACTAGCTGAGGTCCAAATCATAGATAATAATATTGATTTTAATTTAAAATTTTGGTGAATTTTTCTTTTTTCTTTTTGTTCATTGTAGAAATAAACAGGTCTGTCCAGAAGCCAATGCCCCCCGAGGCATCCCCTCCCCCACCACCTCACTCTCCGTCCGTTTCGCAATTTCATAGATTTTCATTTCATCAGCATTTGAGCTATTTTTATTTTGTAATATATTTTCAATCGATGAAAATATCTAGGTTTAAAATACAGAGTAGATTTTTTTTTTCTGAATTGTGTCAAAGTTATTCTAGATGGTCCAGCTTGCTCCTACAAAATATATCGTACTAACATATAGTAGTTGATCAAAAAGGTGAGCCCCATCACCTTTATTAGTCAGTTTAGTTCAGTCACGTATAATGTGTATCATTGTACTTGTTTATTCATTATATAATTTTTATAAAATAACATCACAGCGCTTGGCCCACCAACAACAAGCCTCTAACGGGCACCCATCACTGCTATCCGACTAAATAAGACTAAGAGACTCTAGGCCCAGCCACCAGTGGACTCTCACCACTGTACCGCTATAATCAACATCTACCGAGGCTTCCCACACTCCTTAATTCCCTCACACCACCTTCAAGCAGTTACTCCTAATACAAGGATCCGCTCAACCCAAATATCCCTTTATTTTTTCCTCATCCTTAATCTTATAATTAGAGAGCTAAGGAAAAAAAAATAAAAAGTAAAATAAAATAACAAAACCTGTATATAATGTAGCGATGCTACAGGAAATACAAAAATAATTTGTAAATAGATTTGCCTGAGGATCTGTAATTATATATAATTATCTGTAAATTTAAAGGGGCTATGAAAAAAAAAAAAGTGAGTAGTTTGAACATTATTCTTGGTAATTTTTCCGAGCAATACATATCTCAATTTGAGTCCACAGTTGTCTATTCAGTATACAATAGAGGCGATATGGTCTCAGTTTCTTGAGACCTAATTTTGCCAGATATTATTACTGCAAACTCATCTGAAAGTAAATCAACAATCCTCGTTTTTTTTGCCAATTTGCTTCTTGAAATTGTTTAATCTCTGTATGGATGTACCCAATAACAACTATTCCGTGCGCATTGGGTCTAAGGATCGGCGTATGCCTCCCTGTGGAGTAAAAGACCACTAATGCAGCCGTCAATGACGGAGAAGGGACGTCGAGGAAGTAGGATGGCGAAGAGTACAGTCCAGATTAAAAGTTGGCCGCCATTGTACACAGCCTTGCCAATATTGCGGGGGCCGTGGAGGATTAGGGCCTTCTGATTGGCTGCCCCGTTGTGTCTTCTCCCATTCTTCGGCGGGACTCGGTTATCCTCTTGTTCCCTCAGGGGCAGAACATAATGGCCGCTCCTCGGGGATTAGTCCCTGTAGTCGGATCCTTACTTTTTCTCATCTATTCTCTGCACGTTCAATATCCCACTTCTTGATGAAAAATTTTGAAAAAATCAAATGGAAAAAATCCATTTTATATCAAATCATATCTTTTCAAACTCACGAAAGTAGTTTCCTTCGTATTTTGTCTGTATGAATTTTCTAAAATTATAATTCAACAAAAACCTCTCGGCCTCTCTACAATGTAACCTACTAAGCTGTCAGTCATATTCAGTTTCAGAAATAAATTGTAGCGCGATAAAAATATTGATCGCGCATCAATAGGTAAAAGCAATAATAAATAAAATTAGTAAAATAAATTTGATGTGCTATTTGTATACATAGGCTTTATTTATAGGTTATTACATATTGTTACTTTTACTGATTAACATCGCTTGTCGCGCATATGAACGCGGTCAATATTTTTGTCATGCCATTTTTTTTATTTTAGAAAGTTAAGATGACAGCAGAAACTTTATTGTTTAATAGATCGAGGAGTTTTTATTTGAATGTATCCATCCATCCACAACCGGTAAGGAATTAATAAAATACCTCCGCTGAATTCTTTAGCCAATATTTATTATTGAATTGCTAAAACAATACTACATTTACAATTTTCATTCATACAGTATTTAGAAACAGCCCAGAGACATCACAAATCCACATGGTTGTCCACATGCGAAAGAGGAAGCGGAGTCTTGGAAAGTCCCCGATGCCCCTCCGTCAGCCGCGTTACCGGATACGAGGCAGTGGAGGCTGTCAAGAGCGCGAGAGCTACATAGGCTCAGGACATGATTGGAGAAACTGGCCATTGCCAGGACTCCCACTGCTACACATTTATAGCAGGTACCGAGGCAACTGCCGTTTTAGTCTCCGAGGAGGATTATAAGGATGAGTGGTGCAGTGCAATGACTGTGCTAGGGGATTACGGTGGTTGGATAGGTTACTATGCAATTTTATGAACTTGGAAGGGATGAGTAGGAGAATGTAAGGTATATTAAGGTCGTTATGAAGGGTTTTGTTGCTGTCGTAATAAGGGGCATTTACTATTGTTCTCAGGACCTTTGATTGAAAGGATTGGCTGCGCTTGATGTTCGACTTTTTTGCTGTCCCCCATAGCTCTATTATGTTTATTATTAAAGGAACTACAGGCGGTAGGAACCAAATCGACCGACGTCTGATTGTTGGTGGACACTCCTAGTAAGTTACATTAATAACTAATAAAATTAAAAATTCACTAACTGCATGTATATTCATGTAAAAACGGATTATGTGGGGTTATGTAATATGCGATTTATTTAGTCTGCTTTAGGTCACCGAATAGTCTTGAACTAGGATTGAGACTTATCAAAGTTAGATCTTTACATTTTTTTTTTTGGGGGGGGGGAGTATTTTATTTCATCTTTGATAGAAATAAGGACAGTTTAAATAGAGCTGTTAAAGAATATATTTTTTACAATTTTATTTATGATCGTTCTCACGGACACTGTTTTAATTAAAATAAATTCACTCCCTATAAAATGACCTCTCCGTTGTCGAACCTACCGTGTATTATATCATTTGAAATGTTTTACTTTAACAAACTAAAAAAAATAAAACAATGGGTCATATTGAATGTGCTGCCAGTTGTCGGAAAAACAATCTGATATTAATCCGCACGATAGACACGAGGATTGTCCACATGCCGATATTGCCTCTGCCCCACCCCAGCTGTATCTGTCAGTTGTCACAATTCAGCCAAGCCCCGTTCTTTATGACGAGTTTTCCTGACGCTAAACCATCAAGTAAATATCTCATCAATAATAATCATTAGCATCAGTGGTGTCGTTTAATATTTTTGCATTGTATCAAAGAATAAATTGTGAAGAAAGATGTGCTACTTGCATATAGGGTACTACTTGCATATCGGGTACTACTTGCATATAGGGCACTATTTGCATATAGGGTACTATTTGCATATAGGAACTACTTGCATATAGGTTACTACTTGCATATAGGGTACTATTTGCATATAGGAACTACTCGCATATAGGGTACTACTTGCATACAGGGTACTACTTGCATATAGGGTACTACTCGTTATTAAATTGTATTGATTTGGGGTGCCATTTATTTAATTGAGTCGGTCGGTTTAAAACCTCAACGCAACACGTTGGCATTTAAGTTAAAAATAAAATAATATTAAACAATATTGATCCGAACTGATTTCTGTTCCCATTTTGGATTATTTTCAAAGAAGTGAATTTCGTGTTAGATCAATGGAAGGTTTAGTTGGCTATTAAAAATAAACTTAAGTTAACATCAGAGATTATTATAATAAATAATAATTAATATAAATAATAAAATAAAATAAAAAATTGATGGATGTAATATTGTAAAATATTTACATAACATATCAGAGCTCTCTTATTTACCAAGTACTACATATTTAACATGTACTGCCATGTATTTAGGTCGAGTCATAAGTAACTTCCGTTTTTTTATCAAACATGCTCTCATTAAATAACACAATTATATTAATTTTTACGAGTGCAGGACGCTTTTCATGGAGTTTCTCTTGCACTCTTTGCAACTGCTGAACGTATCTATCCGCAGTAATCGTTAAATTTGACTTCAACAACTCGTGGTGAATTATTCCTTGCCGATCCCACCATACACACAATAAAATGTATAGGATGTTTGCTTTCGGATCTGGTAGGGGTGGTTGATCCTTATCAAGCCACTGTCTTTGGCGGACTATATTGTCATAGGTAACCCATTTTTCATCACCTGTTACAATCTTGTTTAAAAAAGACTCAATTTTTACCCGTTAGAGCAGACTTGTGGCGATTGACATGCGATCTTCTTTATTCCGTTCACTGAGATTGTGAGGTACCCACACTCCTAACTTGCTGACTTTCCCTAATTTCTCCAGGTGGTGGTTAACAGTTGATTGTGATGTATTCAACCTTTCTGCTATACCTCTTGTTGATTGACGTGGATTTTTCTCTAATATTGCCATTAAAAGGTTGTCGTCAAAGTCGGAAGGACGTCCGGCCCTCGGTTCGTCTTTTAAGGTCGTATCTCCCGATCGGAATTTCATAAACGAATTTGCAACTGCCCGATCAGTTATTAGTCCTTCACCATATACACTCCATATTTTTTCAGCGTGCGCCCTAGTGCTTGTTCTTGTGCTACTTGCCTTGTTTAAATTCCCAAAGCATTACATGACGAATTTTTTTTTTGTTTCAAAACCCCTTTATTTAAAAATTTACAATTAAATAAATAGACACTATTCAGCAAAGCCCCGTTCTTTCTAACGAGTTTTCCTTACGCTAAATCATCAAGTAAGTATCTCATCAATAATCAATAATCATTAGCATCAGTATCAGTGGCGTGTAGTTAGAGAAACTTCTTAGATCTTTACATTTTTTTTTTAGGGGGGGGGAGTCAATTCGCGTTATTTCATCTTTGATAGAAATACGCACAGTTTTAAAAGAGGTGTTAATCAGTATCTCCGTTCTTAAAGGAGCAGGCTGTATGCTGTTGAAAAGATATTAAAATACGAATTGCCGCTGTGTGTTGAGGTTAAGCGTTAGAGTCCCTCCCAGACAATAGCCGTACTCCTGGTCTGGCCGAGGAGTCGAGGAGTGCCAGAGGACACCTGAAGCAGCGGTATAATTAAAAGCGCCATTATACAAGGGCTAGTCCTCATTGGTCGATCTGTAGGTCGGCCACTCCCATTGGTTGGCGTTCGGACAAAGCTGCCCTGTAATTGCTAAAGGCGAACACTCAATGGGCTACTTAGAGCGTAAACTGATCTTCGTTGCATTTAACCCAAGGCGGTCTTGGGTTTGTCAGTAGGAAATAACTACTGGAACCTGGATTGTGGTTTTCCTGCAAATATTCTAGGTGATGTGGCTAGCGATGCAGAAGATCGCTCACTCGCTGTATCCTACAGTAGAATACTTGAAATTTCATCCTTAAAATTATATCTAAATGAACACCACCTCTTAGGCCGTTGAAAAATTATGAAGAAAAACAATATACAAATTTCGAAAGGAAGTTGAATTTGAGTTTTTGTAGTAACGCTGAGTCATTGATAATTCCAAAAATAAATTCTCATTAATTAAATGTTTTTTTTTCAGTTAAATCCATCCACCTATTGAAGTGTAGTCACAGAATTAATGAAGTAAGCAACAAATAACATTTCGTTTGTTCAATATATACTTGAACCCTTTTATCCTGATGAGCCCTTAGTCTGGGAGGGGGTGAACCAGACCACCCTGATAATATGTATTATGCAATGTACTTAATAATAGTTGTCACCAGCAGACATATTAGACACTGTACAATAACCACACCAGGCTTGGTTGACAGCCACGACGCCCTTCGGGATTACTGCTGGGTATTGCAATGCTCCAGTGACACCACCCCTGCTGTTCTCCGTCACAACTCAGCGACAGACAGACAACTCCTCCGTTTCTTATGTTGTCTCCTCGCAGTAAGTTGAGCCCTGAGATATATCGACTCAGGAGACAGCGGCGGGAATGCGGAAGACAGCTGTTCATTAAGTCTGACCTCCGGCCAGTCACAGATCACTTATTATCTGTTCAGTAAACACTATAAATTACAAATCAATATAAAAAAAAAAAACCTATACAGCTAGTAAATAGTTGAATGTTTATAAATAACACCGGTTATGTCAGTTTAATGGTCTTTAAAGTAATACGCACCTAACAGCCTTGCTAGGAAGTACGTCAACGTGTCAACAGATAACTCTCAACCTTTCACTAATCACAACCACTCAGGAGATAACACAAGCACTTAGTACGCATCTAATTGGAACAGACACAATTCCGGTTTACTCATTGATTTTTTTCCGGACCAAAAGGTAGAGGCTGTACTTTGTTGGGAAAAGTAATAGTTTTGCTTCTTCTTGCTGAACGAAAACAAATGTCACCTCATTAAAGCAAACAAAACAAGCTCATTTATTAACAGTTACCATTTGCACTGCTCGTCTAATCGCACTTGTTCTTATAAATAATATTTTAATTTAGTCAAGTATCTAACAATGGCTTCGTCTCAAACTGATGATATATAAATGTGTCCTCCGGCCAGCCCTGCTGTACGGTGCCCCGCTATTTACCCACTTGACTGACAATACAGCTAAAAGTCTACAACATTTCCAGAATGGGATCATGAGAAAAGTGGTCCGACATACCTCACTCAAGAGGTTAAAGAACGCTGATCTCCACCCTTTCCTTGGTGTGCCGTCAGTTGGTGAATTCATCTGCCGGAGACACATTAAGTTTTTTGACTCGTTGCAGCACCTAACCAACCCAGTGTTTAACACTATGATGCCGCCACCCTTCCCGCATCGATGGCAACTGTCGGGAAAAAATTAGGTTAAGAATCAGTATGTAAGTTAGTTTTAAGTTTGATCAAAAAGGTGAGCCCCATCACCTCTATTAGAGTCAGTTCAGTTCAGTCACGTATAATTTGTATCATTATACTTGTTTATTCCATTATATAATTTTTATAAAATAACAAAACCTCTATAAAATAATTTGTAAATAGATTCGCCTAAGAATCTATGATTGTCTGTAAGTTTAAAGGGGCTAGGAAGAGAAAAAAAAAAAAAAATTATCTAACACTAAAACGTCCAAAAATCTAATACCCAGCAATAGTCGTCTATTTATTATGTTCATATTATTATATTTTGTGAATTGTATTTTTGATGTTGAAGTGCAACATAGGTTAACCAAAGTTAACCATAACTACATTCCAGGCGAATATATATGTTGTTTCATTTTTAGTTAACTCGCAGGACTAGCCAGCGTAACGTGGGAAAGTCTTTTCAGCGGACAGTTAAATAATCTTGTACAAGAGAGTCTTTTAAAAAACTTTATTATGAATAACAATCAAAACACTGGTATATATATATATATATACAAATATTAATCAGTTACAGCGTTAGAACATACTTTAGTGAAGGCACAAGTGAGGGTGTCTTGGCCCTAAGCAGGTATGGAAAGGATAATATTTTAGGGGAGGAAATGGTTACTTACTAAAAACAAGGGTACCATAAGTCTCAACTACACGTACCTACTAAAAATGTAAGATATAATGAGCATTATATAACTGGGGAAAATTGCTGTGTTCGTTGCGACATAACTTAAATAAGAGAAAATACGAAAGTACAGTTTTGAATAAAAATGTCTATTTCCACCGGTTCCATTTGTCAAGACATTTTATTCCAAAGGAATTTAAATTCATATTTGATAAAGTTTGATAACGTGAGTGTAAGGTGAAGAAATGTTGAGGGTGTTATTTCCTTTGAAAAGTTGTGTAACCGGAAATTGCAGCTCTTTCCTTAAAAAGTAAAAAAAGGCACAAAACGAACAGAAAATAGTGAAATCCCGGAATTCCCACCTATTTTTCACTTTTAGTCAAAAATAATTTTTAAAACAATGTTTACAGCGTGAGCTCTCGTTTTGGAATTGACCGTCTGTCCTAGCGAACGCTCATAGAAAGGATCTCATCAGTATATAGTGAATTATAAGTTTTAGACTTTGAGTGAATTGGTTTTCCTATCTGGCGAATATATTTACGATATGAGCGCTGAAACTGGAACTGCGGAATGTTATTCATTAAAACTATCCACGAAGTCAGTGAACACGAAGTGTACTAATGTACACTAATGCCAGAGCACTCCATATTGGATCGTATGGTTCTGCTAGACAATAAAGTGCCGAAGGTAGCCTAAGTGCCGCGCACTCACAACTATCTACTCAGGCATTAAGTCGCCTAACTTCACCGACCGAGCTCTTTGCCTAATCGGCAAATATCTTCGTGAATGTTCGCCTGCTACTTCGTCAGCTCTCAACCAGAGGCCTCTGCAGTCGAGCCAATCGCATCTTCCCAGGACAAAGCCCCAATTAAGTTCTAACTTTTGTCTTCTCCGCCCTTTGTGTGTGTGCCGGCAACGAGTTATGGTTCCAGATTTCTTAGACCTAATTTTCCTCACCGCTTCAACTTGGAGACCATTTCCTCTCGTTGAGGCTCTGGTATAAATCCATAATAACTTTCTCTATGAATATATTATAACCACACAATAACCCTCGCTCCGTTCCCACATCGATAGCAGGTCGCTGTCGCGGCTGGAACGCTCTAGTCTTAGGTTTAGGTTTAGGTTTTAGTTTGTCAGTTTTTTTCCCACATTTTTAAACTGAAGGTGAGCCACATCACCTAGAATTGTATTCATGTTATTGACCTATCAACTTCAATCTGATTATTATGTAACCCAACCTCCTTTAAATGCATCTGCGCATAACAGAATGAGAAGAAAAATTGGTCAATTCTTTGTTCATATTTTTACATATTGTCTAAAAATTAAGAAATAAAAAGAAAAGGGTAAGAAATAAAAAAAAAAAAATATTATAACCAGATCGAAAATTAAAACGTTGGAACTATGGAAGATGAATTCATTCAACGTATACATATCAAATTTTTTGACTCCCTGCAGTACTTGACAAACCCAGTGTTTAACACGATAACCTACGTTCCCTCATCGATAACAAGAAGCAGTCGCCGTAGGAACGCTTTAGTCTTAGGTTCTAGTTGTAGGTTTAGTTTTTAGTTCTTTTTTCCCACATTTTAAAATGAAGGTGAGCCCCATCACCTAGTATTGTATATATGTTATTGACTTTCCGAACGTCAATCCAATATTGTAATTGTAACCCTACCCTCCTTCGAATGCATCAGTGCATCGCAGCAAGAGGAGATAATTGTTAACTTGAATTTGTAAATTGCAAGCTGTAAATTGTTAAAAAGTGTTATTCATAATAGCGTTTAGAGGACAAAAAACAACAACGTTGGAGGAGAATTCGTATTCGGTCTTCATGAAAGGTCCATCTGCGTGACGTGTGCAGTTAATAAATGAAAATAAAGATGGCGAATATGTTTGTAATATTTACAGAAAGGTTTACTGTGTGTGCCCTGTTCCTTTGAGTATCGTTTTAAAAGTACGAAATTTCGCGCGTTTCTGTTATTCGCACAGTATTTCTAACGTTACCAGTGGACAAAGTATAGCAATTATAATATTTGAAGAAATAATTTCATAATATCTCACAAACAGGAATCGTTGGGTGTGCAAGTGTAGCCAAAAACAATATTGGGGATTTCACCCTTTTTAAAATAGTATTCAAATGAACATAGTAGCCCTTCCCTTATAAGAGGGAGTACGAAAAATATGTGATAAAATCCTGAAATTTCTACCTCTTAAAAAAAAATAATTTGAATTTCCAATTATTTTTCTCGGCTTTATATTGTGATTTTTATGAAGAAGTAGCACGTAATTATTATGGTAATCGTTCTTATTGAATAAGTTCCTCACCTGACTAAAATAATTGAGATCTTTATTTGAGTGGTTCCTGTGGCAAACATATAGTACGTCTGCAAAATAGTATAATTTATTCATCTCTACTAATGATAGAGCTGTTTTCATTATTATTGACCAAAATTATGAATGATTGCTATGAACCAGAAATAAAATTTACAATGGTAAACTAATATATAGCAAAATCTCTTCAAGACTTCACCTTACCGAAAATCCCCTGGATATGATCTCCTTACTTCACAAATCCTCAAACAACTTCCTCCTAAAGCCATAATCTTCCTAACCTACATTTATAATTGCATTATCCGAACGACGCATTTTCCTCTCCTCTGGAAACATTCCGTTATTGTCCTATTCGCCAAACCCGGTGAACCACCCAATGACGCCTCATCTTACCGTTCAATTAGCCTACTCCCTATCCTCTCAAAAATATTTGAAAAAATCCTATTAAAACGTCTATTTCAATTGTTGAATCCAAAAATATTTTTTCTATTCACCAGTTTGGTTTCCGCCAACGGCATTCCACTGCTCAACAAGGCCTTCGCGTTGTCGATCACATCTCCTCAGCCCTTGAAACCAAACAGTATTGCACTGCTGCCTTTCTTGATATAGCTCAAGGTTTTGACAGGGTTTGACACGCAGGTTTGCTTTACAAGCTCAAAAGATATTTACCACCCTTTTCCTAATCCTACAGGCTTACCTTTCAAACCGCTTCTTCAAAGTCTGCTGTGGTTTAGAATATTCCAACTACTATTCGATAAAAGCAGGAGTTCCACAGGGCATTTTCCTGGGTCCCTTCCTCTATAACCTATACACCCCTGATGTCCCCTCTACTTCCAACACCACATTTGCAGATGACACTGCAGTCTTGTCATCCCATCCAGACCCCGACATAGCATCCCATAACCTTCAAAAACACCTTGACGAGATCGAGTATTGGTGCAACCAATGGCAGATCAAACTTAATGAAGACTTCATTCAGCTCCACCTAACAGTACCATATAATGACTGGTATCTTCTCCCAACGATAATTTTATAAGCAGTAGGTAACTGTACTTCGGGATATTTCCTCTACATACCTCACCCGTGCTTAACTCACCTATATCTTAATAAGCACCATTAATGGTTGCTAGTTGTCGATGTTGCTAGCATCAAGTTGCAACAACCTGGTTAATCCTACCAGTCAACAGCTGGAATAACCCCCCACTCCGTACATTGTTGTTCCCTCCAGAAGTTTGTGAAAATAATATTTCATAAGTTTGGAGGACCGACCTCGTTTGAGGAGAACAAATTAAAGAAATCCGATCTGTTTCCTGAAGCTATTTTTATAAAATGGATTATATATTATTATTACATATGGTGTGATACACTTCAATTGTATGTGTGTGATTCGATGAAAATAGCTTTCATTTTGTCATCATTAACTTCAGAAGTTTGACACAGAACGTTGGTCATCTTTCAGTGAAAAATCTCCAGAAAGAAATTTTTTAAACCGATTCTGACACGTGTGTTCTGTTAAACAATCAATACCATAAACTCCACAAATCTCTTTGTGAGCCTCAGCCGTTCTTGCCTTCATGAAAATAAAAAAGTAAAATGTGTCGAAAATGCTTATTTTTGCACTCCATGTCAAAACTGGTCGTAAACTGAGAGTTGTAAAGAAAATTATGCGGGATTTGTTTCTATAGCAACCTAAAGGTATCGATCTTCATTTATTTTTTTGGTGCAGCCATGATCGATTTATTTTTTAATGCAGCTAAGATCGATTTATTTTTTAATGCAGTTATGATCGCTTTATTTTTTAATGCAGCTAAGATCGATTTATTTTTTAATGCACCTATGATCGCTTTATTTTTAATGCAGCTATGATCGCTTTATTTTTTAATGCAGCTATGATCGCTTTATTTTTTAATGCAGTTATGATCGCTTTATTTTTTAATGCAGTAATGATCGCTTTATTTTTTAATGCAGATAAGATCGATTTATTTTTTAATGCAGCTATGATCGCTTTATTTTTTAATGCAGCTATGATCGCTTTATTTTTTAATGCAGTTATGATCGCTTTTTTTTTTAATGCAGCTAAGATCGCTTTATTTTTTAATGCAGCTAAGATCGATTTATTTTTTATTGCAGCTATGATCGCTTCATTTTTTCATTGCCTCGTGAATGACTTGAGTTTTAGTTGTATTTTTGTATTTTTCATGGTATATCAAGTGATATGTTTAATGACATTTGGTACAAGCCTGAGGAGACTTATAAAAAAATATATATACATCTCAAATGATGTCATTAATATGTTTATTAATTGACGTGATATATTTGTCTCATCTCTTTAAATTACTTTCGAATTATTCTGTAGAGCTCTGGTTCTCGTCGCAGAGAAGACACAGTAAACAGAAAGTAATGAAAATAATCTGGTTAAAGATGAGAAAGAGAAAATAAAGAATGGCGGAGGATTGGCTTCGATAAATATCGGCGATGAGGAGTAAGAAAGCAGGAAGGATTGATCAAGTCCTTAATGAGATTTCTGAATTAGGGAGCTAAGTCCCCGCCTTTGGGATTGTCGGCAGGACTTGAGATTAAGTCCGGCTACTTCCCGTTCCTGGGGGAAGAGAGATAACTCGATGTATTAATACTCTGTCTCGTATCCGGATTAAAATGCCATTATCCCTAGCTCCTTGTATTCCTTAGGGTAAATACCCTTCTATCGAATAATAAATCAAAAGATTTCCTCACAGAACAAAACCAGTAACAGAAATCCGTAAGGTTTGAATATGTATATGTCTTTTGCGATTAGTTCATTTTATTTTGCAGTTTACTTCCAATGATGGTAAATAATTTCCAAGTGTAATTTGTAATATCCCGATGATCCCCGTAATATCCCGATGTAATTGTGAATTCCCAAGGCTTTGCTTTCAAACTAGTATCGTGTGATATTCTAAGGTAGCTATTGTGTTTTGATTCAGGGTCATTTATAAACTTATTAAACTTTAGCACTATTAAATTGTTAAAGACTGACATGACTGAACCCACACACGAGGCTAAAAAGACAAGAACTGAACAGACTACTTCAAAGGACATCCCATCTCTCAATAGAAAATAAATTACTAATCTACAAAGTTATACCTAAGCCAATCTGGACATACGGAATAGAGCTATGGGGTACAGAAAAAAATTCAAACATCAAGCGTATCCATTCCTTTCAATCAAAAGTCCTGAGAACAATAGTAAATGCCCCTTATTACGTCAGCAACAAAAGCCTTCATAACGATCTTAATATACCTTGCATTCTAGAACACATCCCTTCTAAGTTCATAAAATTCTATAGTAACCTATCCAACCACCCTAATTCCCTAGCACAGTCATTGTACTGCGCCAGTCATCCCTATAATACTCCTCGGAGACTAAAACGGCAGTTGCCTCGTGACCTGCTATAAACGCGTGACAGTGGGAGTCCTGGCAATGGCCAGTTTCTCCAATCATGTCCTGAGCGTCTGTGGCTCTCGCCCTCTTATCCGGTGACGCGGCTGGGACTTTGGGGGGCCTCTGGGCTGTTTGTATATATAGAATGAATGAGCGAATGAATGAAAATTGTAAATTGGTATGAACGAGATCATTTATCACAATTAATTATAGCTCAATCAGGCAGATTGTAATTTTATCATAATAAAGTTGTTGTTTAAAAAAAAAAATTAAATTGTTGTAGGCTTTTATAGTTGTGATAGTTATCTATTTTTTTGCTTTTACTGACTAATTTTTTATCATGACACTTTTTATTATTACAGCGGATGTGAGCTGTCGAAAAAGTTTTTGACTAATAAACTTTATTGTGGAGGGACCGAAGAGTACTTCTTATTTGTCAATATTTCACGTCACGTCAACTGTAGAGGTCAATGATGACCACTTTCGGGCTTTATAGATCTTTGATGATCTTGATATATTTTAGCTACTGGATTGTGTTCGTCATTCAGACGAAGTCATACGTCTGTCTATTCCTTTATGTAATTTTAGAGAGTGCCTAATGCAATTTTTGAATGATTCATTAGTTCTGAAATATTATTGCAATAGGTATGTTTTCACAACACATCCAAGTATTATACTGTTTTAGAAACATCAAAACGGGAGGTTTTGTAAAAGTAAAAGAGAAAACAAATAGTGGAAATGGCCAATACCATTTAGATAAACATAAAATTATCTTTACAATTTTTTTTGTGTTATAGATTCTGCTATTGTCTATTGTCAGGTCAGCGACTCGACCCATGATGAACTAATCGTAACGAATTCTCTTTCGCCAGATTATCGAAAGTACCAGAAAAAGAAGTAGTTGACGGAAAGTAATGTTGGGAAGATGCTCTTTCGTGCAGGACTAACCAGGTAGCGACCAGATAATGAAGAGACGGTGGGTTCGAGTGCCGTCCTACCGTGATACTTTTTCTTTGATTAGTATGTATTGATAGGGTATGACTTTATCCCTTAATGTTAAGGAGACATTAAAATCTAATATCAAAGAGTTATAGATTACAACTTTTTTTATGTGTATTTTATTTTAGAATAATTTCAGTAATCTAGATGGTTAATATTAGGTAATGATTGAGTAGGACTTCATGTCTAAAATCCTTCAATACATGTACAAATTTGTATATGGTCATACTCAGTAATATTTAATAGACGAAAAGTAATAATGGTTTTTTTTTTTAATAATGTTGTGAACGTGGATAAATTAGCTGTGAGATCATAATATTCAATTTTAGGTCAGAATTAGAACGAACGAGTTTTCAAGTTATTTCTCTGATAGAGAACCAACAGTGGACTGTAATATCAAATAACGACGACAAATACCGAAATCGAGTAAAACATAACAACAAATTATATTAATAATCAATAAATTAATAATTTTAGATTCGAGAAATTCCAAACTTACCACCAATAGCACAATCCCGTCGCCGCTGACCCGTCTCTCTGTAAGGGAAAAGGGGTGGTTTTCGGGATCGGATAGATCGAAATTGAAAGGAAAATTTTAGGAATCAATCCCCTTTTACCTGTCCGACGATCGGTCCAGCCTCGGGCATGAGCTTCTGGCCTAATGGATGATTTTTTACTGTTTTCCTCGATTTCAGGCGAAGGATACAAAAAAACTGCCGAACCATGTATCTGTTATGACGACCATCAGATTCCAACCGATAACTTAGGATTCGACAAATTAATCTCATAAGTTAATCTCGGCACTCGACGAATTTTGATGCTACTACAACGAAGCTAGGATCCATAGTGACCGGTTTCGACAAAACCCCAACGCACGAGGTCGTCCCTGCTGTATCTCCTAGGTAGCAGCAGCAGCGATAGCCAACGAAATGAAATTCTTCTTATCATTTGAGTGTTTTTCAATAGAGCCTTGTATTCTATATTGTTTAACCAAATTTTGTTATTAAATTTTAGATTGGCTGAAACAAATGTTTTATTATCGAAATACCAAATTAGAGTAATAATAGTAAACAGAGCCAGGACCATTTGAGGTTTATACATAAAAAAAAAAAAAAAATCAAATGCACAGAACGTAAAAATCAAAAATGAGTTTTTGGATTGATTGGCATGACCGATGCTAATTTTTTGAGATTTCTTAATAAGACCTAGAAGTGTTAAGATGTAAGATCTAAATCCATCTTACCATAGAGTAAGATACAGGTGCTCCGGGTATACTGACTTTCAAGACTCAACGATAATGCGGGTTCGAGAATGTAGTATACTTCAAGGCGTATTTCGAAGCTATCACTATGCGTGGGGTTGGCGATGTGTAACATAATTACGATTATAATTCTAGGCTTAAAATTATCTCAACTCAAAGATATAAATTTTTTTATATTTTATCTCCAAAATTAGGTGACAAAAATATTCAGACAAACATTATTTTTCAGAAAGCAAATAAGTCGAAATTCTTTAGACAATATTATAAAAATCTAAGATTTTTATTTTTTTGAGTGGTAAGAAAGGTTATTTGGTCCATGTCCTGTTTTTGATGAAGTATGAATGCAAATGAATGAACATCCTCCGCCATCCTGTAGAATGAAGATGGTGAATGAACTAGATGACATACGCACTGTTTTATCAGCTATCTATATACTTTCCTTCACGTATGACGTACGTTACTCGCTGGCCCTAGGCCACTCCAGGCAGAGCTAGAAGACATTGTCTTGTCGACCACGTCCCTCCCTCCCTTCATAAATCAAACCTCTTCTCCTTTTAATATCCTTAGCCGTCCGCTGGGAGAAAGCCTACCATCTGCTCTCGAATATAACTTATACAGTCACATATGTATTTGGCAGCTTACTTATTTCCAATCTATAAACTAATAGTGATACTAATATAAAAATTGTTTTTAAAAAAAACAGCTATAAAACATTCATTAAAACAGATATCCATATTTAGGCGAGCAATCCTTATCAAACGTGAAATGTGTCCTCGCACTCTGAAAACTTTTTAAAGAATGTTTTTTTATCATTTATTTAGAGGGAAATTCGTTGCGTTATTGATAACCTGAGCATTGTAACATCTTCAAAAGTGGGTGTTCATGGTTTATTTTAAGTTAGAAAATTAAACTAAATTGGACACTACGTATATAGTATTATATCTAAACAAAAAATGATAAGTTATTATAAAAAGAAATAAGCAATAAAAACTAAACTCGAGTGATTTTTGATCCATAACACAGCTAATGAACAGCTAAGGAGAATTTCATTATGGTAGTGAAAAAGCTTACAGTCTAGCAAAGTCCCAATAAATCTATGCATACAAAAGTCACTAGGGCTGGGATTTATATGGAATTTATAGTTATTACATAAAAACAGCAAAATATATACATAAAAACATAGATGGAATTACTGTAATTTTAGTGGTCAACAATTTATAAACACAACAAATTTTAGGATAAATGTTCAAAAGAAATATGATGTGAATTAACACACGTTAAGATCAAAAAAACACAATAAAAGGTGTAGTTGGCTTAATAAAAGTATATGAAACTCATGAATTTTAAAGTAAAAATGACCTTTAAGGCTAAATGAGCACTTCACATTGACCAAAAAAAAAAAAAAGGAATAGATCTCAAAGAAATATTCAAACATTTGTACTCTGACTGAAATATGTAAAATTATATTTACTTAAAATGTCCCTTCAAAAATATGGTGCAGCAAGTATTTGGCTCTGGGAGATAATATGTAAATACATACAAATATTTAAAAATTTGTACTCTGACTGAAATATGTAAAATTATATTTACTTAAAATGTCCCTTCAAAAATATGGTGCAGCAAGTATTTGGCTCTGGGAGATAATATGTAAATACATACAAATATTTAAAAATTTGTACTCTGACTGAAATATGTAAAATTATATTTACTTAAAATGTCCCTTCAAAAATATGGAGCAGCAAGTATTTGGCTCTGGGAGATAATATGTAAATACATACAAATATTTAAAAATTTGTACTCTGACTGAAATATGTAAAATTATATTTACTTAAAATGTCCCTTCAAAAATATGGAGCAGCAAGTATTTGGCTCTGGGAGATAATATGTAAATACATACAAATATTTAAAAAATTGTACTCTGACTGAAATATGTAAAATTATATTTACTTAAAATGTCCCTTCAAAAATATGGAGCAGCAAGTATTTTGCTCTCGGAGATAATATGTAAATACATACAAATATTAAAAAATTTGTACTCTGACTGAAATATGTAAAATTATATTTACTTAAAATGTCCCTTCAAAAATATGGAGCAGCAAGTATTTGGCTCTGGGAGATAATATGTAAATACATACAAATATTAAAAAATTTGTACTTTGACTGAAATATGTAAAATTATATTTACTTAAAATGTCCCTTCAAAAATATGGAGCAGCAAGTATTTGGCTCTGGGAGATAATATGTAAATACATACAAATATTTAAAAATTTGTATTTGTAAAATAAGTGAATTTGTTTTGGCCCACGAAGGAACCACTGTTGGTTCAACCACCAACCAACATTGGTTCATTCTGGCCACAGGAGCTCTAAGATCACAAGTGGCCCGGTTTCGCATGAAAGGGCCGGAAAGTGGCAAGCTCCTTTGGGCATCACAGAGAAGAGGCAGTCATTTATAATGCAATTTAAAAACTGACTCAAAGAATAAAATTTTAAACCTCTCCTTACACGAGCTCTCAGAACTTTATAGCGCAGATGGGTTCTTTATCAAAATGATACCCGATAAATCGTTTTCTTTTAAACGCGGAAAATCCCATGAGAATGAAGAGGGAGATGAAACATAATTATCCATAACAACAGAAATTACAAATGTTTTGGATGCATTAAAGAGGTTTCGTACATTTTTTGTGTTGCGATACAGAAGCAAAAGACGAAACTTTCAAAAAAATCGATCAACTCAAAAGGCTGTGTGTGTTAAATAAAAAATGATATATGAATATTTTAACCCACGGCCATGTAACAAGTTATGTAAGCTATTTAATTCATTACAGTGTACCAATTATTCCATACATTTTTTTTTTTTTTTAATATACATATGTCCTGTTTTTATATATTTTTTAATTTAACATTGGTGTATTTATTTACGTGCTATATTTAATTAACGCAAGATTTCATTTAAACACAGTTTTTAGAATTTTTGTTATTATTTTATTGAATTATAAAGTAAATAGGATAGGGTTATTTATGGAATAACACATCGGGCAAATGACCTCCACGACTTAGCTGGCAAATACGCACTCTTTTGTTGAAATTTTCCATGACCATTTGGCATAAATATGATTGAATTTCCTCTTTTAATGCACGGGTGGATGTGGGCTTGTTGACATACACATTTAACTTCAAATGACCCCATAACAAGAAATCTAAAGGTGTTAAATCACACGATCTAGGGGGCCAATTCTGATCACCGAAACGAGAGAGTACACGACCTGAAAATGTCTCGTGCAGTATTTGAATTGTTTCATGGACTGTATGGTATGTGGCACCATCTTGTTGAATCCACATATTGGCCGCATCAATATCATCCAATTTCGGCACAAAGAACTGTGTTTACGACGCCGAATTGATGTTCCTGGATTTTCAACAACACTCTCACGCACTGCTTCGATATTGACATTTGGACGGCTTGTTTTTGGACGACCAGTGTGTTTAGTGTCTCCAACTGACCCAGTCTCCCTAAATTTTTCAATTAATCTCTTCACAGTTGATGAAGTCAAAACACTATTCCGACCATATTTTGTATGAAATTTTCGAACTGCGCCCACCAAACTTTCATCATTTTTGAGATTATCTTCAACAATAAAGACACGTTGTTTCTATCGTGTAACGCTCCATTTTTACCAACCCTAAACTGTCAGCTGTCAAATTGTTTTTTTTTTTAGGGTGCCCAGTACTTTACTGCACAAATGGCGGTAAAAACAAATCTTGCGTGTTAATTATAGGACACCGTATATGTACATATACGCTACATTTTGCAATGAATATTTTCCATTTTCTGCCGTTTTAGTTTTTCCCGGTAATAGCGCTACTTTTCTTCGATCCCCAGACCCCTAACCGTCATTTACTGTTTTATAATACAACGAGAATGCCCAAAAACCAAAAAGAAGGTCTTTTAACCTGTTAGCCGGGGAATTCCCTTTTTAATTAGGCAGCATCAAACAGGCGTGAACTCTTTAACTAGGACGTGTAAATAAATACGTCACGCCCGGAGGACGTAATTTCATATTATTATTTTTTTTATTTATGCTTAAAATAATTGAAAAGACTATGAAATATATATGTTCTTTCGTTTATTTATATATAAAGCACAAAGGAAAATACAAAATTACAAAAAAAATAGAAAAGAATACTACCAAAAAAATCTTCATTTCAGCTTCATTTGTATCCTTCCATTTTCGAATTCTCGAACGTGGTTTCAACTCATTGTCTCATTATCAAAAAAATGGGCGGCGTACAGATTTGTTTGATCTGTAATTAATTTGATAAGTTCCTCATCTAAACATTTCTCAAGGTAAAACAAAGGAACTATTTTTGGAGGAGTATCGAAAGTTTGTCCAGGATGTGCAGTGAAGGGAAATGGTGGTCTTTCTGCATTTTGATGTGGCCATTCTTCAGAAACAATGCTGTTGCTTGGCTACTTCAACTTGATCATTCTTAGTATCGCTCAATGCCGCTCAAGGTGCAATAAGAAAAACATTTGATTCAGTATTTTACGTTAATAAGAACATTTTGTAACGGCCTAATGCTTACTTGCAACTGACTGTCGTTATTTTGTGGAGTTTCACGAACAATCTGTACAAAATTTTTACTATCAGCACCATTGGTTGTAATGAAAAAAAAAATTATTTAAACTTTATATTTTTATAACGCGGGTGACGGAGGAGCGTGGGGGACTTCCCAAGATTCCGCTTCCTCCTCCGCATGCGAGGGAGGTGACAATCATGGTGATTTGGGAGGTCTCTGGGCTGTTTTCAAATACTGTATGAATGAGTGAATGATGAATTGTAAATATGGTATGAATTAAAACATTTATCACAATTACTTATTGCTTAATAAGGCAGATTGTAACTTTGGCACAATAAAAAACAAAAAGTTTCCCTAGGATATTATTTTCACAGTTGCATTTGGCCAAGACCTCAAGCCCTGGGAGAGGAAAGTAATTTGCCGTGACCCTACATCAGAGGCAGGGCCACAACGACCTCTCAAACTACATCCCTTACCCTTTCTTCACATCCACTACTTCCTTGGCAATCTGCGGTTGTTCCCCTTAGTAGCTCAGTGCCAATTACGTTCTCCGAAGATGTCTGTTTTCAGCTGTCGAAAAAAAACAAAAAAAAATAGCCTCATATCCTAATTGAACTCCAGTGAAAGCTAATAAAACAGAAATTTTAGACATTTTAAATCTCTCAGTAGAAAACTAATCACTAATCTACAAAGTTATACCTAAACCAATCTGGACATACGGAATAGAGCTATGGGGGACAGCAAAAAAGTCGAACATCAAGCGTATCCAATCCTTTCAATCAAAAGTCCTGAGAACAATAGTAAATGCCCCTTATTACGTCAGCAACCAAATTGTTCATAACGATCTTAATATACCTTACATTCTCGAACTCATCCCTTCCAAGTTCATGAAATGTCATAGTAACCTATCCAACCACCCTAATCCTGACGCACAGTCATTGCACCACTCATCCCTATAATCCTCCTTGGAGACTAAAAAGGCAATAGCCTCGTGATCTGCTATAAATACGTGACATTGGGAGTCCTGGCTCCTTCAATCATGTCCTTAGCGTCTGCTGATAGTGTCCTGTGACTCGGCTGATGGAGGAGTGCGGGGGACTTCCCATGACTACGCTTCTTCTTGGGACTTTTGACTACGCATGCGAGGGAGGTGACAGCCATGTGGATTTGCAAGGTCTCGAGACTGATTGTAAATACTGTATGAAGTTATTTGCGTAACACTTGCCTATAATGGTAGGGTCGTACCCCCTACAGAGGATTAAGCCCATATCAAACATAGAAGCGGATTTCAATGAAATACTTACACATATTTACATAATATATACGAGATACTATATATTTTCAACTAATGAGCATTTCAACAATACTAATTCTATCAAACTATATAATTTGACATAATTACACTGTATATATAATTATTCGGAGACGCAAATTGAGAGTAATAGTAAAACGTGAAGACGACTAGCAAGAAATTTATGGACCGATGAACTTTAATTAGTTGTTTCGTAATTATTGATAGACTCCATAACCCAAAATGTAGATGTCTCTCGTCATGCACTAAAGTTTTTTATTTATTAATTTATGTTACCACAAGTTAAACAAAAAATAACATATTGAAGATATTAATATGAAACCCTCTTTTGTCCACTTTAAATATATCACTTGATCTATGCAAGACTTCTTCTTCATTCTGAAATTCTACAAAGGTTCAATTATCGGTTCCCACATATAAAGTTCCTTTGACTATAATATAGTGGATCACACAAAAGTCACCTGTGTTATATAACTATGGTTTTGTTATAATAACTTTACAATAATATTCCACAAAGAAGTCCCTGGTTCGAATCACAGCTGTGTCATTCATTATCTATTTGCTTAAACAATAATTATTAATATGCAGCTGTGTGATATTATAGTCATAAATTATTCCTAATCCTTAGAGGAAGAAATGTCGCAATTACTCTACCTTGACGATAATCCTTCCTCTAAGCGGGGCTTTAATAAAGGTGAAACAATCGTATCCTTTTGATCACTTCTGGATTACCTCCAGTTCTCCCCCGGGACCCCCCCTCCGCTAATCCTCCTCCTCTTCTGTTCCTGACAGGTCCTGGGAAGAGGGAGCAGCCGTTATTATCCCTCAGGAGGATGTTTCTCCAATTTGCTCCAAAATTGCCCCGAGGAGTCGCCCTCTCAATGAGAGCGTTTCCATTTTTCGCCGGATCCTCCGAGACAGAGCTGGGATTAGGCTGGCAGTTGGGGCCTTCACGCCCAGATGGCGGGCATTTCTCATCGCTATTTCCAACTGGCAACATTTCCCTTCACTCCGCTTATCTTCAGCTCAGAGGAATATAATCGCTGAATTACAACATGGCTATTTCAACATTGTTCTGAAGAAACAATCGTGTTTTTAACTTGTCTTTCTCTTAATGGTACATACAAACAATAACAAACACGACAACTGAACTGTTTAAATTTCAGAGAATTGTTTAAAATTTCCTCAGTACGCCAGATTCCTTTTGAGCTCACTATTAACGTTTGTAATTAAGTATTCGTTTTTTAATGTTCTGTGCAAATGTTTCAAGCCAATGAGAACTAGTTAATATCTATCCTATGAAGTGTACTGATAGTAGAAAGCCAAAACCAATATTGCGAGACGGTGACACTTCCAAAGACGAATAGAGGGAAAATTTTGAAACACCTCAAATTAAGAATAATCAACAACTTTATTATGATAAAATTACAATCTGCCTCATTGGGCAATAAGTAATTGTGATAAATGATCTCAATCGTACCACATTTACAATTTGCATTTACTCGCTCATTCATACAGTATTTACAAACTGCACAGACACCTCACAAATCCACATAGTTTTCACCTCCCTCGCATGTGAAAGAGCCTTGGGAAGTCCCCTACGCTTCTCCGGCAGACGCGTCACCGGATACGAGCCAGAGGAGGCTGTCCAAGAGCGCGAGAGCCACAGACGCTCAGGAGATGATTGGAGAAACTTACCATTACCATGACTCCCACTGTCACGCATTTATAGCAGGTCACGAGGCCACTGCCGTTTCAGTCTCCGAGGAGGATTATAGGGATGAGTGGTGCAGCGCAATGACTGTGCTAGGGCATTAGGGTGGTTGGATAGGTTACTATGGAATTTCATGAACTTAGAAGGGATGAGTTCAAGAATGTAAGGTATATTAAGATCGTTATGAAGGGTTTTGTTGCTGACGTAATAAGGGGCATTTACTATTGTTCTCAGGACTACTGATTGAAAGGATTGGATACGCTTGATGTTCGACTTTTTTGCTGTCCCCCATAGCTCTATTCCGTACGTCCAGATTGGCTTCAGTACAAATTTGTAAATTAGTAATTTGTTTTGTTCATTTAATGTTAGATGTGCTAATATTAAATGTAATATATGTAATACATATAATGTTAATGTGCTAATATTAAATGTAATATATGTAATACATATAATCGCCAGACGCCATACGTAATTAATACCTAAAACTAAAAGACTTACTTCTAGTGGTCCCAAAACAAATCATATGAATCTCTTTATGTTAACATTTTTTACAAAGTTATTGTTGCTAGACTTGCATCTTTGTACCTTTGAACGATTTCTTTTACTATGTTCTAAATAAAGTCAATGCCAGTGGTATTATCCTCAGAAATCTGTGCTCTCTGCAGTTTAAGAAAGTCCACAGTCTAAGATGACGATAAATAACTTAATAGAGGTCTGAAAAGATTTTTATAAATTATTATTTTGTATTCTATCATCAGTTTAGATATTTTGAAAAGGAATGAAAGCAGCAATGAGATGGGAGTTTTGTCTTTTGCTCTAATAAATTTTTCATAAATGTGAAAAATGACTCCTAAGCACTTATCTAAAGTATGTGTATGTTTAAATGTTTTGTCTTTACTTATGTCAATATATTTATAAGGTGTCATTCTTTCGTTTAAGCCTACCTATGATTTTTAAAAATATTTTTCTCGCCGTGTTGCTAGAGTAAAACTCCTCCTTACCTCAAAAGTAAGCCAGTTAGCCTGTTCCATTGTGGGGACACTCGGTGAAAGGTGCGGAGGAGATAACATTGTCTCCAAGATGAAAGGGAGGGAGGTGCCGAAGTTTCTCCTTATCTGTTACCGAGGTAGAGTTGTACCAACAGTTACCGGAGTCAGGTCAATGCTTCAGTCACAACTTAACTTCAATGTCCTAATTTATGTTTGCAATTCTGTACAATCTCGCTAATCCGACCTCAACGGGGCGTTATAGATTCTGCTATTATTGACAACTGTTAGACAAAGAAAAGTCGATTATGAGGTCAGCGACTCGACCCATGATGAACTAGTCCTAACGAATTCTCTTTTGCCAAATTATCGAAAGTACCAGAAAAGCAAATAGTTGACGAAAAGTAATGTTGGGAAGATGCTCTTTCGTGCAGGACTAACCAGGTAGTGACCAGATAATGAAGGTGGGTTCGAGTGCCGTCCTACCGTGATACCTTTTCTTAAATTAGTATGCATTGATAGGGGTCAGCAGTTCCGTGTAAGTTTTAAAATTCCGACTTTATTCCTTTCGGTTAAGGAAACATTAAAATTTAATTTCAAAGAATTATTGCGTATTTAATATCATCGGTCCCGATTCTATCGTTGTTGTTTTTAATTTGTATTATATTTCAGAACAAATTCAGTGATCTAGATCTCTTTCGAGAGGTTGAAGAACGCTGACCTGCACCCGTTGCTTTGTGTGCCGTCGGTGGGTGAGTTCATCCACCGGAGACACATCAAGTTTTTTGACTCGTTGCAGCACCTAACCAACCCAGTCTTTAACACTATGACCCCACCACCCCTCCCGCATCGATGGTAACAGACTTCGGGGAAATTTTAGATTAAGAATTAGTATGCAAGTTAGTTTTAAGGTTGATCAAAAAGGTGAGCCCCATCGCCTTTATTTGTCAGTTTAGTCCAGTCACGTATAATGTGTATCAGTATACTTGTTTATTTCATTATATAATTTTTATAAAATTCGGCTGAAAGGCCGACTTATTTCAGGCCCCTGCCGGGGCTGGCCAGGCTTGACCTGGCCGACTACAAACCATTGCCTAGGTACCCCTAGGCTCCACCCTCGGTAGACTCTCACTACCTTCCTGATTCCACCCGCCTCCTTTAGGCATTCCACACCCTATATCCTTCTCATACATCCTTCAAATGGGGGACTCCCCTTAGTGAAAGGCACTCATTAGCCCATATCCTTTATTTTTCCCGCATCCTATTTTATAAGTTTGAGAGCTAAGAAAAAAAAAAAAAATTAAAATAACAAAACCTGTATATAATGTAGCGATGCTACAGGAAACACAAAAATAATTTGTAAATAGATTCGCTTGAGGATCTATAATTGTATATAATTAGCAGTAAATTTGAAGGGGGTATAAAAGAAAAAAAAATTAGATGGTTAATATTTAGTAATTTATGTTTGTAATTCTGTAGGAACGGCTAAAAAGTCCGATTAATCGGAGATGAACCAATTACGCATTTGACATAAATTTTTTATTGAAAGTTTTATCACAGGCTCCTTGCTTTAGAGGAACGTAATAACAACTGTATAGCCTTGAGACCGTCAGGGGAATTGGCCGAACCGGTTTCGTCGATGTTATAAACTTGCTTTGTAACCAAGTTGTTTAAACTTATCGATGAATAATTGTAACCCAGAAACGTCATATGAAAGCTTTTCAACAGAAATCGAAAATTCTCGATTGCCATGGCGATTTCCGGAGAATTTGCTGTAACTCACCGGATCGGCCGAATTAGTACAAAATAGACGCAAATTAATGAATGAAAATTGTTTTCTTTTCAAGATAGTACTACACACTCTAATAATAAAATAAAACAACTAAGAAATAAATATGATGTTAAGTAAATAAGGTAGTTATAATAATTATAATAATGTTTAAAATGACTCTCCACCAAACGTTGAAAGTGCATTGTACAAATGAAGAAAAAATGAGTTTTATACTGACTGGATACAATTTTATTAGTTTCGTTTGCTCTAGAAGGCCGAATACGAACGAACACTCAAGTGCAGATATTCCCTGCATTCGCGGTTCTTCAAAACCGCTCTAAACGCTCTCTCTACTTGACATGTACTTGAACCTGTGGGGCAGCTCTACAAAATTTGAAGAATTTCTGTAGAGTTTGAAGGGATTTAGAAATATTTAAACGGGTCACAGACTTTCAATGAGGAATCAGATGAAAAATATTTTTTATTCAGTAATACTTCTGTATTTCTGGCACCTGTGCTAATTGAATTTGTGTAATGGTAAATAAAGAGAACATTTTTTTCTTGCTGAGTGAATATGTGTCAGTTCATATATATTTTTGTCTATAGTTCATGATGTTGTTTCTTCAATTTTGAAAATATTTATTATCAAAGACAGAAGCGTTATACCATCTCTGATTAGCTTCTATTGATATTATTTGTATTAATTAATTCTTATTTTAGGCTCCATTCGATAAGAGCTGTTAGTACAACACGATTATGTTTAAATGTTATTTGTTTCCTACCGGGGCATTTGCTACTGGTTGAAAACGACACAGTTGTGCTTTTCAAATTATTTTTTTCGTAGGCATACTTTGGAAATCGTTTATTTTCTTTACAAAAACCACACATTGTTATTATTCACATTCACTTGACTATAAAAAAAAGAGTTTTTAGCCGCGATTATGAGTTAATAATAATTATGAAGGTCTCACACTTTTGTGAGTGACAAATTTATAAGCCGAGAACACAGCCCTTTGGTTAAATATGTTCTGCCATTTTGTATGTCACAATAAAGAAAATGGCCCCTTACGAAGATAAATGGGCCGGGTTCGACGCCGTCAAAGGGCAATCGTTGACGCTAATGGTCCAGCCAGGAGCCCGTCACTCTTTGCCTTCACAGCCGATACAATTTCTGCTGTTACTCACTGATTCACTAAGGCTTAGCAGCCCGAGGGGTAGTCAGTAGCTAAACTCTGCTGAAAACTGGGTACCTCACACTTCAGGGGGGGGGGGTTACAAGGAAAGTGACCGCGCCACCTCCTTCGTAAAACTGTGGTGATTCTTTTGATTTAATTCTATCCTCTCTAAACTAAAATATTTCCCACAAATGTAATGCTAGCAAACTAATATAATAACAGTAGAATAAAAAATGGTTTTAATTATTTTCAGTAAAAATAAAATAAAAGAAACAAAACTAAATAATAATACTAGTTAAAATAAAAATAAACAGTACAAACATTAAAATAGGCCCTAGAGCATTAACAATTTTGTTAACCAAGCTGAAACAATAACCTATAATTTATTATATTAATTAATATTAATTACTGATATGGTCTGAGGTGCCTAGACCTCAAAAAAACATTTTCACAGTTGCATAAATTATAATATAAATCTACTAAATAGAAATAGGCCATGATTATCCTTAAAAAAAAATGCAAGAGTAATTGTTAATATTTAATTCATAAGAAAGATAAAATGATAATAAGTAATAAGTAATAAATGACGACTAAACTGCTCAATGATATTTCAGTATTTCTAAGTCCCTTCAAACTCAAAAGTAATTGTTCAAATTTGTAGAGCAAAGCGTCAAATACAGATCAAATCTGTATTTGAGCATGATTAGGTCGCCCTGAAAACTTTTCTTTTTTTTTTTTGACACTTTTTGGCTCTGTACAATGCATTTTGGTGTTTGTTAGCTTCTTGCTCGCATATTTTTTCCCCTAATTAATACATTTTATATTTTCGTCCAGGAAAATGTTAACGAGTTTCACATATAGTCTTAACCATTTTTTTAAAAAAATGCTATTACGTTGACTTTTAACCTTTTAATCGACCGAGAAAAAAGGCGATTAAAAATTTGTTTGAACTTAACAATCATATTAATGACAATCTACATTAAATTGTTACGACGGATACAAATGTCAATGGTTTCTTTTTATTGCTAAAACATCTTCAGAGAGAAGATTTCATGTCCATATGTAACAAAAAAGAACTATTTTGAGACGTTATTTTGCAAAAACTGCCCAAATATAATTGCTAGGTATTGTTCCTGAAGACTATCAACTGAAAAAAACTACTGATATTGATATGATCGAGCTGTAGTCTAGAATTGTGTGGGTAAACATTGACATGACTTAAGATTTAATTTTAATTTACTATCCAGTTTGTTTTGTTTTAAATATATTATATTTTTATGGAACCCATGAATTTCATATCATTTATTTAAAGATTAGTTAAATTGCAATATTCATTCCTCGACCTGCATTCTTTATCTTACAACTTAGATCCTACAGTCCACTCACAAGTCCTTTATATTTTCTATTTAGTGGCTTGTGCTCATAGACCTTCAATAATTACATACACACATGTGGATTAAACTATCACAGGAATAACAATTTATAATATATTGCGAAGTGTAGACTACTATAAGTGGCGAGCTAAGAGAGAATATTGCTCCATGACAGTAGCAGGACAGATATTATATATTGTCCAGAGGAGAGCTATTGTATAGCCAATTAAGTTCATTATATTGCGCTCCGACCGCAGTGAACAAACCCATCTGTCTGCTTCGCCGCGGTGAATATTAGATCCACCTCGAGGTTACACATGGCCCTGCTGCTGCCTTTACTAGCACAGTCTTCGGTCTATACTAACAGCTGCTTATAGGCAATAAGGGACTGGGACCTCGTGAGGTTTTACTAATTGAAAGTGCACTTGAAAACTTTCAATGAAACTCATGGTTTTTCTATAGGGTCTAGATGACAATATTTCTGAGATTAAAAACGTTTGGAAAATTAAAGAAAACATTGTTTTTAACGCCTTAATTAGGAGTGATTTTATTGAAAATATTAATGATTGTTGTTGTGGCCACCTCTTAATAATTCTTCCTCTTCTCGGCCCAGAAAATATCTATCTATTTTTCCATATTTTAATAAAGCATATGACATCAGTCGGAGAGAGGGGAGAAGCCAGTGGGGGACACAGCCGCCGGGGGGGAGCCATCCCCACCACGGCTGGCCTGCCTATATAACCAGCGAGACCAAACTGGCAGAACGAACAGGACCGGGACTTGGAACACTACTCTCTCCTCTCTCTCTGCACTGGCTGCTCTACTGAAACCATGGACTTCTCATTCAACTACCTCTGCATCTCTCTCTCCTAACCTCGCTATGTTTTAGTCCGGCCTTGTCAGACCCCACACCTTCCTAGTGGGACTCTCTGCCCTCGTCTCGCTAAAACTAGCACCTCCTTGGGAGAGACCTCTTCCTCGCGGACGACGGTTGCCGTGGCCCTACAAACTTATCAGTAGCGTCTCCCACAACAATCCAGTCTGCTTCTCTCCGATTCACACTCGCCTTTGGGATCCGGACGGTTTTCGCCTACCCTTAGTCACCGAGTGTGAATCCGTGGTCATTCCAAGACCACATAAACTACCTATAAACCTACCCTGTTCCTCTTCTCTTGAACATAGTGCTTTGTCGGGGCACACCTTCTAAGATCTTATGGAGTCAGATCAAAGCGAATTAAGCTGCCCACCGACTAGGCCACCAGCCAGGGCGAAAGACCACTGGTCCACCCGCCTCTTTTTAGGCGCTCGCTGGACCTCGGCTAGAGGTTGTAGCGACCCGGGGGACTAGGACCTCCCCACTTTGGGAGATACCACCATACACACCATATTCGAAATCTAACCTGACAAACCTATATGGACATTTCAGGACAAGGAGAACTTTTATTTCGTACCCAATACTCAACACCATTTATTATTTGTCATGGGGTTGGATTTATTGCATTATCGGGACATAAAACATTGGGTCTCCATTTAAAATTTCATATCTTTTCCTTAGAGAGGTGACCATAAGGACCAACAATCAGGAAGAGAGGGAAAAGAGAGAGAGAGAGAGAGAGAGAGAGAGAGAGAGAGAGAGAGAGAGAGAGAGAGAGAGAGAGAGAGAGAGAGAGAGAGAGAGAGAGAGAGAGAGAGAAAGAGAAAGAGAGAGAGAGAGAGAGAGAAAGAGAGAGAGAGAGAGAGAGAGAGAGAGAGAGAGAGAGAGTGCGTACGTTTGTGTGAGTGTGAGAGAGAGAGACGGAGACAGAGTGCGTGCGTTTGTGAGAGAGAGAGAGAGAGAGAGAGAGAGAGAGAGAGAGTGTACGTTTGTGTGAGTGTGAGAGAGAGAGTGTGTGCGTTTATGTGAAAGTGAGAGAGAGAGAGAGAGAGAGAGAGAGAGAGAGAGAGAGAGAGAGAGAGAGAGAGAGAGAGAGAGAGAGAGAGAGAGAGAGAGAGAGTGCGTGCGTTTGTGTTAGTGTGAGAGAGAGAGAGAGAGTGCGTGCGTTTGTGTAAGAGAGAGAGAGAGTGTGTACGTTTGTGTGAGTGTGAGAGAGAGAGAGAGAGAGAGAGTGCATACGTTTGTGTGAGTGTGGGAGAGAGAGACGGAGAGAGAGAGAGAGAGAGAGAGAGAGTGCGTGCGTTTGTGTGTGAGAGAGAGAGAGAGAGTGTGTACGTTTGTGTGAGTGTGAGAGAGAGAGACGGAGAGAGAGAGTGTGTGCGTTTGTGTGAAAGTGTGTGAGAGAGATAGAGAGAGAAAGAGAGAGAGAGAGAGAGAGAGAGAGAGAGAGAGAGAGAGAGAGAGAGAGAGAGAGAGAGAGAGAGAGAGAGTGCGTGCGTTTGTGTGTGTGAGTGAGAGAGAGAGAGAGAGAGAGTTAAAAACTGATTAAATCCTAGAAGTTATATTAGGGAACAGTTCACCTAAAACAAGACATTTGAGATTCTCATTAAATATTAATTATTATAATATATTTATGGTAATTATACACTAAATACTACAAACAAATACCATCTGTTGCTGGTTTTCAAAATATAATTTTTATACAAAAAAAGAAAAATGGAGGTTGGTTGGAACCCTGTTCATGTAAGAATATTTTATCTTTGTTAATAATTGACAAAAATATTGTTGACATCAACTTATTTATTTTGTTTGTGCTTTCAGACGTCCGCGTGTCCGAAACCAGTACTCCTTGTGATCTCCCTCGCGGGGATTAAAGTGCTCAGCCCAGATGGCAAGGCAAGTGTCTATTAGTTACAATTATACAATATACAATATAATCTATATTGTAACTACTAATGATAATATTAACTGTTGTATTTGTTTCTCCGTAACCATTTCACCACCATCATAAAAAAAACCAAAGGAAAGAATTTCATCACACTTAAGTGATAGTGCCCTCAAAGGATTGAATATTACGTAATAAAGTGGAGATATTAAACAGTTGATGGTCAGAAATAGTGAAGTTTTTAAGTTCTTTTTGAAATTACTTTCTTTCTTTTTTTCATTTCATATTAAAAACAATTCCTTTAAGGTCTAGATTTTATATTAAAACTTAAGCACTATTAAGTATCAAGCACTTAATATTTGATCACTAGTAAAATATTAACGGCTTAGCCTATTTCTCAATTGAATATCCTATTTTATAGCACCAGTTCTGTTTCTGTTTTTATTACATCTATGTTATTAAATTTCAACACGTTATTAAATTTTGTGTAGGTTTTATGACCGTTTAATGCCGTGATATATAGCGTGAGAATCCTCATAAATCCACACTTTATGAAAACATGATATTATTTATTTATTTACTTTATATATGGTTGTGAAAATGTGATGGAATGTTGGAAAGAGTGAAACAAGTCGTATGTTGCTAGAGGCAAAGGTACGAGAGAAGGAAGTTAAATAAGGGCTGAGATGATTGGCTGTTGGAACTTTGTTAGTTTTCAATACGACCACCTGATTGGCCCAACCCTGTTATGCCCCGCCCGCTCTCGTAACTCTTTTATTCCCGCCTGTATTGTGTCTTGCTTGTGAGGCTAGACCCTAGCACATAAGTATTACGCCCTTTGTCCCCGGATGAAATCTATGTCGAAATTCTCACTCTTCGTGAAATATGGTGGAGCCGTTATTATTATACTGTTGTGCTAGTTCGAATTTAGAGCCCGGACATTCGCAATATATGTTTCAAAGTCACCATAAGCAACGCTTTAGCCAGCAGGCTACGGTATACATAACTCCATTATGTTTAAGTAGTAAATACAGTAGAATACCGATAATTCGTATTGTCAAGGGACTGGGAGTTTGGTACGAATTATCGGGAATACCAATTCAATTGATTGAACAAGAAGAAATTGAAACAAGTCCGCAGAACTTACCACTCTCTCCAGCATCTCATCACAAGCCAGGCCATATCCCTTAGACTGAAACTCTTAATATACAAGAGCGTCCTGAGGCCAGCTCTACTGTTTGGGACACCACTCTTTAGATTCCTACATGCCAGCACCATAACTCGACTCCAGAGCTTCCAGAACAAGATCCTGCGAACGGCACTGTAGCATACCCCTTTTCGTGAAATGAAGGCTTCCGACATGCACGAAAAGTTCGAGCTCCCCACCATCACCGACGTCATCAAAAGAAGACACATCAAGTTGTTCGACTCGATAAAACACAGTCTAAACCCTCTATTCAAAGACATAACACCACCACCGCTACCGGCAAGATGGCAACTCACAAGCTCGAGTAAAGTAGAGGAAATGGTGGACATCACGGCACTAGGCCCGCCAACAACAAGCCTCTAAGGGGTACCCATCACTGAAATCAGACTAAATAAGAATACACTACATGCCTAGAGAGACTCTAGGCCCAGCCACCAGTGGACTCTCACCACTGTACCGAAACAATCAACCTCCACCGAGGCTTCCCACACCCCTTAATCCTCTCACACCACCTTCAAGCAGGCACTCCTAGTATAAGGATCCGATTAACCTAAATATTCTATATTTTTCCCTCATCCTGCATTTCTAACTAGAGAGCTTAGGGAAAAAAAAAAAAGGAATACCAATTATCGGGAGTACAAAATTAAAAGAACGTATTAATGCAATCATGTATGTATTAAGAATTATGTACAATGTAGTAAGGATAAACACTATGCAATAAACACTGCTTAATACTAAACTAAACAATAAACAATACATGCAATAAAAATATGTACATACTTATGTTCTAGATTAAATAAACACCAATCAAACATTAGTTTGAGGTTTTTTCTAATCTTCTGTATCCTCCAAGGTTTTTAAGCTGGAAATACGTATTATAAGACGTTTTAAGTGTCCTCGACCATAAAAATAATACGAATTACCGAGGGGACTAAAATGCATTGTTTTTATACCACTTACCTGGATTTTCTCTAGGGACCTGCAAATTTGTACGAATTAGCCGGAAATACGAATAATCGGGACACGAAATATTGGGATTCCACTGTACTGTTAAACACTTCTTAATCCAGACTGACCTGATAAATAGTTCGCTACAAAATTGTCCTACTATATCCTGATGCTAAGAAATGTGTTAACTGAGCTGGTTCCAGTATACAAGTACCACACAAGGTCACAGGCGTTTTGCAAAAAATATATACTGATTACAAAAATTTTTCCGCTGCTTGTACTAAGGGTGTTCCCTGGGATAAATACTTTTTTTTTCCTTTTTAAGTTTTATTTATCTCTATTAAAATGTTTACATGGGATACATAAAGTATTTTATGCAGT
This sequence comes from Acanthosoma haemorrhoidale, assembly GCA_930367205.1. Taxonomy (NCBI): domain Eukaryota; kingdom Metazoa; phylum Arthropoda; class Insecta; order Hemiptera; family Acanthosomatidae; genus Acanthosoma; species Acanthosoma haemorrhoidale. The sequence continues at coordinate 111,818,206 of OV884014.1, read as the reverse complement.
GATTATTTCTTCATTTTATTTAAAGTAGGGGGGAAATTCTCTTTAGCCAAAACCAGGATTTGACACTTTTTCACGCTGAACTCACATGAAACAAAATACTAGTTGATTCATGGTTGTCGTGAGGCCAATCCCGCCTTAGCCGCTCTGGGATGCCCGGGGTAAGATGGGAGTATAGAACATTAGCTAGGATACAAATCAGGATGACCAGAGAGGGGGGTGAAGGGTACGATAGTTGGCAAGGAAGGGAATCTGGATTGCAAGGGTATAGATTGGGAGAATACTCGTATTGTAGATTTCGGCAAGCCCTTAGACTTCCAAAGGACCAGGAAGGTTGGAGTATCGTGTGTAAGTAATATTTCTAGTTTTCTAACGTTATTTTTGACCTATTGTCAATGAGGTGAAAAAGTAGTTTGAAATATCTGTTAGTTTCTTTTTTGGAGTTGATTTGAGGGCCCCGAGTGAGTCGCTTGTCCAGTCTAAGTCCTAGGATAGGTGCTCTGGGATTTAAGAGGAATGGTTTGGTTGAAAAGAAAAACTGGAACAGCATGAGCTCCAGCTGAAGTTAGGACATGCATCAACAGGTGTAAGTATTTTGGCATAGAATTTATTATCATACATAACGATATTCTGATTTTTTTTCCTATGGAATTTTTCCACGCAGAAGTGATTGTATTTTTCTAGAGTTGGAGTATTGTTGGGCCTGTTAAGGCAAATTAAACCAAAAATGTTTAAAATGGTAGGTTTTTAGAGGCGTCTGAAGATTTTGATAAAGTTTTTTTTTTTGTTTAATAATGCACAAAGGCGTGAAAATCAAGCCTTAACGATTGAGGTTCTAAGTGGTGCAAATACATCGTTTTTTTCGAGAGAAATTACAGATAATTCTGATCACTTAGGCACTTGAAGCAGTACAAAAACTTTGGAATGTCTTGTTTTTGAACTTATCTCCAATGTAATATATCTGTTGTTTGCCGAGTCCCATCTTACCCATGATATGTGTGTTATTTGCATCTTTCCACACTACATCAAAACTGTAGATTGATTGAGCCTGCTTGGCAGGTCTTTAAATAAAATGTCTCATTTTTCCCCGGCTATGAACCTGGATCAAGCGGTTTAAGCCTAATATAAGCCTCCCTGCCAGCAAACAGAAGGAGAAGACGAATGACGCCATGAGCGAACAAAAGAGGCACCCAGGCCCTAAAGAGAGCGGTGAAACGCCCGGCCATATCTCAGTGAGGTGTTTCACAGGGCGTGCTCCTGGGCCCCTGCTTATTCAGTCCCTTCGTCACCTGGCCGATACATCAAGCTCTCGCAGCCAGCTCCTTATCTCTGCTGCTCAGTCACTGTCTGCTCAGGCTGCAGTATTGGCAGTGGCCGGAGGGGGGGGGGTTCTTTTGGCGGGAGCTCTAACCGGGTCAGCATGGCCGGAAGACGGATGAGCCTGGCTGGCAGTTACAGGGAGTGGATTAAAGCGAAGATGGGGAATCTATTCATACAGTTGCTATATTTATAACAAATAATGATAAGTTTATTTGTTTAATTATTCGAGGTCATCAATATAAACAAGATTATAACTAAGTTTTACGTAAACATACACAATTAAAATTTCCCATTAACTAGGATTTTGTGGTTTCACGTTATATATGTGTAAGTTTGAACGTTACCGCCAAACCTCGGCACATATGCTAGATGTCCCTACAGAGCTCGCTTGGATCGAATGATGGGTAACCTCCTGAATATGGGTATTCTTGTTAAGACAATGGTCAACACTTATTATCGACAATTGTATTGATTCAGGTTAGTTATAAGTTTTATTTGTTTATTGTAATATTTGTGGGGCTAGCTAATGTGTACATATGTTTAATATTACAGTTCTAAACTACATCGGCAAGTGTTCGATTTATAACCTGAGAACCTCCACCTCCTTTAAGTTTCTGAATTCGAAACTTACATATATATCACTAAATTTGAGTAAAATCTTAATTTATTAGTTTTCATTAAATTGAAAATTGAGCAATTTTGTAAAACCATTAAATATTAGTTGAGTTAAAAAAATAATAAAATCTTCATACACACAGCTAAATTGGCTAGTGACAGACAGTACAGACGTTCCGCTCGTAATAATTTACAATCATAGATGTGACTAAAACAAAGATTGCCTCTCCGAAATTATATCTTTACTGTCGAAAATCGGAAGCTTTGAACTGCGTTAAATTAATCACGGTCGGCTCACTTTAAAATTATGAAATTCAAAGTCTGAGCATGTTAAAATTAAACAATAAAAAAAAAGAAAACTATATTATATATATATTTGACTGTAAATTGACTAAATCAACACATCCACTTCAATTTTCAAGGCTTTTTATTAGGTGACGTTTAAGATGCTTATTGATTAGAAGATAAGATTTAAGATTCATTTATTCTTTGAAGGGAATCTTGGATGAAATAATCAAGTTAGAAACTTTCGTGGTTTTAAACGTCAAGACTTTTATGATAATGTTGCTCGAATCTGTGTAAATACAGACTATGTGCGAGCCTGACTTGGATGTTAGCTGGAGAGAAGGCAATAGGCATTAAAGGCCGGAGGGACTGGAGAAATGTCTGCTGGACACGCGAAGACATTACCGGAGCGGAAACCACGTGCCTGGAGCTAACGGGCCCATCAGGTGCTGTACATATTGCTATCGGTGGAGCATGTAGCCTTCCTCTTTATCAGCTGTTAGGGGTCGTTATGTCGTCGAAGTGGCGTTCTTGCCCAGTGCCTTTTATCTTCACCGATGGCGAAATCCAATCTCGTCGATGGAAGACAAGTGTCTCTATGCATACTTCTTAAAAAAGATCAATCACTTATCAAACGCAACATTCTGTAGGTACGTTTTTTAAATTAAATTACTATTATTATCAATTAAACTCCCGTTTTAATAAAATCAATTAAAGCAATAAGGCATTTTACGTCATTATATGTGAGGACTCACCCCAAATAAATTCCTTTATTTTTCCCTTATCCATAATCTTAAAAAATTGAGAGCTAAGGGGAAAAAAATACATATATAAATATGAGGATAATAATCTGAGGAGCTAAATCAAAGGTCTCTTTCATCTACTCCTGTTTATCCTGGACGCCATCAATATGTGCTTCGGCGAAAAATAACGATTGAAGTGAAGTTAAGTACTTGATCTTCCACGCCATGTTAATTTCATAAAGCCTTTTCTTGAAATTCCCCATACGATGGATTATTCAAGGACACATCTTCACAGTTCTTGGTTTGGGTATGAGAAATACTCTTGTGCTTAGCTCCCATGCTCTCATGCCTTTAGGTCTTTTGTATGTATGTGACATGACTTTTTTTTTAAGAGAGGGAGAGGGGGGGGAGAGAGAGAGAGAGAGAGAGAGAGAAAAAAAAATACTTACAATTTATAAGTTTTTTTTTTATGTAATATGTAAACGGGTTGACAATTACGCCTAAATACTTAGATGTACGCAACCATTTAAGTTCCACTATTCCCTAAATTAATATATGGAATTACGTTTAGTGAATAGAATTGTTTTATATATATATTTTTTAATTTGTAACAGAGAACAGAACCTTATTAGTAGGATATACATGACTCCTAAATGTTTCAAAAAACAGTGAATCCAAGTGTCTAAAATAGAAGAATAGAATTATTAACTAAACTTCATTTACAATTCAACGTGTGTTTATTTATAATAGCAAATATGAACTAAAAAATCTACTCAATAAAAATCTTATTCGGAAAATTAAATGCAAGAAAATGTTTACAAAAAGTGCAGAAGACTATTTATAATTAAATATTTATAATTTAACCTTAAAATGATCTTTAAGGTAATCGTAATAAAGATTAGGTCTAAATGCAAAGTAAATGTTTTTAGTTCGTTCTTTTATTTTCGTTGTAGTAACCAATCACCAGAATTGGTGGCCTATTGCCTTCTGCCCTCATGCTTCTTTTTGTAGGGTAGTTCCTGATGATACACATTTCCTGTTTACAATAGATTAAAAAAAAAAAAAGTTATAGCTAGTAAGGAAAATGTACACAGCAGTGATTAAGTTTATTTTTGTGTGTTTGTGGTTTTGTTTTGAATAAAGGAGAAAAACAGAATAACGTAAGGTGCGCTGACCAGTGCAACAATCCCATTGCATAGGAATACGCGCACCACAGGCGACGTAACACCATGAGCCCGCTTCACGTGCTTGTGGGGAAATCCCGTTTGAGGTTTTTACCTCAGGAAGGGGAGGGGGGGGGGGAAATATATATAAATATATGTAAAGAAATTATCCTCTCTTTAATTTGAATATTTGAATTTGCTGCGCTGCTTCCACTGGCCCCCACCAGATGGAGCAGCTCTCATATAGAGAAGGAGGAATAATAACAAAACTTGTAAATAGAGCATGAATATAGGAGGGATAGTTATAAACTGTAATTGTCATTTGTTTGTTTACAGGTAAGATTGTGTAAATCAATATTAATAATGTATAGTGAGTAAAATTTCTAACTTTTTTTACAGAGAAACTGATTTCAGTTTATTTACCCCACCTTAAATAATTGTCTTACAAAACGACCATTGGAGTTATATTGGCGAAAAGATTGCAATTCACGTTTAACTTTGTGGGATCACCGAAGGATAAGAAGACAAATATTGTCTCAATAACCTAAATTAAAACAGAGGAAAACGAAGATTATGCGTTGCCCCAAGAGAAAAGCTTTATGAGTGATCATGAAGAATTGTCTAAGCCATTTATTTATAAAAGATTGAGAAACAGTTTTACTCAAAGAGGTCAAGAGAAGAGAGTGTGGATTACATTAACTGAGAAAATGAAAACAATATATTTTGATGAAGAAGGTAATGTAATGTTTGATAATTTATATTTGGAACAATTAGTGAATAAAGATAAGATGGTTGAATCTACACAAAATAAAGAGAATGAGCTAAATTTAAAACATATAGCAGAGAAGTTCATGGTTGAGAAGTTTACATGTAAACGCTCAAATGCTAAACAGTGGCTAGAGATGTTTGAGAAAGAATGAAGACAGTAATAAGATTGGGATATTAAGATTGTTTATGGACAAATGATGCTTAGACTGGCACTCGGCACCCCTAACAATATTAACAATGGACTCTGTATAAAATAGTTAGAATATAGAACTGCATACTGGGAAGCATAGGGTTGAATAGACTGACAGTTGAAAGGTCTCTTGTTTTTTAAAGTCTCGTGAATCCACGGTATTAGCATACTTGCGGATTTGCAAACACTGGGCTAAAATATCGCTGACCGGTTGATTAAATAACAAAAAAATTGAGCTTCGAATTGTTAACCGCTTCTGCCGTTTATGTCGTTTCCAGCAGAGTGGAAAAAAAGTAGATGGGTATAAGGTTGTTGTTTTTTTCGACAGGGGGAAAAAGTAAGGAGTTCTTTTGCAATTAACCGCTCCTGGGACAGAGTGCCCCTACCAATCCCGTTCTTTCCTCGTTAGCCATCGACAGGATGACAGGCCCCATCCCTCAATCATTGCCGTCTCCCCTTCGCGGTGTACCCTCCTCTTTATAACTACTTGATACTTTTTATACCATCGGCAATAAATATTTATTATTGTATTTTTTAATAGACGGTTTTTTATATATTCAATTACAATAAGTTAATTAAAATAATAATAAGACCCTTTTAAGATTGCGTTCTTTTGTCAAATTTTTATACTGGCTTGTGTAACAGCGGATACTTCTGTGACGAACGACAGTGACAAATGGTCTTATTTCCGGCTGTCCCAGAATAAACGCAAGATTTGATTTGAATAGAAAACAAAGTTTTTAGTATTTTTGTTGTTATTTTTTTTATTGAATTGTAAAGTAAATAGGATAGAGTTATTTATGGAATAACAGATCGGGCAAATGACCTCCACGACTTTGCTGGTACATAAGCACTCTTTTGTCGAAATTTTCCATGACCATTTGGCATAAATGTGGTAGAATTTCGTTGATGCAGCGTTTAATTTCCTCTATTAATACACGGGTGGATGTGGGCTTGCTGACATAAACCTTTGACTTCATATAACCCCATAAAAAGAAATCTAAAGGTGCTTTCAACAACACTCTCACGCACTGCTTCGATATTGACATTAGAACGGCTTGTTTTTGGACGACCAGTGTGTTTAGTGTCTCCAACTGATCCAGTCTCCCTAAATTTTTCAATTAATCTGTTCACAGTTGATGAAGTCAAAACACTATTCCGACCATATTTTGTATGAAATTTTTGAACTGCGGCCGTCAAACTTTCATTATTTTTGAGATAATGTTCAACAATAAAGACACGCTGTTCTATCGTGTAACGCTCCATAATTACTAACCCTAAACTGTCAGCTGTCAAATTGTTTTTTTTTGGGGGGGTTGCCAACACGTTACTGCACAAACGGCGGCAGATTCAAATCTTGCGTTAATTCTTTAATAGTTCAGTTCCTCAGGACCCGTCGTGGCTTGTCATGTCAGTTTGTGAAGATTCGGCTATATAGTGTTTTATGCCATTGTCTATTTAGTCTTCATATATATATATATATATATATATACGTATGTATGTAAAGAAAGTATGCTCTTTTTAATTTGAATTTGCCGCACTGCTTTTACTGACCACCACTAAATGGAGGTATAACCAATATTCTAAAAAGTAAATGATATAGAGAAGGTTATATTAAGTAACTAAAGTTGTAAATAGAGAAGCGATAGTTATAAACTGTAATTGTCGTTTGGTAAGACAATTATTGAAGGTGGGGGTGAATAAACTGAAATCAGTTTCTCTGTAAACAAAGTTAACAATTTTATACACTATATCACTGTGCATTTCAAAAAACATTTTTTTATGGAGTTTATAAAAACCACAAAAATGGCTCATGGCCTATTCGGAACTGTAGTTTAATCAGTGGTAGATAAGAGGTAGTTGTCTTCATCACACAGTCGTCTAAATTCAATTTAACTTAATTCGACAAGATCCGAATCTCTGCATATGAGGGCCCGAACCAGATGAGACAAAATCTATCTTCATTCAGAATTATGTTTTTCACTAGCCCCTAAAAATGTAAAAAATAGACAGTCACGAGGCCCGGATATTGTCAATATAACTGTTCAACTAATCATTTTGTTTTATAACTAATTTGTAGCTACTATATTATTAGCATGTGTAAAATACGGTTACAGAAAGAGCCTCAGGTCTAGTGGTGTCGAACCCACAATCCCTTAATATTTCTTTTTTTGTCTAATTAAATCAGTTTGTATGACCCAAAACATGAGAGGTAATGTAAATGTTTTAATGATTAAATTAAATGGCAGTTCGGGAATCGAACCCGCATCGCCTTTCCTACCGACCTTTATTTATCGCTAAGGGATGAACACTCTTCAGCACTAACCGTGCAATCAGTGATAGTCACAAACGTCAGCCCCTAGTCCCTACAGACGGCTCGCAAGAACGCATGAAGGGATAGGGGATCAGCAGTGGTCTCCCGGGCCCTGGTGGGGGCTCCGCCCCTCAGGCATTTGTTACCAATGGGGGCCCCAGTGTATACAAGCCACCTGAGCCTGGAGACAAATTGAATCCTCTATACCGATGTCGTTCCTCTTCCACCACTTCACCGATCCTCAAGTCGGATGTACTTTTCCAACGGTGGGTAATAGGGTCTGTCAGATAGATTTGTAACATAGCAATACTGGGTACTTATTTATAGTTGTGGTCTCAACATTTAAGCGATCCACAGAAGAGAAAAACTATTTTACAATTGTGCTAGACTATTGAAATACACAGGATATTGATCAGCTTCATCAAAATTATCAATATGAATTTACAAATAATACACGTAAATATTTAAAACAAAATCAACAGCATAAATCATGTAAAAGAGCCCAAAAATATATGAAATATAATAAATTAAGATCTGTCGTCTTAGTTTTGTTTTTTCAATAATTACAAGTTCTATATTTTACATTCTAAACTGGAACATATTTAAATTTTGTAAATAAGAATGTAAATATCTTAGTAGATTGTGATAAAAGGATAGCTGAAAGAAAGTCAAAACTATACATGTTTGGACTACATTTAACTATAGTTTGTGTGGACTCTTAAACTCTTTAAGGCGATCACTTTTAACTTTATTTCCAAATGTGCCACTACTTTTTTATTTATTTTTTTCTTCTTCATAGCCCCTTTAAAATATATACAATTATAGATCCTCAGGCCAATCTGCTTCGCCACTACTTCTACATATTCCCCTTTATTATTAACTTTTGTCCAGCAGTCTAAAACGAATTAGAATGTATTTTTCAAGAAGTAGAGTGTTCATTTTTTTAATACAGCTCAAAAAAAAAAATTATAATAATATGTTTTCTTATAATGAGCTAGTGATCCAAACAGTCACGGTGTTTAACATTTGAATCGTGACAATTATTCTGTTGGTTTAAACAAACTAGAACGGGTATAAGGGACTAACAGTTCCTGTGTTTCAAATTTGCAAAAAAATTTTGAAATCAGACTTCACACAGAAGCATATCAATTTATTAGGTTTCATCATTTTCTGAGGTCGATTTAACATAAATTCTTTGTCTAAACCTGGCAATAAATGAGTTTTTAGGGTCGGAACGCGAACTTGACCTGGGTAGGTACAATAAAACACAAAACTAGTTTTAGTTCTGACTTCAACTTGACAAAATATGTAAGATCAGTGATAAAAAAAAAAAAAAAAACGAGTTGCCGAATTGGTTTCACAAAGATACTTAACCTCTCTTGGATCCCTTTAAAATTATCTGCCAAGCTCATGCCGGCTAAAGACTACAGCAAATGAAGTTGAAATGTTGAGTTAAAAACAAACCTCCAAGCTAGAAAAAAAAAAAAGCATTTGAAAAGTTCCTCAAAGCCTGTTTACGTATTTTTTTTTTATTTAAGTTCTCAAGTGAGCTGGGAACTTTGCTCTGTATATCGATGAAAAATTTTGCCAAGGGCTGTTTTTACTTTCTGTTAATTTAGAGGAAGTTATATCAACTTTTTTAGTATTTTAGCAAGTTGTAAACGTGTTTTCATACGGAAGAAAAATACTTTCCTCGTACTTACGCATGCTTTCGTTTGCTATGGCTGCACTGTTTTCTATCAATGTCTTAAAATAATGTTGTGTATCATATACACATATATACATACATATATAAGATGTAGTATATAAAATATTATATATATATATGTAATGAAAGTGATCTCTCTTTCATTTGAATTTGCCGTGCTGCTTCCACTGGCCCCCACCAGATGGAGCAGCAGTTATCAGATAGAGAAGGTTATGTGAGATAACAGAACATGTAAATAGTGTGTAAAATAAAATAGTGTAAATAGAGAATTGATAGTTAGAAACTGTAATTGTCGTTTCTTTGTTTACAGGTAAGATTGTGTAAATCAATATTAATAATTATTATAATATAATATATAGTGAATAAAATTGCTAAATTTGTTTACAGAGAAACTGATTTCAGTTTATTCACCCCACCTTCAATAATTGTCTTATATATATACATATACAACCCCTATAGTACGGAATATAACATGCTTCAGATAGTTTTGTATTACCTTGTAATTGAGTTGTTCTCACATAATATCCACTATTGTTAAAAACAAATTACCAACTACACTAAATAATAAATAATTAATAATGAAAAGTATAAATAGCGTCATAGAAATTCATCTCTACTAAAAGGAGCAGACATCTACAACTTAAGAGCTCGCAAAACCTTTTGAAGACTGAAGGCAAGATATCTGAGGGGTGTCTTTTGTACCGCAAATCTATTGCAATGTCGTTGTAAAGTTATCGATAATGCAAATTATTTCATTATTCAATTTTCATCATTGCTGTTTTCTGTTGAACTTATCAAAGCTAGGTTGTCTCTCACTGTCAGTCTGTCTGTCTATTATCAAAGCTTATCAAAGCTAGGTTGTCTCTCACTGTCAGTCTGTCTGTCTATTATCAAAGCTTATCAAAGCTAGGTTGTCTCTCACTGTCAGTCTGTCTGTCTATTATCAAAGCTTATCAAAGCTAGGTTGTCTCTCATTGTCAGTCTGTCTGTCTATTATCAAAGCTTATCAAAGCTAGGTTGTCTCTCACTGTCAGTCTGTCTGTCTATTATCAAAGCTTATCAAAGCTAGGTTGTCCCTCACTGTCAGTCTGTCTGTCTATTATCAAAGCTTATCAAAGCTAGGTTGTCTCTCACTGTCAGTCTGTCTGTCTATTATCAAAGCTTATCAAAGCTAGGTTGTCCCTCACTGTCAGTCTGTCTGTCTATTATCAAAGCTTATCAAAGCTAGGTTGTCTCTCACTGTCAGTCTGTCTGTCTATTATCAAAGCTTATCAAAGCTAGGTTGTCTCTCACTGTCAGTCTGTCTGTCTATTATCAAAGCTTATCAAAGCTAGGTTGTCTCTCACTGTCAGTCTGTCTGTCTATTATCAAAGCTTATCAAAGCTAGGTTGTCTCTCATTGTCAGTCTGTCTGTCTATTATCAAAGCTTATCAAAGCTAGGTTGTCTCTCACTGTCAGTCTGTCTGTCTATTATCAAAGCTTATCAAAGCTAGGTTGTCCCTCACTGTCAGTCTGTCCGTCTATTATCAAAGCTTATCAAAGCTAGGTTGTCCCTCACTGTCAGTCTGTCTGTCTATTATCAAAGCTTATCAAAGCTAGGTTGTCCCTCACTGTCAGTCTGTCTGTCTATTATCAAAGCTTATCAAAGCTAGGTTGTCTCTCACTGTCAGTCTGTCTGTCTATTATCAAAGCTTATCAAAGCTAGGTTGTCCCTCACTGTCAGTCTGTCTGTCTATTATCAAAGCTTATCAAAGCTAGGTTGTCCCTCATTGTCAGTCTGTCTGTCTATTATCAAAGCTTATCAAAGCTAGGTTGTCCCTCACTGTCAGTCTGTCTGTCTATTATCAAAGCTTATCAAAGCTAGGTTGTCCCTCACTGTCAGTCTGTCTGTCTATTATCAAAGCTTATCAAAGCTAGGTTGTCCCTCACTGTCAGTCTGTCTGTCTATTATCAAAGCTTATCAAAGCTAGGTTGTCTCTCATTGTCAGTCTGTCTGTCTATTATCAAAGCTTATCAAAGCTAGGTTGTCCCTCACTGTCAGTCTGTCTGTCTATTATCAAAGCTTATCAAAGCTAGGTTGTCCCTCACTGTCAGTCTGTCTGTCTATTATCAAAGCTTATCAAAGACAACCTAGTCTCTCACTGTCAGTCTGTCTGTCTATTATCAAAGCTTATCAAAGCTAGGTTGTTCCTCACTGTCAGTCTGTCCGTCTATTATCAAAGCTTATCAAAGCTAGGTTGTCTCTCACTGTCAGTCTGTCTGTCCATTTCAGTTATTTATTAGTCCTCTTTACAAGCCAGGAATATTATTGAGAAGAAATGACAGTTATAGGCCATATAAATTATTGAATTACTCAGTATTAAAGAAATCTATAATTATGACTAGGATACCAAATTAAAGATCATCGTAGGATCGTATACGTGGCTCGACTAGACTTTATATCGGCCTGATATTATTCATGGAAATTATTTTTGATGGGCAGATGATGTTGAAAATAAAAACATCCCCACAAAAAAAAATGAGTTAATTATTAATTAATAGAATAAATATTATATCTAATAAGGTATCACATTAAAGATCTTTAACGATGTGCTTAATAATACGCAATAAGTATTTTGACTTCAGTCGACTATAATAATTAATAATTGTCATAAAACCGTATTTGCCGTATACGGTAGACCAAGCAATACAAAGTTTTTTTTAATTATTTGACTTTTTGCAAACATATTTACTAGACTACCCGTACATTTATTAACTTATGTCAATTTAATACAAGCTGTAAAAAGTCATGCATTACTGTTAAACATAATAGTATAATTTTTAGCATACACATCCACTCAAATTTCATATTTGTACTTTTTCAAAATGTATTCTTCATCGAGACATATATCGTATATTTCGAAATTTGTAATATTCATTCCATTTGATGGATCATAGACCGTTATAAAAATGAATTAAGGTTTATTCCTTAACGACCATAAGTTATCCATAGATTTTAACGCTAAAAAGGGTGATTTGGTTATTTCGTATTTTGTACGATAATTTTTGTCTTAATTGCCCTAATGAACTTTTCGGCTCAGCTTTTCTGTATGTTATGCCCTACACCTTTCTGTGTACGAATTGTATCAGTGCTGCCACCCTTACTTCTAGAAAATGCCGTGACGCCGTGCCGTTGCGATTTTTCCCCTGGGCGCCTCCCTCCAGTGTCGCCAAGCCCCAAGATGGATGTAGGGCTGAGAAGTGACAGGGAGGTGATGTATGGTGACTACACAAAAAACTGCCAGCCGATAGATTGATGTGCGAGGGGGCTAAATGTGATACTCACTATATATATATATAGTGTATCAAATGTGGCTGTCAGGGGGCGCTAAGTGCCGAATTTATCATCTCTGTCCCAGTATCTTTATCACTGAATTAATATTTATATAAATGTCGTGATTCCTCTTAGCCGGCTTCGGATCAACCCTGCTATTTCTCCTTATAAAGAACTTGACCTTTAGAGTAAAAAAAAATATCGCTTAGTTGAACTGGAATTAGTAAGAAGTAGCTATGCCTGTGTATACCTGCAAGTTTAGGCTTGGCTTTAAGCGAACAAAACAGAAAAAAGTTAAACATTGGACAACACGATCTCTTGATATTGATCAATGCTCTTGTCGGGTCGTCACGAGGGGGGTGCCTAGTTACCCTAGCCCTGGTGACGAAGTGAAGGTTGATTAGGCTATGACCTGGACAATCGTTTCATAATGGTCTTACTATCTGAATCCATATTTGATAGGCATGTGCCCCGACAATGCACTATGTTCAGGAGAAGAGGAATAGGGTAGGTAGTGTAGGTAGTTTGTGTGGTCTTGGAATGACCACGAATTCACACTCGGTGCCTAAGGGTAGGCGAAATCCATCCGGATCCCAAAGGCGAGTGTGAACCGGAGAGAGGCAGACTGGATTGTCGTGGGAGACACTACTCGGTGAATTTGTAGGGCCACGACAACCGTTGTACGCGAGAAAGAGGTCTCTCCCAAGGAGCTGCTAGTTTTAGTGAGACAAAGGCAGAGAATCCCACTAGGAGAGTGTGGGGTCTGGCAAGGCCGGACTAAAACATAGCGAGGTTAGGTAGAGAGGTCCAGAGGTTTTCATAATTGAGAAGGCCAAGTCTTGAACATCAGTACAGCTGCAAGTCATCAGTTAAAGAGTCGTCGGGAGAATGAATTACAGCCCGAGATCTGCCCCTACTTATAGTCAGTGGTGGCTCGTTAGGCCCAATCATCTGCCTCGTTATTGTACCCAATGAGATCCTAGTATGCGGTGGGGCTTTGTTCTCGGCAGCCCTAGACCTGGCCTGGCCTTGCCTGGGTCACCGATACCTACCCTGGGTAAGGGTCTCCAGCCCCTAGCTAATTAATGTTTTTTTATTTTTTACAACATTAACAATTGTTTACAACATGACTTATGGTTTGGTAATGTCATTTACATTTGTTTAAATTAATTAACAATATATATATATACAATAGAGCATAGGGTGATTTATCTTATGTAGTTAGCGGTCGCTACAGCTCTTAATGTCGATTAAAAGCAAAAGTACATTGCACAAAATCTAAACTGACAACAAATGAGTTCCTGATCTGACTAACTTGACCTCTATTTGACAATAAAGGTTCGCTTTTTAAATTTTGAAGAAATTCTGTTAAGTTTGATAAATGGACTCCATATACTAAGAAATGCTTGTAGTAGTATGTATGATCTTAGCAGTCATCATTATGCCAAAAAGACTTAACGTTAACTTGCAACGGATGTTCGCTGTTAATTTAGTAAGATATGGATGTACCCATTTCCAGGACAGAGCTTCAGTTAGATATCTATTTGTTACTCACGAGTTCTTTGTATTTTTCACTATTTTTCTAATGGTTTATTCTATAACTTGTAGAAGAAATATATCCTTTCGGTGCCTAGAAAATGTTTGGGATTGATACCGTCTGCTATTCTTCGCGAAGCAACAGAAAAGATCAAATCTAGCGGAACAAACGGTGAAAGAAAACAAGAATCTCTGCAGAGGGGGGGGGGGGTAGAATTTGTGTGTGGGGGGCCCCCAGGGTGAAGTGACGACTGACTGCCTACCTAGTCTCTGAATACTAAGCCCCCCCCCCTCAGGGGAGTCATCTCTGAATTTTCATATGTCTTTTCTTATCTTTAGCTGCATTTCACCAGGAATTGGACATTTCAACATGGCTTGCTACGGATCATTTCTTTAGAGCGTAAGCCAGGCAGGCAATTATTATCTACTCTACTTGATACTTCTGAGCCACTTCAAAGTCAACAGAAATCCTTAAAATTTTCTACATCGTTACACAACAATTGAAGTTGAATATAGATCGCAAGTTCTTTTTCAGCTCGGTGGTCTTGTGACTACATGTTTTTTTTTTTTTAATCTTTCTCAACAGGTCCAACAAAGACGAATTGTTGACCGGTCGTTAACAAATTGAGACTTTTGTATAATAGCTGCTGGTCTAAACCCTTCACATGGTGTAATTAATGAAAATCACCTCTATATAATAAAAGTCAGTTTTGTTTTTGTCACTGACTTTTAGACCCTACAAAATACATTTGGGTATTGTGATTGGGCAATTTACAAAGTAAAAGTATTTACAATTATATTCACTCGTTCATTCATCTCGCGACTTCCTAAATCCACATGGTTGTCACCTCCCTCGCATGTGAAAGAGGAAGCGGAGTCTTGGGAAATTCCCCACGCTTCTCCGTCAGCCGCGTCGCCGGATACGAGCCAGCGGAGGCTGTCCAAGAGCTTGAGTGGGTTTACCTACGTATAAAACGCCATTTTATTTCTTTTAATTACTGTATATTTGTAGTTTTATGTTTGTTATTACTATATTACTTATTTTATTTTCTATTTACTCTACAGTTGACTATCTATCGTTTACGGCTTTGTGTTTATGAATACTTTGCAAGATAGTCAATTGGTGATCTATACCTCAATATCCTAGAGCCTTCACTTAAAAGATTAAAACATATATGGGGAGTATGTTATGCCTCGGGTAATGATGACCTACAGATAACATACTCTTTTAATCTCAACTCAACTCCGACATCTAGTCTTCATATAAATTACTATGGCAGTACTCCGAGTGGATCATGGGTTTCACTATGTTTAGAAACAAATCAAATTAGCATTGTTTTCTGTTTTGTTCTGTCATCAACTGCGATTTGAGACCGACCTCTTTCATTAATGTTCTTCCTATTCGCTTTTCTATTTTCTAATCATATTTATAGACGATTTGACTAATGTTCATTCCTCTCTTTTTCTATTTTTTTTTTTATATAGTTAAAATAATGAAAAATATAACCACTTAGAGCCAAAAATGGTAGTCGTTTTGAGGGGGAAAAATGTTGTTTTTTTTTATTGACACCGGTGAAACCTTGGTGTTCTTGCAATCTGGATATTTATTAAAAAATGTATTTGAATAGTAATAAACAGTTTATAGCTGGCTAAAGACGTATTTTCAAACTACATTCCAAAATTTAAACTTAATCAATTTCTTCAGTATTCAGAATCGGCATCTGAAAACTCAGCTTACTAGGCCTTGTTAGTGTGTTTATGTTTATCCCAGCTAATCTCCAAATAATATTTAGATACATGAGGTGTATTAGAGCGTCATAAAGAAAATATATTAGAGGAGATAGTAGAAAATAAACTGGAATAAATAAATTTTGTTATAAATATTGCTCGAAAGAGAAATGGTTAGGTTTGTTGGAGAAATGTGGATATGAAAAACAGCACTCGGTGACATTTGGATTTTATGTCTGGACAGACATTAGTACTCTCTTGAACATAAGCATCGCTAAGCCACTGTTCCTCGTATCCACTAAACAAACATTGACGAGCTACATGGATTTGTGCTTCTCAAATTATCTTAGATTGTTTATGAGCGAATAGAGGAAATAGTAAACAATATTTGTCAGACGATCCATATATTTTTTCCCTTGGCTTCGCTGATTGCGCGGAGCTGTTGAAGAAGAAAAGTGAGCTTTATCTAAGAAACTTTTCCAGCCGCCCCCCCCCGGAATATGCCCCCCCCCCCGCTCGATTCCAGAGAGAGAGAGCATTAATCAGAGCTCCAGCGATAATAAACTCGTTAGAACTCGGAGTAGACTTTTTCCAACTCCCTGACCACCATCGATTCTACAGGCCATTATCGATAATTGTCCGGCGTCATTTATCTCGGCCGTTGGCTCAAGGAGAAACATGTCGTGTGTGTAAATGGCACTCACGCACACAAAGAGCCCAACGGTGGGAATCCTTCATCATGCGAATGTGACGCTTTTCCCATATCTCCCAATGCCTAAGGGTCAGGTACTAGTTCTAACGAGAGTGGGTGCAATCATCATTTGCATGTCCGTCTGCCTGTTCTACATGAGAGGTCCAATGTACCAATCAAAGTATTTACTCCTATCTCAATAATTTGTGCTAGTTCTCTTTTCTTATCTTTATTTAGTTAACATTGTTTTATTATTCATATTATTCATAGTAATGAATCAAATTACTTTGTATTATTTATTATTTTGATATATGGAAATTATCTGATAACTCATCCCTTCCAAGTTCCTGAAATTCTATCATCCCTTTAATTCTCCTCGGAGACTAAAACGCCAGTGACCTGCTATAAATGCGTAACAGTAGGATTCATGGCAATGGCCAGCTACAGCGTCTGTAGATCTCGCACTCTTCACCAGCCTCTGCTGGCTCGTATCCGGTGACTCGGCTGACGGAGTAGCGTGAGGGACTTCACAAGACTCCGCTTCCTCTTCTTCGCAATCGAGGGAGGTGACAACCATGTGGATTTGGGATGTGTCTGGGCTGTTTGTAAATACTGTATGAATGAAAATTGTAAATATGGCATGAATAAAAACATTTAACACAATTAGTTATTGCCCATTTAAGCAGATTGTAATTTTATCACAATAAAGCTGATTATATATAATTTATGTGATAACGGCACAGTCCAATGCCGTGTCTCGGAATGTTCTCATTTATACCATACTTACAATCTGCATTCACTCGCTCATTCATACAGTATTTACAAACAGCCCAGACACATCCCAAATCCACATGGTTGTCACCTCCCTCGATTGCGAAGAAGAGGAAGCGGAGTATGCTAAAGATAACATTTGAATTTGCCACCATTTGTGCAGTAACGTGTTGGCAACCCAAAAAAAAAAAACGATTTGACAGCTGACAGTTTAGGGTCAGTAAAAATGGAGCGTTACACGATAGAACAGCGTGTCTTTATTGTTGAACAATATCTCAAAAATAATGAAAGTTTGGCGGCCGCAGTTCGAAAATTTCATACAAAATATGGTCGGAATAGTGTTTTGACTTCATCAACTGTGAAGAGATTAATTGAAAATTTTAGGGAGACTGGATCAGTTGGAGACACTAAACACACTGGTCGTTCAAAAACAAGCCGTTCAAATGTCAAAATCAAAGCAATGCGTGGTGTTGTTGAATATCCAGGAACATCAATTCGGCGTCGTAGACACAGTTCTTTGTGCCGAAATCGGATGATATTGATGTGGCCATTATGTGGTTTCAACAAGATGGTGCCATATGCCATACAGCCCATGAAACAATTCAAATATTGCATGAGACATTTTCAGGTCATGTACTCTCTCGTTTCGGTGATCAGAATTGTCCCCCTAGATCGTGTGATTTAACACCTTTAGATTTCTTTTTATCGGGTTATTTGAAGTCAAAGGTGTATTTCAACAAGCCCACATACACCCCTGCATTAAAAGAGGAAATTCAACGCTGCATCAACGAAATTCAACCACATTTATGCCAAATGGTCATGGAAAATTTCGACAAAAGAGTGCTTATGTGCCAGCAAAGTCGTGGAGGCCATTTGCCCGATTTGTTATTTCATAAATAACCCTATCCTATTTACTTTATAATTCAATAAAAAAATAACAACAAAAATACTAAAAACTGTGTTTCCTATTTAAATCAAATCTTGCGTTAATTCTGGGTCACCCTTAAATTAATCAAACAAAAAAAAATTTTAACGGGGGTGCAAAAGCTAAGGAAAACTGATTTTTAAATGGATTCGATTTATTTCCTTTCCCGTGGAAATGTATTGCTGTGCAGGAGAGGAATGCATCTCATTTCCTCGTCCCTTGCCATCCGTTCTCCTCCTTCACAGTTAAGGGGAAAAATCAACCTTCCATACTTTATCCTGGGTCATTTTCCTATCAGGATTTCTACACCTAACCTCACTATCTCCCTTCAGGGCAATATTTATAACGAAACAATATTTATTCCTTCCAGTATATTTTCTATTATCTGCTCTAGTACTCGAGATCGGTATATTCTGTTTTATATTATATGCTCTGATCTAACAAGATAGTCCTGCTCGCCTATCTAAAAATTATCTGTAGAGTAGCTGGTATATCCTGTACAGGTGAAAGGAAATTCAAAAAAACTACCAACTGAAAATGAATAAAAAAAGTGTTCGTTCAAGTTCACATAATTGATTCTAACATTATCACGTATAATACCTAATGATACCTTGTAGCGACCGCTAACTACATAAGATAAATCACCCTTTACTCTATTGCATATATATTGTAAGCAAAAGTAAAATAACATGAACTAAATGTATTATAAACAAATATAAATCATTGTGAATGTGTTAAGCAATAAAAGGCGGAAGCCAACTAAGTCACATGAGAAAGGGTCACCAGCTAGCAGTCTTAAACAGTCATAAACATAACAACCCTTTTGGGGGCCTCTCTACCTCCAGGGCTTGTTCCCTGGCCGGGTAATAAGGTGGCGTTCACGTTCCTCGCCACAGGTGTCCGTGGGAATCACCACCGGCTTAGACCCTTGCAGCCTCCCAGCAGGCAAGGAGAGAGGGTACTTAAGGCAGGGCTCCTGGCCCTGTTAATTAGTCTCGCGAGTCCCTCTCGTGACCTTTACTCGGTGACGCTTGCTTGGTTTCCGCTCGAACTCTGAAAACTTGACTAATTCTTTATGAAACCTCTGTACCTCTTCTCTTGAACATAGTGCATTGTCGGGGCACATACCTATCATAAATGGAATCAGATAGTAACGCCGTCATGGAACGATTGTCCAGGTTAACTCGAACAATCCGCACTTGTCACCAGGGCTGGGGTGATCAGGCACCCCTAGTGACGACCCGACATACCTGATAATACCTAATAATACCTGATAATGTCCTGGCATTTTTTTTTCCTTTTCTTGTTTTTTTTACTGCTTCATAACCTTAAAGGGGGGAGATAATTATATACAATTATAGATTATGAGAAGCATTATGTTGAGTGATGTCCTAACTTAGTCGCAACATAGTGTGAAAATATACCCCACGAAGACAAATAATAAAAAATGAAGAAAAGACCTTCTTAAGGGATAGAGACTCGGAGGGTGCGGATCGCACTTCCTCGGCAGCCACCCTCAAGATAGCTCACCCTTTTCCTCTGGGTCGTCTCGAGAACGGGCTTTTGACTCAGAACTAGCTATCTCCTAAAACCATCGTTGTATTAAATCTGTTAATACAAATATAATAATTAACTATCATTAGGTGTTAAATCTGTATTTGTTTTCATCATGTCTATGTATACTAATTTAAATAAATCATACTGTATATAAAATTCGATTCTATATGATTGATTCCCTCATCTCGTTAACATAATAAACAACATAAATTACTTTGGGTTTAGATTCAACTGGGACCAATAAATTATATATAATTATCTGTAAATTAAAAATTCTATTGGAAAAAAAAAAAAAAAAAAAAAAAGGGGGACCAATATTAAGTTATTAGAATATTTTAAGAAAAGCTAATTTGCTATAAGTGTACGTTAGTAGAATACGCTCAGGATTTGTTGTAGGAATTAAACCTGTTATTGGTTGAATAGTTAGATGGCATAACTGCATTGTAATTATTCAATTCGAGCGTAAACAGCGAGGTGCTGAGGGTACGTCAGCTAAATATATAAACGGATATATGCATCCTTATAGCAGATACATCCCTTATCTAACAGTTTGTGTATTTAGATATATATATATATATATATATTTTTTTTTTTTTTTTTTACATAGCCCCTTTAAATTCACAGATAATTATATATAATTATAGATCCTCAGGCGAATCTATTTACAAATTATTTTTGTATTTCCTGTAGCCTCGCTACATTATATACAGGTTTTGTTATTTTATAAAAATTATATAATGAATAAAGAAGTATAATGATATACATTATACGTGACTGGACTAAACTGATTAATAAAGATGATGGGGACCACCTTTTTGATCAAACTTAAAACTTACATACTAATTCTTAACTTAATTTTTCCCCGACAGTCTGTTGCCATCTATACAGAAGGGGTGGTAGGGCCATAGTGTTAAACACTGGGTTTGCCAGGTGCTGCAACGAGTGAAAAAACGTAATGTGTCTCCGGCTGATGAACTCACCCACCGACGGCACACCAAGCAACGGGTGCAGGTCGGCGTTCTTTAACCTCACGAGAGAGGTATGTCTGACCACTTTTCGCATGATCCCAATCTGGAAATGTTGGAGACATTTGGCTGTATTGTCAGTCAAGTGGGTAAATAGTGGGGGGACACATTTATAGATCATCAGTTTGAGACGAAGCGACATGTTGGGTGAAGTTAGCAAGTGTAATAGCCGGTAAGACCAGTGTCGTACTTTTTCTATTTTGTTACTAAAATGAGTAGAGAAATGTAGATGCCTATCCATTTATACCCAGATACATTGAGAAAGCTGTGAAACTCTCTTCCTCTCCTATACTAAGGGAAAAAAAAATTCCCTTATTGTTTCTTATCGTTTCCACATTAAATTAAATTGAAAACAAAAAATTAAAAGGAATCAACTTTATGAAATTGTTGGATTTTTTTTTTTCACATGAATGTGTTAAAAGTTTCCGTTAGCGGTCCAATCAGTCTGGTTTCAGAAATCTAGTAAGTTTTAGCAATCAAGTAACTTTTAGCAGTCCCAAGATTAAATACTATTCGACACTCGAGGCAGGGTAGTTCACTTGGTAGAGCCCCCGGACTAGGTATTAGTGAAGTCTCTGGTTCTTGTCCCGACGTTCAAGTTTATTTATCTTTGGCTGCTAATTATTAATGATTATAAATTTAAAATTCCATAGTAACATATCCAACCACCCTAATTCCCTAGCACAGTCATTGCACTGCACCACTCACCCCTATAATCCTCTTCGGAGATTAAAACGGGAGTGGCCTCGTGACCTGCTATAACTAAGTGATAGTGGGAGTTCTGGCAATGGCCAGTTTCTCTAATCATGTCCTGAGCGTCTGTCGCGCTCTTGGTCAGCCTCCGCTGGCTCTTATCCAGTGACGCGGCTGACGTAGGGGCGTGGGGGACTCCCCAAGACTCCGCTTCCTCCTTCGCATGCGAGGGAGGTGACAACCTTGTGGACTTGGGGGGCCTCTGGGCTGTTTGTAAATATTCTATGAATGAGCGAGTGAATGATGAATTGTAAATATGGTATGAATGATGACATTTATCTCAATTACTTATTGCCCAATGAGGTTGTAATTTAATCATAATAAAGTTGTTGTTGTCGAATATAAATTTATTTTAAAAATAGTAGCAATACGTTCTTATACATGTAATGTTGTTAACATGGCTTCAAAGTATCATCGCAACATTTCATTTTGTTAAATTATTTATCAGTAGTTGTGGTATTGTAACGTTTCAGATGCGAATTATAATAACTATAGTTTAAAAAGAGAAAATACTCCGATTTCTTTGAGACTAATAAAATGATTACTAAGGTTCGACTCATGATGGTACATTGTCAGGGTTTGTTGAAGTTGTTTTTTGTTTTCCTGTTTTAATACTACAGTCCATTAAACGTGAAAATATTCCAAGGCAGGCCTTCATGGCCGATTATTATAACAACAGGCCATGATGTGGGTGAGAGATCGGGAAAATAAAAAAAAACATTATTCAAATCTGCTCGAACCATCCCAGGGATCCTGTCCCTCACTTCCCTGTTTGCGTTGGGCACTTCTGGGAAAAGAGCTGTCATTTCCCACATCCCTCCGCATAAATAGGGATACACATAAGCATTTATATAGACCTATATCTACATATATAAACCAACATATTTATTTCAACAGGGGGACTCCGGATAACAGCTGCAAGATTCAAGGTTTTATTTCCACAAAATAAAAGTAAAACAGATACAGTTAAAAAGTAGATCGAGCGAATATCGAATAGAGTGTGGGAAATCTTATCAATCTTATGTTGGCAGAACCAATTATTATTCATTAGATACAAAAAACGAACTATTTCTACCACCACCTATAGGAGGAAGTGCATCATGATGCACCAGAAAGTGTTTAGAAACCATAGAGGTATTAAGGCTTCCATCTCGACAAAATACTGACATGGAACCCACAAACGAGGCTAAAAAGACAAGAACTAAACAGACGCTTTGGACAACTGTACAGACTACTTCAAAGGACATCCCATCTCTCAATAGAAAATAAACTACTAATTTACAAAGTTATACTTAAGCCAATCTGGACATATGGAACAGAACAGCTATGGGGGACAGCAAAAAAGTCGAACATCAAGCGTATCCAATCCTTTCAATCAAAAGTCCTGAGAACAATAGTAAATGCCCCTTATTACGTCAGCAACAAAACCCTTCATAACGATCTTAATATACCTTACATTCTTGACCTCATCCCTTCCAAGATCATAAAATTCCATAGTAACCTATCCAACTACCCTAATTCCCTAGCACAGTCATTGCACTGCACCACTCATCCCTATAATCCTCCTCGGACTAAAACGGCAGTGGCCTCGTGACCTGCTATAAATAAGTGACAGTGGGAGTCCTGACAATGGCCAGTTTCTCTAATAATGTCCTGAGCGTCTGTGGCTTTCGCGCTCTTGGTCAGCCTCCGCTGGCTCTTATTCAGTGACGTGCCTGACGTAGGAGCGTGGGGGACTTCCCAAGACTCCGCTTCCTCCTTCGCATGCGAGGGAGGTGACAACTATGTGTACTTGGGGGGCCTCTGGGTTGTTTATAAATGTTGTAGGAATGAGCGAGTGAATGATGAATTGTAAATATGGTAGGAATGAGAACATTTATCTTAATTACTTATAGCCCAATCAGGCAGATTGTAATTTTCTCATAATAAAGTTGTCGTTGTTTAAAAAAAAAAAAGAGAAACCATAAAAACTCGACTACGTTCCCTAACATCGAACAATAGCAATAGAAAAGAAAAAAAAACGTTTTTGTTCACTAATTATTATTTACAGAAATCGTCATTTGAAAGTAAACCAACTTTTTTTTTTAAGACAGAATTGAAACAAAAATATACTAATTGCTGTTACAACATATAATTTAACTTGTATGAATTGTGGAGAAAAAATTAATATTAAATGTGAGAAAATTTGGAATTGTTTCTTTAATTTTGAATAGTCCTCATGTCACAGAATATTTTTTTTTTTATTTTTTCCAATAGCTAAAAGGACACACTATAAGGGTTATATAATGAAGAATTTATTGCGTCATTCTACAAACCAAGGACAAAAATATAGTTTAATGTACTGGATAAATCACTTATTTATTAACACAAGTCTAGAATCATAGCACACAAATTTAGTACCATATAAAGGATTAATAAATAGACACAAACTAATGAATGAAATTGTTGATTAAAAATTCTTTTACAATGAAATAGCTGAGATAGAAGAGGACATCTAAAGCAAAAATGTATTGCACAAATCTTAATATAAAAAAAATAGTTTTACAGCTAATGTGGCTAAAACACAAACTTGACCTGTATGCGACTTAGCCGTAAGAGTTCGCTGTAAAGCATTTTCAAAGTTCAATAATAGCGTGAGGTATTTGAAAAACTCAGTTGGAGTCACTTCGTCAATGACTAGCTCTTCAATTTGTTCACTGGACAACATAAACATTTAACAAATTAAACCATATATCTCTCACAAACTGACTGAGTTTATTGTTTAGGACTGACATTCGACCGGAGTATGCAAAAGACTGAATAGATAAAGAACCTCAAAAACAGATAAAATTACTTTACTCACTACTTCACGCAGGATTCAAATATAAACTTACTTTCTGAAACTAAACTATGCTGACAAATCAACTAATCAGCAAAGTTATCTCCACCTTACGTTAACAACAAGATCTGAACGAAAATGACAAGTATACGGAAATCATAAGTAAGAGCACATAACAACAGTTGCCTGATATCACTAATATGCATATCCCGCGCATACCCGACATAAGAGGAGGGAGGTTGAAAAGGAGTTGGATGAGAGATCTCCGTCAGTTAGGTCACTGAGTTGTAAATCGATTTTACCTAATGAATCGAACACATTGCTTATCCACACGAAATGAAATCGTCTGTTCACTTCTTATCTTAATCTTAACCTCCGGAAGTGGAAGATAAGAAAAGGAGAACCCCTAACATTATAAGCCGTGTAGAAAAGCAGGTGTTTAGATAAGAAGTGCCATATTGAATTATAAAAGGGGTCCTAATTCAGGAGGCCGTGGGGGAGAGATAGGGGCTGCACGTCACAGGAAATTGCATCCATTTCCGGTGTCGGGGCTACGTCACCCCCGTGCCCGCCCTGGCTAATGGCGTCCTTCCTACAGGAAAACTGTTGACTAAATAGTGTTTCCATTTTTTTCCGACTAAAGATAGTTTTACCTGTGATAGTCATTATTCCTTCATGGTTGAAATTGTGAACAAATCAAATTGGAAGTCATAAAATGGAGGAAGGGGGTACTCACCTAGCTACAACTCCATGGCCTGGTTGGCTTTCCTCGTCTACGGAATTTCGTTGAGTAGATGAGTAACCCTTGAAAGTCGATGAATAACAAAACTATCTCTCCTAGTCTTCGACTCATCCCCGGTCCGTTGTTTCATAAGTTCTTGTAGCGAGGACACGAGGAGTAATCGAAGGATACGGGAAAGAAACATGTTGCCTCTGGCAAGATTGTGAACGATGGGCAGAGGGAGATTGGGCATTGACTAGGCTATGGGTTTATGGGGATGGCTCAGGTTAAACCGGGACCGGCCCAGTAACAGTCACTTATTTTTCTGGGATAATAATTGTGCCGACTTTTTGTCATTAAATTTTCGACGAGAATGGATGGTTTCATTTGTAAGATAGCTTTGATATGGTGGGCTTCCAAATGACCTGCACTAAAGTTGGTCAGCTGTGAGTTTGCAATATCCCACTGATGACGGACAACCTACTCTCTTAAAACGTCAAAGCAAGAAACAGTTTAAAGCCATAAATTATTGTCTAAAAGCTACCTCTCCAGCTCATCTAGAAAAAGACATTTGAACGTTTGAAGCAATGTATGACTCAGAGGTTTGCCCATTCCACTATGACGATGGGTACTTCGTGACCTGGCAGGCAGAAGCCGTGGTATGTTCTTCCGTTCTTCGTGAACGTCCGGCCCTTCTCGTCTTCTTCTTGGAGATCTTCCTCCCACCTGCCAATGTACCCTGTTCGGCCCATCAATGGCCAACCGCTGCTTTTCTGCTGCCTCCTTCTTCCAACTACTTCTTCCTCGATTACTTCTTCCGCAACCACTTCTCCCCCCTTGTCTTCCGGGCGTTCACTCCCAATGCTTTCGTCTGACAACGAGTTCAGATCCACCCATGGATACACCGACGCAGCAGTCTTCGACGTCAGCTTCTTGGCGACCCTCGCGAGTGCTAATTTCACCAACTTTCTTTTAAACTCCCTGCGTTTTTCCTTTTTCGACTTCTGCTTCTTCGGCTGTTGGAGCAGGAGCAGAGAAGGCTTCCTCTCCCAGACGTATTCATCGTTTCGCTTTAACTGATTTATAGAGTGTCTGTACGTGTTATTTCCGGCTAATGACTCTTCTTCTGTGTATCCTCTCTAATTTAAATAAAAGTAAGTAAAAAACTTTAGTAAACAATCAAAATCAGTTCTAAAAAGTAAATAATTAGTCATGACTTACCTTCGTTAGTATCGGTTTATCTGAAAACAACAAGCGAACATTAAGTTTTTTGTTACGAAATCGTTTTCAGTATTGAAGATGTTTGAAAATAAAAATCAGTATATATAATTAATAACTTTTTCTTCCTATAATATGACAAAGTACTGACTATGCGAGGTCAATATATTTTAAAAGTATGTCTGATTTAAATATACAAATCGATCGACATTGGAGCTTCCCCTGGAAGATTTTTACTTAGAGATTAGAAAAAGCTTTCGCAGAGAGTCTATATGGAAGAGCACCCGGACGGAGGCCCTGTTAATGCTAGGACTATTAAATGTAGAAAGTGCTCACTGACCCAGGTTGTTGTCGGGTGTGGGTACCCAGACTGTGACACCCGAGATGAGTGCGGGTTTGAAGTAGCCCTGTATCCCTTCTGCCAGGACCCAGGACCCCCCAACCTCGGGCATGAAGAGGTCAGTCCAGCTGCTCACCTCCAGGGCGTAGGGTTTTACGGGCACCCACATCTTCTCTCCTCCCATCACTGCTCGTCGGAGGACTAGCTCTGCAACAGAACACCACTTTATTGAGCATTAGTACGAGATATCGCAAGAGGCACTTTACTACAAGAATATTTTTAACCCGTCTCACTTCCCTACAACAATTTGAACAATATAAATAAAGGGTTAGAGGATTTGAATAATTGATATAAAATTGAAAAGCTACTTTGGTTCAGGTAATAATGTTAAATCGTTCAACGGTCTACTTCAATTCATCAGTCAATCTTCTATGTTACATTTTCTTTGAGATTTGAACTAATGGACAAATTATGACAAAGATTCGCAGGCGTAGTTAGGTAACGTTTTATTATCTAAGCTATTACCATATGAAACTCTAAGAAGTCTTAACGAAAAGCCTTTGGACGCCCCAATCGGTATATTGGACCAATAATTGGTAACGTCCCGAAATGTGTGATTCCATAACAAGTATTACCTGAAAGAACATATCTCTTTCCAGAGGAACCTTTATTTGACGCTATTTCATATTAAATACTTCGTTGATAGTGCCATATTACAGAATACGTAGCATCCTCGTTGCTAGTCTGTTTATGCCACAGGGCAACTTCATCCTGTCATCCAGTGTTACCAACCTCAGAACAATTACAATGTAGCAGCATAGAGGTTATGCCTACGATCATGATCGACTCGGTCAGCTGTGACTGTGAGTGAATGAGCCATATCGAACGGCTACTTTCGGGTTTTGACCAGTCATTTTTCACTGCCCAAGTGTCAGCATAACCTGTCTTTAAGAGCTTTTAGTTTCCACGCCCTCAAGACTCGTATTATTATTCTTAGAAGATTAAGTTGTATTACCCTGAAGACTGATCTTGGTTTATTTGCTTCATCTACTTACTGAAGGTATTTAAATTTTAACAAATTTTTAATAGTGGTTTATCATTACTACCGTTTTATTAACCATTCAATGGTGATGCTAACAAAACACTAATAGATACTAAAAACAAGTTAAAAATTACTGTTTACAAACCGTTCGCCGGCTTAGGTAACATGGCTTTAAGTAATGATATATGATAGGGGTGGGGTTAGCAACAGTTCATCCCTGGTATAAGAGATACTGTTATACCACGTCCTTCCTGAAATAAGTATGCCGAAGTAGGAAGTCTATAATACTTCATTTACCAACTCAAAATCTACATACTGCGTCAACTAGTGGATGAATACAAAAGCTCCGGACCGGAAGAGCCACACCAAAGTTCACCTTCGTTCCTCAACTTCCTCATGTTGAGCATGCACGGCGTCCATTGCAGAAATCCTCCCTTGGCCACTGTGACCCTGAGGACTATCTCTTTGGAAACCTGTCTGAAGTGGACCTGCGGGAAGATCTTGTCGGAGTACAGTCTACCTCGGCTCTTCAACGCTGGCTTTACCGTGATGTCGAAGCTTAGTGGCTTTATTTTCTTCTCTTTCATTTTATACTTGCATATATTAACAATTTTACGAGTTTTTTTTTCCTGGTTCCTGAACTACTAAAATATACCGAAAAATTAACCTACTAAATATTTTGAATTTCACATATGTAGTGTTAATAAATAATACATATAGCCTTATTAAATAAAAACAAATATAGAGGATTTTTAATCGGTATTGAGTGATCATTTTTTTTTTTTTATCTGAAACTCCTTTATTATGATAAAATTACAATATGCCTTATTGAGCAATAAGTAATTGTGATAAATGTTTTCATTCATACCATATTTACAATTTTCATTCACTCGCTCATTTCCAAACAGCCCAGAGACCTCCAAAATCCACATGGTTGTCATATCCCTCCTTGCGAAAAAGTAAGTGGAGTCTTGGGAAGTCCCCCACGCTTCTCTGTCAGCAGCGTCACCGGATACGTGCCAGCGGAGGCTGACCAAGAGCGCGAGAGCCACATACGCTCACGACATGAGAGGGTCACTGCCGTTTTAGTCTCGTAGGAGGATTATAGGGATGAGTGGCGCTGTACTAGGGGATTGGGGTGGTTGGATAGGTTACTATGGACTTTCATGAACTTGGAAGGAATGAGTACTAATAATTAATTATAGCTTTTTGATCGTGTTTTTTTTCTATGAAAATTAACAATTAATGAGTAAGTAATTCGCAAAAAATAATTTACACTCATTAAAATACATTTTTCTGGTTATTTCAATAGATTTTTTTCGGACTGAAACCAGTCGAGGATTCGAATCTTTAGTTCTCCTTAGCGGTCTTTCACCGGTAATTTTCACAGTAACCTTGACGCCATTAGTTCCGAAACAGTGTGTCAATCGCATCAAAAATGGTGGACTCTTAAGTATTGTTGTTCCCTAACTACATAGATTAGTGAATATGTCGCGAGTTGACTGGTTTAATATTGTGTTTCACCGACTGTTCCTTAGTTTCTGCACATCACATTACCATTTTGAGAATAAACTTAGCCTATTACCATGTCTTTTTGATGCCCTGATAGTAATGTGCCCTTTGAAAAAATCTTTCATCATTTCCGGGCACATGTTTGCTTCAACAGATCAGTTTACTTGCTAGGCCGTCGGCTATTGCGCTCAAGAATAATACACGGTAGGCGGAAACAGCTGTTTTTATTAAGTATATTTTATTGCTTTTGTTATTGTTATTATTGTTGGTGCTCCGAGAAACATGTCTATGGTGTGGTCTTTACGTCCTGGTGGACACGTCCAGTCACAGGCCCGATCCTGCTCCATCATTACATGTAACAGAAACAATCTATATAGTACACTTCATAGAGGATAATTGGAAATAAATCTCTAAGTTATATTCTTCATTATAAATCCACTATATACTGCTTAACTTACACATTAGTTAGAAGTTCTTTGTTATTTAATTTCTTTTACTATTGTTCATCAATGTAAATTACCTCCTCTGCAAATTATAAAACAAGCTAAAATTGCAACAAAAACAATAAATCGACTTGAAAGGTATTAAAGACGACTAATAACAGCTGACTGCGAGGCTAAGGAGGAAATAATGATGCGAACAACAAAACTCTAGAAGCCTGTTGCAATAGTGTTGCCTACATCACTGTTGCAATAGTGTTGCCTACATCACTGTTGCCATGGCGAAATAGAAACATTGGATTGGCGGCTTGTTTATGAGAAGATATTCAAAAATAGCGATACAGTGCTTTCAAAAGTTTATTTTTTAGAATAGCAATAAGCGTTGCTGTATGTAATATGCTTGAGAAATAACGCTAATTGAAACATAGACATTACATAAAGTCAAATATACATAAATTAGAATCTCCTTTTATGTTTGCTGGATGTGGCACTCTCATAAATCCAACCATAATGCATGGGCATATACACGTGTGCCCGGCATGGACGGTCTTTAATATTGAAATATTGAAACTTCTGTATTGTGCTAAAATTACAATCTGCCTTATTAGGCAATAAATAATCGTGATAAATGTTCTCGTTCAATTCGTATTTACAAACAGCGCAGAGGCCTCCCAAATCCACATGGTTGTCACTTCCCTCGCATGCGAAAGAGGAAGCGGAGTCTTGGGAAGTCCCCCACGCTCCTCCGTCAGCCGCGTCACCGCCAGGACTCCCACTGTCACGCATTTATAGCAGATGTCCCCCATAGCTCTATTCCGTATGTCCAGATTGGCTTAGGTATAACTTTGTAAATTAGTAGTTTATGTTCTATTGAGAGATGGAATGTCCTTCAAAATAGTCTGTACAGTTGTTTAAAGTGTCTGTTTAGTTCTTGTCTTTTTATCCTCGTATGTGGGCTCCAGGTCCGTCGTTTGTCGAGAAGGAAGCCTAAGTACCGTACTAACTCGGATACAGGGAGAGGAATAGAATTAAAATAAAATAGTGGACTTGCGGCAGAGGATGAAGGTAGTGTGGACGGTCTTTAAGAACTTTAAAGAAAATTTAAATAATTAAATAACCGCCTCTGCGGTGTGGTAACCGCTTCAATAGAATCTCTTGAACGTTTTTTTCAATTTAATTAAAAGCAGGGAAACCTCACTGGGTTCCTAGCAAGTGCCTGTTCACAAACACGGCATGATTTATCGAGCCAAGTAATTATTAGATAAAAGCCTTTTTGGGTGAAAAAATATTTGCTCAAAATAAAATATTAGAACTTTATCAGGCTTTTCAGTTTTTAATTAAAACTAAAAAAAAAAAAAAGGCTTTTCCTAAACGTTTAGATATCAGTTACAAGAGAAATCAGAACAGAAATTTCTGAATAATTATTGAGTTTTTCCTTCGTATTGATAGCCCCTTATCACTGACAGCCACTTAATATTAATTAATTAAAAGCCGAAATAATTCTATCTGAAAGCAAATATTTGAACCTTTTTAAGCGCACCGCTATTTTTATAGGGCAGTGTAGATGATAATTAGTTATGTTGTAAGATGACTTGCGTCCGCCGGCCAAGTGACATGGGTGGACCCCGAAGATTTGGAACTCGCTGTAGACACCAGTGACGGCAGGCGTACGGCCATCGGGTCTTCGGAACCAGAAGCATCTTTTTCAGCTGCTACATAGAAAAAAAAAAAAAAAACAATTTCTGATAAGTATCAATATATACTGAATTTTGATTGGATATGAAATATGTTGATCAAGTAACGCAAGTTATGTATTGGTTAGTCACTTGAACTTAAAACAAAAGCCAGGACTTTGTTGATTAGGGTTGAATATATTAATTTCTCTCGATTGCTAATGGGATGATGTAAGCTACACAAAATGTGTAGCGGAAATTGAGAGAGACAGTTGAACATTGCAAGGCCGCTCACGAACGATTCGTTCACTGCGCCTAGGTGTGATGAGCAGAAGCAAAGTCATCGCTGATGTCTTTTCTCTTTTGCAAAGCGGAAATTGTCACATTATTTTCATGGCGTTGGACTTCGCGAAGGGCCGGCTAAGGATTTTTGAAAAGATTTAACAGTAGAGAAGATTTCTTCTTAGTTCTTATTCATGAATGGGGATGTATTCTTTGTGGGGTTCATCACAGATAACAGAATTGGGTTTGGGTTCTTTGAGAGCGGTAGGGTGAGTTATATTCACTGCACTACTATTGAATAATAGAACGGTCGCATTTGGAGAGCTCTCAATACTTTTTACCTAACTTTTATGTCAGTAATTTCCTTTTTAATTACTCACCATCTGACAGGCGCGAACTCTTTCACTAGGACGTGTAAATACGTCACGCCCGGAGGACGTAATTTCATATTATTTTTTTATACTTAAAATAAACGAAAAGACTATGAAATATATATTTTTTCGTTTATTTATATATAAAGCACAAAGAAAAATACAAAATTGCAAAGAAATAGAAAAGAATACCACCAAAAAAATCTTCATTTCAGCTTCATTTGTATCCTTCCATTTTCGAATTCTCGAACGTGGTTTCAACTCATTGGATCATTATCAAAAAATTGAGCGGCGTACAAATTTGTTTGCTCTGTAATTGATTTGATAAGTTCCTCATCTAAAAATTTCTCAAGATAAAACAAAGGAACTTTTTTTGGAGGAGTATCGAAAGTTTTTCAATTCTTTCTGCATTTTGAGGTAGCCATTCTTCAGAAACGATGCTGTTGCTTGGCTACTTCAACTTCTTCACCATCTTCATTCTTAGTTTCGCTCAATTTCGTGTCGTAGTCAAAATTACTGTCAGATGACTCCGATGACGAACTCATAATACGTCTCCTTTTTCTACCTGCCGGTACATTGATTTCGTCATAGCTGATATCGCTTTCATTCATTTTGATGGATACTTATAAAAATGTATTCTAAAATTAATATAAAAAATATAAATAAATAATATATAATACAAAAGTGTAAGTATATTCCCGTCACTGCGCACCCAGAACACGTCCACCACTCTCAATAGCGAAATGATACTGATTCCCTCCGTGTCTTAAATTCATGTCGAGACATGTACGGATGACTAATACCTTTCTTGTTCGAAAACATACGTCGAGGGCGCAACATATGTTTCAAGGACGTATTCATATGTCATACCCGTCCCGATGTGGTTTAAGTTTGACGTATTTATACGTCCAGCTCGGCTAACAGGTTAACAGGTTAAATATCACGTATTAAAAAAAAAGTTATGTTTTACTACAACGTAGATAAATAAATAGTGAAGTTGGGAGCCTGGAATAACTTCTATTATAGAACGTTCCTACAAACTCTTACACTCATGGGACACCCTCTTCACGGAGTGGAAGGTCTCCTGTTTTCTTGTCCTGTAAGCTCCTTGTTTCCAAAATAAGTGTACACGACGCTAGTACATTTCCATATGAATGAGTTCTAAACATATGTCCATGAGGATTATTTGATTAAGCGTGTATTATCATTATTAGTATTAATTATATTAAGATTGATATCGTTTGGCCGAGTTACTCACCGTTTGTAAAGATTTTTCTGTACATTTCATGTACCTTCTCATGGTGCTTGAACTGTAAATAAGAAGAAAAGGAATTTTAACTAGTCATTACTTAGACGAACATAAGTAACATATATTGTAACATTCATGATATTTGAGAATGAAGATCATGACCCTCACATATGGTAAGGGCCATTTTTTTTCCTTATACTCCAAGGAGTGGGGACGAGTGGGAAACCAGTCTTAGCACAACCGTCTAGAAGAGCGGACTTAGCAAGCTCCCGAATTGGCGGTACCATACAGGAAGAGTGGAGAAGAACCAACAGCAGAAAGTAACGTTGATTGGATTACAGGAAGATCATCGATTGGGTGATATTAATATTGTTTTTATTATGGATTCATTAAAAGAAATTGAGCTCAAATTTCATGTTTTTTGTAATTAGTAGTAACTATCCTATTTTAAAGGGAATTGAATTTTTTTTTTTATACTTTTTGTCAGCACTCTATATAATTATAATTATTTGTCATAACCATTTTATTTGAATATATTTCACAATTCTTAGTCTCTCAAGTTAGTAATAACTACAACATAAGCCTTGAGATCGGGCGATTCAATCAGGATAAATTCCTATGTCAAATACAACAATTTGAATTAAAGATCTCATGACGGACCTGCCAAATTAGTTAAGGTAAATTGATCGAATAAAGTAGAAAGAGAAATGGTAAAAAATGAGGTAGGTTACAATATATATATCTGAGATTTATTTCAGCATAGAAATGTTTTCCTTCTATCCTCAAATTATTATTAATTTGTGATATAATGACAAGTCTACTTGGGCTATTGAACCGAATATTTGTTCTCAAATTTCATACCTTTTAGTTCCTTTTCAAAATCGAAAACTGTTGCAGTAAACGTACAGATAACACGTCAAACGAGAATATTGTTTAATTTTTGCTGCCATGTTGAATAAATTATGCGATGTGACAGATTGTATGACATCGTTTAAGCTTTTTTTTTTTTTATCAAAGGTTCAAATAAATAGTTTATTGGATCCTTGGACTGACAAGCTCAGTTTTCTGAGCAGTTTGACACGCCCCCCTTTCGTTTACTACAGCAATCGTTATAGGAATATTGAGGGAGGTGTGTGTTAGTGGCACTTTTGCAAAAGACATCACGTGCATCTGAGAATCATGGCTTGTATGTGGAGTTAATGGAAAGTATATTCTCAAAAAGAAAGTAGTCGGATATTTTCAAAGCTGCAAAGTTTAATAGTCGGAAACAGTGGATAAAATAAACCATTCAATTTTAGCCCAATATTAAAACTTGTTGATATTTTTTGAGAGTTTTGAGACAAAAATATATAATTTAATCTAAACGATTTAAATTTAATAAGGAAGGAGCTAACTGTCTCTTGGTGTATATTCTACAAGTAGCTATAAATTATAATTATAAAGTTATTTGAAATCCTGTTTACTTTGACATCAAGTCTTTTAAGGTCTGGTTTCTGAAGCCTTACTCGTTCGAGGTTGTCCAGCGCATCCACGCTATGGAGCAGCTCCGGAAACTCTTGGCATCTCCTCACGATAATCTCCCAAATCTTCAAAGAAAAAAATTAGAATTTGCATATTATAATTTCTTAAACTGGCTTTTTTTTCATAAGAAGAAATTAGCTCCGCTTACAGGACTTTTGCCAGGTTACAGGTTACTTTTTGCCTCTAAGTATATATGTAAGACAATTATAGTTTATAACTATTACTTCTATATGCATACTCTATTTACTAGTTTTGTTACTTAACATAACCTTCTCTATCTGCTGGCAGCCAGTGGAAGCAGCGTGCCAAATTCAAATATTCAACTTAAGAGAGAATACTTTCTTTACATCTCCCCTCTCTAAGGTGAAAATTCTTTAAAAAATTGCAGTCTTGTAATATCGGAAGTAATTTTGTTATGTGAAAGAATCAAGTTTCTTGCTTTCCTCTTCCGGTTTTTATTTTATATATTGAATTTGATATCTTCTCTGTTATTTCAAAGGGACCAATTTTTAATTCATCTAGTTTTTTTTTGTTTAATTTGTTGCCATTCTCTATATATACTGTATCTCCTGTGTTAAATTCCCAATGTTTTCTTGTTTTATTAACTATTCATTTGTTATATTCATGATATATTTTTGTTTTTTCCAAAGCTCATTTATTGTCATTCATCCAGTTTTCTTTATTGTTTCCTTTTTTTCAATTCTTCAGGTAAAATGCTTGTATCTGTGCCATCTAATAAATACTTGGGTAGGAAATCAGTTACTGTATGTTCTGTTTCATTATATTTATCCACACATTCTTTAGCGACTGTTGTCCAGGCTCTTTTCTTCCATTTTTCGTTCATTTTACATCTGATTTTATTGACTAGAGTTTGATTTAGTCTCTCATTTAAACCATTGGAAAAGGGTGCATTAACTGCTGTAAATATCAATCCAACATTATCGTCCCTTAGAAGATGTTTGAATTCTCTTGAGTTGATTTTATACTACTTTCTTAACATATACTTCGATAATTCTAATATATAGAGTCTAATCTACAATAACAAACTCTAGTTTTGTTACTGCATAGATAAGTCACCTTGTTGAACATAAGTTCA
The DNA here is from genome assembly GCA_930367205.1 of Acanthosoma haemorrhoidale. NCBI lineage: Eukaryota > Metazoa > Arthropoda > Insecta > Hemiptera > Acanthosomatidae > Acanthosoma > Acanthosoma haemorrhoidale. The sequence goes on along the minus strand of OV884014.1, from coordinate 111,782,521 downwards.
GGTTTGCACTTCAGGGAAGTTTAGTTCCAGTGATTGTTTTTGTGAGTGAACAGTCTCTTGTGTGATGTCTGTTTGAAATGTCTTGTAGGACAAATCTCATAGTAAAATAGCCTACAAATAAAATTTACTGAGGGCCTTGATTCCAATCTGTGACATTTTCAGTATCGTTCAGACGCCCTTACCACTATGCTACCCTTGCCAGATGACTTACCAGAAGTTATCGGTTTCAAATCCCCGTTCTGGGCTGCGTAGTTGTTTATTCACTCTTTGAAAAACAAGATACTTTTAAATGACCACGTCAATGTCAACATGATTTACTTGAGTTAAATGGTCGTGTTGTCTCGATAGTAAGTCCGCTACAAAGTTTGCCTTTCCTGATATGTGTTCTATGTCAAATTCAAATTCGTTCAGTCCCCATATCCATTTCATGACGCGGGTGTTAGTATTTTTCATTATGAACATCCATTTTAGTAGTATGTGGTTTGTTTATAGTAAGAATCGTGAACCGTATAATTATGGTTTGAAATGTTGAGTTGACCTTACTACTGCTAGAGGTTCTTTTTCAATGGTGGAGTAATTAAGTTCAGGAGGATGTAAGACTCTTGAAGCAAAAGCTGCGGGATGGTTTACTCCGTCTTTGTCCTTCTGTGACAGCACAGATCCTATGGCTTTGTCACTAGCGTCTGTTATTAAGGTAAAAGGTTTGTTCCAGTCCGGGTATAAGAGTATTGGGGCGTTTGTCATTAACGTTTTTAATTCGTAATATACCTGTTTTATTTTTGGGTATCATAAATTTTAGTCTTTATTACTTCAAATATGGGTCTAGTAATAGTAGCGTCATTTTTGATAAATTTGCTGTAATATCCGGTCATTCCGAAAAATCGTCTAATAGTTTTATCGTTTTTTGGATTTGGTAAGATAATGAAACAAGATAATTTTAAATGGTTTCTTACCTTCACTTCTAGCTCCGGATCGAGCGGTTTGAATTCGTACTTGTGAAATACTTTGTTTTTGTACAGGATGTCGTCTATCTTCTTCCCGTACTCCGGCGTGTGGATCAGCTCATCCCACCTCAGTTTCCGCTGGCGAATCTTTCGCACTTTCTTCCCTGTCGTCCTTGTATCATTTGGATGGCACTGTCGGATGTATTGGTTATAATATAAAATAAAAATAAATAAACATCGAATATTTCTAAGGAGTAATATTAATTTATTTAATCTTCTAAGCTGAGAGTTATGTAAAAAAAAACTCATTTTTTCGTGTTTTTCACTCTTCCTGTTATAATAATAAGGGGACCGGAAAGTAGTGTCGGTTTTTTACATTAAATTATAACAGATAAATTTTTATCAAGTTTTTTGTTTTAATCAATGATGTAATCACCCTTGTTATCAGCAACCTTTTACCATCTAATGTGCAAATTTTCAATGCAGGATCGATAAAAATCAATTAGTATTTGAGCAAAATATCAGGAGATTTTTAGCGATCAGAATGAATTGAAATTCGAGGTCGCAATATCGGGCGAGTATGGTGGGTGAGACTGGAGATGAAAAATGGGTCCTCTATGATATTCCAAAACGCAAAAGGCAGTGTCTCTCTGCGAATGAATCGTCACGAAGTACAGCTAAGCCACTGTGTTTTAGGGGTGGAGTATTCGCGGGGTCGTTCATTTTGAAGTGCTGAAACCTGGACAAACTGTGAATGCAGACCTTGCCTGTGAACAATCGGATCGAGTAAATCAAGCTTTAATTGAAAATAGCCCAGCGATTGTCAATAAAAAAGGCGTTATTCTGCAACACGATAATACAAGACTGCACTGTGCAAGAACACTGGAAAAAATTAATTAATTGGGGTGGGAGGTATTGCCTCACCCACCATACTCGCCCGATATTGTGCCATCGAATTTCCATTTATTCCGATCGTTACATTTTGCAAGTGGCAAAAAATTTGGATGATGTCCAAAATGCCATCTCCAGATATTTTTCTCAAAAACCAATTGACTTTTATTGATCTGGCGTTGAAAATTTGCACACTAGATGGCAAAAGGTTGTTGATAACGAGGGTGATTACATCATTGATTAAAAACAAAAACTTGTTAAAAATTTATTTTTTTAAATTGAACGTAAAAAAAAACGACATTACTTTCCGGTCCCCCTAATATTTAAACAATAAACTAATCAGCCAGTTAGCGGAAGATACTGTTGAAATTTCAGCTCGGTTTAACCTTCCCAGTTTTTTTTTGTATTGTGGTTTGTACTAGAAATAATTTTAAACAGAGTTTTACTATTCTTTGTCAACAAAATTGGTTTTTCGTCCTTTTTATTTCATATTTTCTATTCTCAAGCTTGGTAAAAACTCACCGAAGCAAAATATTTTTTAAGTTAATAAAAATGGTAAATGCTTTAAACAAAAAATGGTGGTCTTTATATGTGGGTTCCCAAAAAAAAAAAAGCATTAACAAACAGTAGATTGTTTGAAAAAAAATAATCGATAGTACACCGCAATGAATCAATCGACATGACATCCCTAGTGACCTGTCCCACCAAGAGGCGCAACCGAAGGCAATCCCGCCTAACACTCAATCAGAAAGGGCCAATACGACAGTGCGGCACAGGCCAATTTCAATCTCCTCTTACAACTTCGTTACGGGTTCGAGTCTCGTCGACAAATCCAAATAAAAACACCGGATTCGGGAAAAGGTCGACAATAAAATGAATTGATATATATTTATATATTATATTTCACAGATGTTTACTTATTGTTTTAATTTTATTAACATCCGGCTGTGAATTGTTAAACATCCAGAATGTTAAATTTTTATTCCTCAATTGAGGATTACAGTTTGACGTGTAATGTTTGTTTTTTGTTAGTACAAATGTTTAAAAATTTAGATGGATAAAATAGAAATGTCGTTCTAACTATTCCAAGACTGTATACATGAACATATCTCATATTACATATTTTTCAAAAATTAACTTCATCGAGTCAACATAACTTTCATTTGTTGCGCACAGTTCATTCCGATATAGCCAACAAAATATAATTGAAAAACCACCTGTAGCGACCGCTAACTACATAAGATAAATCACCCTATACTCTATTGTATATATATATTGTAAATTAATTTAAACAAATCTAAATAACATTACCAAACCATAAGTCATTGTAAAATGTTGTAAACAATAAAGACGCAGCTGCAAGTCAATTGAACTAATTAGTTATAGGGGCTGGGACCCTCTACCCAAGAGCAGGTAGTAACGACCTGGACACAGGCCTCAGTAACTACGAGAACAAAGGCCACCACATACTGGGCTGTCATTGGGTACAATAAAACCTCACATGATTGGGTCTAACCAGCCAACACTGACTATAAGTAGGGCCAGATCTCGGCCAGTAAATCATCCTTCCCCCAATCTATCACTGCATCTCAAGCTACTGATATACAAGAGCATACTCAGGCCTACTCTGCTGTATGGTGCACCGCTATTTCGTTATCTGACGTATACGACAGCTATGAAACTCCAACAATTCCAAAACGGTATTCTGATGAAAGTGGTCAGAGGTACTTCATTCGAGCAGCGGAGAAACAGTGAGCTTCACGAGATCTTTGAGCTGCCTACGGTGGATGAATTCATCCAGTGTAGACATATCAAATTTTTCGACTCATTACAATATTTAACAAACCCGGTGTTTAACACTATAAACCCCGCTCGGTTCCTCCAACGATGGCAGGACTCTGTCGCGGCTGGAACACTGTAGTCCTAGGTTCTAGGTACAGATTTTGTTTGTGTTGTGTCTGTAATATTTTGCACGCAGCCTTGTGCCGCCTTTTGTTATTAGTTATAACCTTCATGTTACCTTTGGCATTCAGTAGAATAGATTCCATCTTTATGTACCACTACTTACTTGTTCACTTTATAAAATATATATGTTTTCTCACGTACCCCAACATGTGTGTGCTTTTGTTACTATTAAAAAGAACATAACAATTGGCGACGAGTTTTAATCAGTGCGTGAGTGAACCGAAAATCGCGACCTATGTGTTTGTTCCAACCTTATCAACGTGTTCAAACAACACTAAAATTCCGGTAAAATGTGTTATTTTGTCTTCAATCGACCGAAAAAGGTAAGAATTAGACTAATTTCTATCGAATTATCAATAAAAACACTTCGAAATGAATGCTAAACAGTTCGAATCTTTTATGAAGACTTTCAGCGAACAACAGAAAGTTTTCCTCGAAACTGTAACTGCTCAACTTCAGTGTCTTTCCGGGAAACCTACTGAAGAAAACACAGTCAATTATTCGAGCATCGCGCCTTTCGAAAACTTTGATCAAAAACGTGAAAAGTTTGCGTGTTACCTTGAACGGTTTGACAACTATTGTACGATGAAAGGGGTCACAGACAAAGCCAAAATTGGCCAGCTCTTATGTGTTTCAATTGGCTCTTCACACTACAACAATTTAGCTGCGTTTTTAGGCCCAGAAAAACCACTGAAGGGTATCTCCTTTGATGATCTTGTCAAGTCCTTCAAGACCTTGTTAATTCCGAAGAAAAACGCAGTAGTGTCACAACACTATTTCCTTAATATTTATCAAACGGAACACCAGTCCATTTCAGAGTTTGTTGCCACTCTTCAACGTGACATAGCTGAGTGTGAATTCTCCGTACAATGCCAGTGTGACCAGTCTGTATCAATCTCAGACGTTTTTCTCAGAGCACAGTTCATTCGAGGCCTTCGAGATGACTGGGTAAGGGAACACATATTACAATCGGACAAAAAGACATTCCAGGACATTTTAGCTCTTGCCACAGCTCTTGAGGCATCGAGAATTGAAAGTAAAGAGTTGACTCAGCGCTCTAATCCAGCTCGAACTTACTCTGCCAGCGAAGTGAACAAGATGTCAAACCCTAGCCAGCGCTCAGGAGCAAGCTCAAGCTCTATTCAACCCAGGTCAAGTTCCCGTCCACGTAGACTTGATTTCAAGGCTCTCGGCATCGATAATCTGTGCATCCGGTGCTCAAGGGGAAACCATCAGGTATCGGAGTGTCGAGTTGATAAGAACAAATTATATTGCACCCTTTGTAAAAAGAAGGGACATGTGGCACGCGTCTGTATCACATCATTGATAGCAGAAAACAGAAGGAAACCAGGCAAATCCAGTTCTACACATTCCCTCCAAATTGCCAACACCAGCCCCGGAGCAACGCCAGCATACGGTCTCAATAAATTAGAAACAGTGATCCAGAAAAATGACGTTATTATTGACTTGTTCGAGTTGAACCGTCATGAATCAGACAAGTACATGATTGACGTGTCGCTCAATGGAAAATTGCAGCGTTTTGAGGTCGATAGTGGCGCCAAATTTACCCTATTAAGTGAGAATGAATTTGACAGACTTAACCTAAATTTGCCAGTTCAACCAACCAACCTAGCTTTTCGATCCTACTCTGGCAACATAATCCAATCAAAAGGTAAGGTACCAGTCCAGGCTGCTTACAATGGAAAACAAATAACCGGCGATTTATACATTGTACCAACAGGATACGAAGCGCTTCTTGGACGCCAATGGATACGAGGACTTGCCATTGAACTCAAACAGGTCGACAATAATCCTCCCATGCCAATCTACCAGTTCAATTCAGTCCCCTCGCTCGAGGATATTTTAGAAGAGTTTTCCTCGATCTTCGAACCAAAAATTGGCTGTGTTCCCGGCTATGAAGTTTCACTCCAGCTCAAACCAGGAGCAAAGCCATGTTACACCAAGGAGCGTAGTGTTCCACATGCTCTCCTGGACCAAGTCAACCGGGAACTAAACGAACTCGAAGCTGCAGGAATCATTGAACCTGTAGACGCCAGTGATTGGGGTTCCCCTCTCGTGGTGATCGTCAAACCTGACGGAGGCGTTCGCCTCTGCTCAGACTACAAGTGTGGCGTCAATGAACGTCTAATTCAAGTAAACTACCCTATCCGCACCAGAGAAGACGTCCTAAGCAGCTTGCGAGGATCTCGTTATTTTTGTAAAGTAGATTTCTTTAAGGCTTACTTACATTTTCGTGTTACGAAAGAAAGCAGCATCGTCCAGACTATAACAACGCATAGAGGTACTTACCGGTTACTGCGGCTTGGTTTTGGAGTCAAAACAGCTCCTGCTGAGTTCAATGAGTACATTCGTCGAATCTTGAAAGGCCTGAAGAAGACTGAAAACTACTTTGACGATATTGTCGTACATGGTGAAACAAAAGAAGAATGTCTCGAAAATTTAAGAAATCTGCTTCAAAGATTAAAAGAACATGATCTCCACCTTAACAAAGAAAAATGTGTTTTTCTCCAGTCTAAAATTGAGTATCTTGGGTTTGTAGTGGAATACAACAAGATCAGCAAATCCCCAGCAAGGACTGCAGCTATTGAAAAGATGCCAAGACCTGAAAATCCAGATGAGCTTCGACGATTTCTTGGCCTTGTGTCATATTATTCGCGTTTTTTTCCAGACGCTTCAACGCTCACACACCCTCTTCGAGCTCTCCTATGCAAGGGGATCAAATGGCATTGGTCACCAGCTTGTGAAACCGCTTTTCAACGCATCAAAGAAGAACTCTGCAGCGACAGAATACTTATACCATTCGACCCAAAATTACCCTTGGTCCTGACAACTGATGCCAGCCCTTTTGGTGTGGCCGCTGTTCTGAGCCATGTCATAAATGGTTGTGAAAGGCCAATCGCTTATTCATCTAGGTCTCTTAACCCCTCTGAGAAGCATTACAGTCAGTTAGATCGCGAGGCTTTGGCAATAGTCTTCGGCGTTCTCTACTTCCACTATTATTTATATGGAACTCATTTTACTCTGGTGACTGATAATGCTCCATTATCTCGAATTTTTCACCAGAACAAAGCTCTCCCACAAATGACGTCATCGCGCTTGCTACGATACGCCTCATTTCTCTCAGGCTTCAATTATTCGGTCAAATATAAATCGGGCAAAGAAAACACAAACGCTGACTGTCTTTCTAGAGCTCCTGTTCCGCCCTGTAGTCAAGATGAGTCTCGAGACATCTCTATTGGAGAAGAAATCAATCAAGTCTGCGAGCAAACGATTTTTCAGATATCCAGCCAAAACATCACTGCAGCAATAATCAAAGAAGAAACGGGCAAGGATCCAGAATTAGCACGAATCATAAACGACCTCCAGACTACTACGTGCGACTCCGAGTATACTATAGTCGATGGTATGCTATTTAGGCAAGATCGAGTAGTCATCCCAAGCTCTCTACGTTCAACTATTCTCAATGAGCTCCACGAAACTCATCAGGGGATCACAAAAATGAAGCAACTCTCCCGTCGATATGTATACTGGACAGGCATCGACAAGGACATTGAAAGATTGGTGCGTGAATGTAAAGATTGTGCTGTAAACCGCTCAACACCCCCCAAGGCTCCTGTGCACCCCTGGGACCCTCCTCAAGACAACTGGGAACGAGTGCATATTGACTACGCAGGTCCATTGGAAGGTTATTTCTTCCTGATGTGCGTCGATGCAAAATCGAAGTGGGCAGAAGTGGAAGTAATCAAAGAAGCACCTACCAGTTACAGGACCATAGCATTACTGGAAAGAATTTTCGCATCGCACGGTTATCCAACTGTGCTTGTGTCTGACAATGCAACAATTTTTCAAAGTAGTGAATTCAAAGCCTATACATCAACAAACGGCATTTTTCAAAAATTCATTGCTCCAGGCCAACCATCGACAAACGGTCTGGCCGAGCGCAGCATTCAAACCTTAAAACATCGCCTCAAGGCAGCATCCTCAGATCCGGCTCCTATGAAGGATAAAGTGCAAGGCATCTTATTCCGTTATCGAGCTACGCCGCTTGCTTGTGGCCAATCACCAGCTGAAAAATATCTACATCGAAAGTTGCGCATGCGCCTTGATGCTATTTTTCCCTACCAGCCTAAACCATCAAGCGTGACACCAGCACCAGCACGCTCTTTTAAGGTAGGGGAGAGAGTCCAGATCCGCCTTTACTGTGACAACAGGAAGATTTGGCAGTTCGGCGATGTCACCAAAGTACTTGGCCAACGGCACTATTTGGTCAGACTCGACTCTTCAAGGCGAATACTAAAACGCCACATTGACCAAATTGTGGCAACTTTGGTTCCAAAGCCAAAATCCGTTTCGTTTGGACCGAGTCAATCATTTGAGGTTCCCCGACTTCCACCTACTCCAGCAGCAGCGTCATCTCCAGCAGCAGCGCCGAATCAAGACCGACCTCGTCGTGAGATACGCTTTCCGGCACGATTTAATGATTATGTCTTGAATTGTGTTACATGAGTTTTTCAATTTAGTGCGGGAGAATCTGTTGTGTCTGTAATATTTTGCACGCAGCCTTGTGCCGCCTTTTGTTATTAGTTATAACCTTCATGTTACCTTTGGCATTCAGTAGAATAGATTCCATCTTTATGTACCACTACTTACTTGTTCACTTTATAAAATATATATGTTTTCTCACGTACCCCAACATGTGTGTGCTTTTGTTACTATTAAAAAGAACATAACAGTTTGTTTGTTTTCTTTTGTTTTGTTTTAGTGTCTTAGTGTTTAGTATTTAGTGTCGGTGACAAGGCGAAGGTGAGCCTCATCACTTAGTGTTGTATAAGAACGATGAACTTTTAACCACAATAAAAATTTTATTATATTTATTCACTCCTCCACATGCATGTAAATGCATAAAGAGAAGAAATCTGTAATCCAATTAGTTTATTATTTTTGTACATTGTATTATTTTGTTTTGAGGTTTTAAAAAAAAAAAAATCAGTAAATCATTCTCAAGACTTTCTAACTGATGACTTGCGGCTGCACTGATGTTCAAGACTTGGCCTTCTCATTTATGAAAACCTGTGGACCTCTCTCTTCCTAACCTCGCTATGTTTTAGTCAGACCCCACCCACACTCTCCTAGTGGGATTCTCTGCCTTCGTCTTGCTAAAACTAGCAGCTCCTTGGGAGAGACCTCTCCCTAGCGGACAACGGATGACATGGCCCTACAAATTTAGCGAGTAGTGTCTCCCACGGCAATCCAGTCTGGCTCTCTCCAGTTCACTCTCGCCTTTGGGGTCCGGACGGGTTATCCTACCCTCAGATACCGAGTGTGAATTCGTGGTAATTCCAAGACCACACAAACTACCTACACCACCTACCCTATACCTCTTCTCCTGAACATAGTGCATTGTCGGGGCACATGCCTATCAAATATGGAGTCAGATAGTAAGACCGTCATGAAACGATTGTCCAGGTCATAAACTTAATCAACCCTCACTTCGTCACTAGGGCCAGGGTAACCAGGCACCCCCCTCGTGACGACCTGACACCATCCTACATGAATCTCGTCAAACTTCTGACCGCGGGTCTGAAAAGAATTTGCTATTGAGATCAGTCCGAAATTTAATAATTTGGACTATGTACAAAAACCGCCTATTTCATTTATTGTATTCTACAAATGAGTACTATAATAAATAAATAAATGAAGTCACTTTTAGAATTACCACGTTCCAACTTGCCTCTTTAACTTGAGACGCCATCTCAGTTGGTAGCCCTGATGTCAGTTGAAGCAGATCAAAGATTATGTCTGATTCTGGCCTAAAAGTATTTTATCATTTTAACAAAACATGTAGCATATGACACTCGGCAGTATTCGACATCGCACAAACACATGTTTATCAATAATAAGAATACTATCAGTGTCAGTATAAATGACATGCAACAAAGGACTTTAAGATCTTAGAGAAAGAGTTGCTAATGAAATAAAAGTACGCCTACCGGCCAGTTGATTCATGAATCCGTAGCCTTAGCAATTTTATTTATTTATTAAAACGTATTAATAGTTAAGAGTCAAAGGAAAAACGACTCGCTACCATCGGGACATGAACCTGAGACCTCCCCAATTTCTAGTCGGGTGTTCAACCAATCCAGCTATCCTACCTCGAATGACGATATGAACTGCCTTTGGGAAAACCCTCGCGAATACTGCATAGAGGCAGACAGTCGCTAAGGCATTACATTCACATAAGAGATTAATATATTTATTACTGTTTATTAAATATTTTCATGTTTCATGAAAACATCAAATTAAAATATCACCGATAAGAATGAAATTTAAGCCCTAGAGTTGCTCGGGTTATTTATTATAATACAAAGGAACACTTTAATAATGAAAAACCAAGAAGCAAACACATTTGAATAATATATGCCTTACGTATTGTATATACGTATAATATATGCCTTATATATATATAGATATAATATATTCCTTATGTATATATATATAATATATGCCTTATGTATATAAATATAATATATGCCTTATGTATATAGATATAATAACATGTATTAATATATATGTATTTTTTTCAGGTGAGTGGCCATATCCTTTCTAGGGCATTAATTGTAAGTAGAATGCATTCGTTAACGTTTTATTGTTATAATTGCGTGCACTTCACTTATTCTTTTTGTTTTGTTTTTCTAATACTATGTACTTGAACGAAAACATTTAGGATATAATAAATAATAGGTTACAATTAAATCATGATTGTTCCAATGAGCGATTTTTCATTGAATGATTCACTTGGCCTTTTAGGGAAAATGAGTGGCTACTGTCTAAATCATTTGTCTAGAAAAATCATGACTTTTAGTCGTTAATGTTCCGAATCCGTATGTATAAAATCTGTTTGACTATGCCACATTTACATAGTTATATATCTCTATTAATTTTTTTTTTTCAGTTTTACGTTTTATTATACTGTTTGTCTCTTTGATAGTAGACTAACTAAAAATATTATTTAATAATAATAATACTCTTTATTGGGCTATAATTACAATCTGCCTTTTGTAAGGCAATCAGTAATTGCGACAAACACTCTCATTCATACCATATTTACAATTCATCATTCACTCGCTCATTCATACAATATTTACAGACAGCCCAGAGACCTCCCAAATCCACATGCGAAGAGAAAGTGGAGTCTTGGGAAGTCCCCCACGCTCCTCCGTCAGCCGCGTCACCGGATACTAGCCAGTGGAGGCTGACAAAGAGCGCGAGAGCCACAGACGCTCAGGACATGATTGAAGTAACTGGCCATTGCCAGGACCCCCGCTGTCACGAGTTTATAGCAGGTCACGAGGCCACTGCCGTTTCAGTCTCCGAGGAGGATTATAGGGATGAGTGGCGCAGTGCAATGACTGTGCTACAGGATTAGGGTGGTTGGAAAGGCTACTGTGGAATTTCATAAACTTAGAAGGGATGAGTTCTAGAATGTAGGGTATATTAAGGTCGTTATGAAGGGTTTTGTTGCTGACATAATAAGGGGCATTTACTATTGTTCTCAGGACTTTTGATTGAAAGGATTGGATACGCTTGATGTTCAACTTTTTTGCTGTCCCCCATAGCTCTATTCCGTATGTCCAGATTGGTTTAAGTATAACTTTGTAGATTAGTAGTTTATTTTATATTGAGAGATGGGATGTCCTTTGAAGTAGTCTGTACAGTTGTCCAAAGCGCCTGTTTAGTTCTTGTCTTTTTAATCTCGTATGTGGGTTCCAGGTCAGTCGTTTGTCGAGATGGAAGCCTAACTATCGTACTGTATCGAATACAAGGAGAGGAATAGAATTAAAATAAACTAGTGGACAAGTCTTGCGGCAAAGGGTGAAGGTAATGTGGGAACATTTTGCTTCATTAACTTTGATCCGCCATTGATTACACCAATACTCGAGAATATCATTTTATTAAAAATATTATTAGCTAGAAATAAATAATAATATGTGAACCCATCACCTTGTGAAACCACAAGTTTATTAGTCAGTTTAGTCCAGTCACGTATAATATGTATATCATTATACTTGTTTATTCCGTTATATAATATTTATAAAATAACAAAACCTGTACATAATGCAGCGACGCTACAGGAAATACAAAACTAAATTGTAAATAGATTCGCCTGAGGATCTATAATTGTATATGATTATCTTTAAATTTAAAGGAAAAAATAAATATGTGAACCTTTCTGACAGATAAAAGAGTCAGAATCCTTGTTCTGTCAATCTCTGCAGTTAGCATCAAAAAACAGTTTTCTTAGTACAAGCGCCTGGACACCCAAAAATAACAAACATGAAAATGGCAGAGGCTTCGAGATAGGAGTGATGACCTGGACAGCTCCTCTAGTAGTTTTTATTATAATTATTATAACTATTATAATTATTATAACTATTATTATATAAATATATAATATCTTATATATCTTCTCTCATTCGTGAAACAGGTGTTTGGGTCCCGCATGGGGGCAGGAGAACGAAACGAGCAGGAGGCGGAGTCTTCTATAAGTTTTTATTGGAAAACCTCTATATCTCGAAGTTGTTCTGGTAAAATCAATAGCATTTATTGAAGAGCTCAGTTCGTTCTTTGAGCGACTATTGTGTGTTTTACAACCTGTAGTCTGTGTATTGGTATTATTATTATTTTGTTTAGCAAAATAGTTACATATTTCCCTAAATTTAAAAATGAACACAAGCTTTGTTTACATATATTCTTACTGTAACAGTGATAAATATATGCATAAAACAGTGAGAAGACATCAGTGAAACAGTGAATTTCTAAAATCCATTATCTTTTTTGTAAATCTATTTTCTTTTAAAAATTGAGGCTATCAAGAAAATGTTGGCTATCTCTCAAACCGTTCTAATAAAAATCTTTTCGGATATCACCAATACTCATTTGAAAGTTTCCGATTACATTCGTCATTCTGTCATTTACTGAATGCCATCCCTTCCTCGTATCCCACTTAACCCTATCTCAAGTCTAAAACATCTGGGACACGAGATTAACTTCTTCCTTCTAATTAGCTTTTAGCAAATTACAAAGTATTTCCTCATTCCGACATATTTCTCACCCACTCTACTTTATGTCCCTTTCTTTACAACATACAGTGGAACCTCGATATATCGAATTCCTTGATTAATCGAAGTTTTTCCATTCACCTACCTATCACTACCATGTTATTTTTACCTGTAGGTATCGAAGGACTTGCCAGGAAGACCTCAATATATCGAATTTTTACATTGCTTCGCTTGGCGCTGCACCTCTATATATCGAAGTTGTTATAGATGGAACTTAGCTCGTTCTTTGAGCGACTATTGTTCGTTTTACAACCTGTAACCTGTGTATTATTATTTTGTTTTACAAACTGGTTACATATTTGCCTAAATTTAAGAATCGGCGCAGGATTTATTTACATATATTCTTACTGTAACAGTGTGTATACAATTGCACTATATATCGAAGTCAGAAATCATCTCGATAAATCGAGCTTTGGTATATCGAAATCCTTTACAATTCAAAGTTTTCTCGATCCTGTTGAGGTTTGATAAATCGAGGTTCCACTGCATTATCTTCGTTCGTCTAACAAGATTTGCCATTTGCTGTGGTTGCTGGTCGAGACTAAGCATACAATTTCTTATTATATACAATTTTGTTATTATTGTCAAATAAGTTTTAAAATTATTACAATTTTGTTCATAGATAGAAATAAACTGCGACCGTTTACAACCAAGCGGAGTCCCTTAGTAAAAAAACACACACAATTTAGTAATATACTTATAGTAATAAAAAAATACAATAGTTTAAGTTCACTTTTGCTCCTTGGTTCTACTGATCCACTGAGACCAGTTCTGCTCAATTCATGAAGAGAACTGTACAACTCCTCTGAGACTCTAGCAGAGTTAATTCTCTAAGCAAACGCCAGCTGTACACAGTTAGACCTTAGTAAGATACTTGGGTACCTCTTTGGAGAAACAGTTTAAGTACAGCAGGAGCAACTTTGAAATACTTTCGCTGTTCTTTGTCACTGTGATCTTGAATTAGCATCTGCTACTAGTGCGCGGACCCTACTTGATATACTCTAACCTAGTCTTGGCTCCTAGCCACCGCTAGCTAAGTCCTGCAACTTCCTTAACTTAAACTTTTACAAATAAACTTGTACACTCCCGTCTTTATAACTAGTTCCTGTCTGACCTCCCCCCCCCCTGAAGTTTCCCTAATAATTAAATTATTCTTTTTCTCATAAGCGAGCATCCCTTAGCTTTACCTCCAGCCGTAAATAATTTATTGAAGCCTCTTGATGCTTTCTCAGGACTCATTTCATCAACTTTGCCTGGAAAATGCTACAACTCTTCATATTTTTTACTTATAATTTATTCAAAGCAGTTTTAAAATTTTATCACGGGATATCACAAACAAAAAAATGAGGCATTACTAGGTTTCGTTTTACAACTGATGTTGGATAACGTATTTCAAAAATAATAAAATGAAATGAAAATTTATTTTATTTCTATGGCTAATAATTACTAATGATAGGGGGTTCCGTACCACCACGAATATTGACCAAAGGAAATTCTTAATATCAAGCATAAGGAACATTTTATGATTTATTTCTGTCGATGTTAATAAATGTCAGCTTCGATAATGCGACGAATAATGTTACGACCAAGTGTAGAGTTCATGAATGCACTGAATGAAAGGACTGACTGCGCTACTTGCCACAAGAGCACTCACACACAAACACACAGAGAAGACAGATGGCGCTGACTGACTACAACGATAGATCACCGGACCAGCCAGCTCACCACAATTAACGTTAACGATGGATGGCGGTGTCAAACCACTGCTTTATCGTTTTTTCCTTTCCTATCGGGGGGGGGGGTTGTTACTTCTGGTTTGGTATCTCGGCGTAGGGGGGGGGGGCGTACCCATCGCACACCTGTAACAAATGCAGGTGGCTCTCTAGGTTGGGGAAACCTTCCTTCACCCTCCCGCTTATAGCTTTCCCTTGAGGAGTCCTTGGATACTGAATCGTGGGACCCTCAGGCAACAGGTGAAACAGACGAAATACTCAACTACTCTTTGTTGAGCGGTAAGGTCGTGAAAAAGGAAAGAATTGTCTAGTATCCTAGATAGGTGACTTGTGGAATGGAGGATTGGAATGCCTATTTTAGGAAAATTTTATCGTTACTTCTAGGCATAATTATATTCCACATGATTTATAATTAAATCTGGATTATAGCATTTTTTTTCTTTCATAGCCTCTTTAAATTTACAGATAATTATATATAATTATAGATTCTCAGGCGAATCTATTTACAAATTATTTTTGTATTTCCTGTAGCATCACTACATTATATACAGGTTTTGTTATTTTATAAAAATTATATAATGAATAAACAAGTTTAATGATACACATTATACGTGACTGGTCTAAACCGACTAATAAAGGTGATGGGGCTCACCTTTTTGATCAAACTTAAAACTAACTTTCATACTAATTCTTAACTTAAATTTTCCCCGACAGTCTGTTGGCATCGATGTGGAAGGGGTGGTGGGGTCATAGTGTTAAACACTGGGTTGGTTAGGTGCTGCAACGAGTCAAAAAACTTTATGTGTCTCCGGCGGATGAACTCACCCACCGACGGCACATCAAGCTACGGGTTCTTTAACATCTCGAGAGAGGTATGTAAGATCACTTTTCGCATGATCCCATTCTGGAAATGTTGGAGACATGGATTATAGCATTGTTAGTGTCCATGCTTATAAAGTACAATTTCCAAGTTTATGGTTATCCTTCAATTAATATGACAGTGGCCGAATATGTTTACAAAGAGAGATGTTGGATTTTTATCAAATTTATTAACAGACACCGTTTTGGCATACTATTTATGCTTTTGCATCAGTAACTGACAAGAAGAAAATATTTATATAATATAAAAAAGTATTATTGATTGTTATTATTCTATATACGAGCAGTGACATGGTTAAAGCTAGTCGATACACTCCGACCCTACAAAATATATACTGTAGCGTAAGTGATCCTGGAGAAGATACTGCGGGCATGAAGTCAGGACTTACACAGCCTGTGTGCCTTCGCCGCCAGCTGGCCCTGTCCTGTCTTTTATGGTCTCTCTCTCTCTCTCTCTCTCTCTCTCTCTCTCTCTCTCTCTCTCTCTCTCTCTCTCTCTCTCTCTCTCTCTCTCACTCACTCTCTCTCTCTCACTCCACGTCCAAGGGCCATATTTTATTCCTAAGGGTTTTATTTTACACTCTTAGATCTTTAGAAGAGAAATATTGAAAATAATATTATTAGTTTGTTATATAAGTTCTTCTTACATTTCTTTATATATATATATATATATATATATATATATATATATATATATATATATATATATTACATTCATCATCATGGACTATAAAATAAATCAATGTGGGTATTGAACACTGGCATTGCTTGCATTGAATGAACCGTTTTGACCAAAGCATCCTGTCTCTTCTACTGTTTCCAACAGTGTCTTCAAAGACCTAATTCGTGATATATGTATAATAGTAAATTAAAGACAATGACAGGTTACATAATTGAAAAGAGTCAAAAATAATGATTTAACATCTAAATTTCAAGTCTAAAATGTGTTCATACACAAGGAATTTTGTTACGATCTGGTATGTTACTGCCTTACGGTTATTCCCTTATACATAGCTTCATCTTGAATACTGGATCGTATTGCTCCTGTGTATATTATCCATAAGCAACTCAGATCTTCTAAAATTATGATTCGCCTTGTGAATATATTCGAATATCGACCGATAATTCCAGATTTATAGCGATCCGCCTTTCTTTACGTGTATTCATGATTATTTTTAACTTCTTTTTTCTCAACCCTTTCGGGTTGTTGCTCACCTTCGGGTAGTATTTAAAAAATACCTATAAAAATAGTCTTTTATAAACTTTTAATTACTACCAAGAGTTAAAGGTAAAGTAGTCCCTCTTTGTGGCCCGTACATGTCAAGGAGCGAATTCGATTTTATGCAGTAGAATTTATTATCCGTTAAACATCTATTTAAACACCCTTTGGTTTTTTTATAGTTTAATGATTGTAAATATCAAGAAATACTGTTTTTTAAGAGAAAGAAGCTTGCCGACCAAAGTATGATGATCCCATGATGTTACCTGGAATTGATGAAGGTGATTTACGATCGTTGATGATCTCCCTCCGAACTCAATAATGATACGTCAAATAAGTTTTAAAATTTTTTTGAAGGATAGAAATAAATTGCGGCCGTTCATAACTTGAAAAAAAGAAACCATTTGGTTTCAAAATTATTATTATTTCAAAAATAATAAAACGAAAAAATGCACTGGCAAGATCACGTCCCGATTATGAAAATGTATTTTTTTTTCTGTGATAAAATAATTAATAATTGTAGGGGGATTCATGGCAAACGAAATTCTTAAGATCACGTATAACTCGATCATACGCAGTAGTATATATTATACGTCAAACAACTATATAAATACCTGTTGTTTTTTTTATAATTTAATGATCGAAATACCTAGAAATACTGTCGCATGATGTTACCTGGAATTGATGAAGGTTATTTACGATCATTGATGATCTCCCTCCGAACTCAACAATGATACGTCAAATTTTGCAAAGAGAGCTCTTAGGTTCAAACACAGGTCAAGTTCATATGTCACGGGGTCATATTATCTATGACCCTAAAACTATTTCTCTTGGTTTCAGACTAGTTTCAATGCGGTTTGGTTTTAATCAAAAGTGGTTCTTTTCTCTACATAGCTTGTCGGTAATAAGACAGTTTTGACTTTAAAATAATATGGTAATTTATTTATATTTTTTACTGGACATATAAATTATAAGCGGGTGCATAACAATATGGTTCCTTTATATTAAGCAAGCACTTATACATTTCTAGTCTCTTTTAAAATAATGTATTTTTTTAAAAGACTCTACTTAATGTTCAACATTATTAATGAATGTAATATTGCTAAATGTACGAATGGTTATAAGACAGTGAACCTCTGTTGAGCTGTGGTTAGGACACCTCTGCCCTCACCCCAGGATGGAATGAGCTGATGTGGAATTGTCTGGAAAATGAGACCTCCTGCCGGCAGCTGGGTCCTTCTCGTTCAACACCCGACATCACTCCCAGCCCTAACTAGGCTTTCAGCTTGCTTCGAAATAAATGTCTGTTCATTATTGTAAATATTGCAACTTAAAACGATCCTAATATATAAAATATATTCATAGTTTGATTAATTGATGAAAACGGATTAAGACTTCTATTTTTTACATTCGATTGGCAAGAAAGTGATTTCGGTTAGCACCAGTAGATAGCGTTATGTTTGTTTCCTTATTATTTTGTCAATGTTAGAACGTTTTTCTTTTGAGATTTGGTAGTCGATATCTTTAGGTTGCTATAGGAAGAAATTCCGTGTAATTTTGTTTACAACTGTCAGTTTTAACATAGAGTGCAAAAATAAGCATTTTCGACACATTTTACTTTTTTATTTTCATAAAGGCCAGAAACCGGCTGAGACTTGACAAAGAGATATGTGAAGTTTATGGTGTTGATTTTTTAACAGAACGCACGTGTCAGAATTGGTTTAAAATATTTCATGCTGGAGATTTTTCAATGAAAGATGACCAACGTTCTAGTCGACCTTCGGATGTTGATGACAAAATGAAAGCCATAATTGAATCGCATCGTCATATAACTGTGCGAGAGATTGTAAAACAGTCAAATGTTTCACACACAATAATTTAAAATCATATAAGACGTCTTGGCTCAATATTTGGGTTCCGTCACGACAATGCGAGGCCTCACACATCTTTAGCAAAACGTACGAAACTATTGGAGCTTGGTTAGGAAGTGATGTCGCATCCCCCATACAGCCCCGACTTTGCACCATCTGATTATCATATATTTCGAAGTTTACAAAACTTCTTAAATGGTAAAAATTTCAGTACTAACGATGACCTCAAATCGCAGTTTGTTGAGTTTTTTTGATGATAAGGAGCAGAAGTTGTATGAGCACGCGGGATCATGAAGTTACCAGAAAGATGGCAAAAGGTCATCGAACAGAATGGATGATATTTGACTGATTAAAGTTTATTTTTTGTAGAGAAAAAATTGAGTTTTATTTCACACTAAAAAATCGAAATTACTTTCTTGCCAACTTCAATATATGCCTACGATATGTGAGGAATATTGGAATAAAACTTGGGCCTAAGTTCATAACGGATAAGTTCTCTTAAATACAGATTTTATGTGGTTTTGTCTGACAATTATCGATTGTCTGACCGGTTTTCTTTTACAATCTGACAACAAGTTCTTTAATTATTTGAAGGCACAAAGTACCCTCAACGGCAGCCAGCTGAAGTAGGTCTTTACCAAAAAATCGCTCTGGCATCCGACTCCATGTTTTTTATTTTTTTGGCGGTTTCCTTCCAAAAGGAGCCAAGCGCTTGCATCGTAGAATAGTATAGAACGAACCTTGGAAATTAAATAATTTATAAATCTAAAATAATTTCAATTTATCTGATTATTTAAAATGTTTAGTTTCATAATTATTTTAATTGTTGTCCTAACCTTATATTAACTTATTATCATAAATGCAAACGCCTCGTCATAATGTTAACATTTTGTAAACAATAAATAAAATAAATTGTATCAGTATTTTTTAAATGTTGATATAAGCGCAATCGCAAATGGCCTGTGTCGGTGTGCAGCCGCCACCTCCCGCAGCGACCTGTCGTTTCCCGCCCGCGCGGGTTCGCTTTTCCCGCCATGCATATTCATGGCTGCTGGCCGCATCGGCCCTGGGTATGACGGTATGACAAAAAAAAAGAAAAAAATCCCGTCAGCCAATGAATATAAAGCAGGCTCGCCAACCTGACGCCGATATTGTGTTAGTGACGCCCCCCCCTTGTTGCAATCTTGTCATAGACCTCACTAATTACGTGAGGGGGGTCGCTCCGGCTAAGCTGTAGTGTACCATCTACCTTGTTTGTTAACAAATGCAAATTGTCCAATCAACGTTTAAAAAAAAAAAAAAGAAAAAAAAAGTTTTTTTTGTTGTTTTCTAGACATCAGACCAATTATAAGTGAGTGGGGAAAAAACAAAACGGTATTTACTTGGTGTTTGAACTTTCATTTAATTACCACCCCATTTTGGTAACGATAGTTATTATAATAAACTATAATGGAAAAAAAAAGTTATTCCTTTTTAGGCGAAGTCCCCTACGAAAAAAAATGTTAACAAATCATCTCTGACAAATAAAAAGAACAGTTACATCATAAAAAAAAATGGCAATGTATAATAAAACGTAAGCCTCTCAAAGAAAAAGTAATAAATAATAAAAATATTTAACTCCATTTAGCAAATAGAGTCATAGATGGACATATACAAATAAAAACATCAATATGAAGACGTCTGTATAATCCAATGCAACATTAAATGAAAACCATTAAATAAATACAAAAAAAGTAACATACAAGTACGAGGGTGGTCTGAAAAGTTTCCAACCTAACAAAGATTCAAGACGTTTTTTTCAGATTTTTTTTTTTCAACATACTCTTCTTGTAACTCTGCACACTTCTCCCAGCGATGCTCCCATCTCTGTAACCCATCCAAATAGTACTCGGCGTTTTTCTCTGCAAAATAATCGTTCACGAAGGTGATTGCCTCTTCATTTGACGAAAATCTGTGTCCTCCGAGCGCAATTTTTAGATGAGGGAACAAAAAGAAGTCGCTTGGGGCTAGCTAGATCTGGTGAGTAAGGCGGATGGTCAAGCAGTTCAAACTGTAATTCACCATGGCAACCGCTGAGGTTTGAGACGGTGCGTTGTCTTGGTGAAACAGGATTTTCTTTTTTTGCAAATGTGGCCGTTTTTCCGCAAGTTCTGCCTTCAGCTTGTCAAGTAATGATGCGTAGTATGCTCCTGTAATGGTTTTTCCTTTTTGAAGATAATCGATTAAAATAACTCCATGACCATCCCAAAAAACAGTCGCCATCACTTTCCCAGCCGAAAAAACAGTTTTTGCTTTTTTTGGAGCCGGTTCCCCCATTGCAGTCAACTGTTTAGACTGTATTTTTATTTCGGGCGTATAAAGGTGTATCCAAGTTTCATCCACAGTAACTAATCGGCGCCATAACTCGGATTTATTGCGCCTAAACTGCGCCAACAGAGCGTTGGAAATGTTCATTCGAACAGGTTTTTGGTCTAACGTGAGCAAACGCAGCACCCAACGCGCGGACAGCTTTCTCATCTCTAAATGTTGATTTAATATGTGACAAACACGTTCTTTTGACATGTTCATAACCTCTGCTATCTCTCTCACTTTAATTCGGTGGTCGTCTAGCACCATTTGGTGAACTTTGGCGATGTTTTCGTCGGTAGTTGCAGTTTTTTGACGTCCCGACCGTTCATCGTCTCCCAAGCTCTTACGACCACGTTTAAATTCAACTGCCCAAAATTCCACTGTGGTAAATGATGGTGCAGAGTCCCCATACACAGAATCCAATTCATTCGTAGGCGTATTGCCTTTCAAAAACAAATATTTAATGACAGGTCGATACTCCAATTTGTCCATTTTCATAAAAACACTCACATCGACTCACTCAAACTACTGTTACACAACAACTGGGCGTCCAAAATGGCTGAAACTTTGGCGAGTAACTGTCAACAGATGAACAACGAAATTCACTACCTTTTATTTACGACTGCTGCTATCTTCATGTTGAGGTCGGAAACTTTTCAGGCCACCCTCGTATAAACTAAATATTGCGATATTGAATTAAGGCCTAGGCAATACAGTTGTTAAAGTAAATTATTACCTTATTATTGTTATTATAGATTTATAAAAATAACCCAACTGCACATGGGAATATGCATGATAGATTTAACCATCATTCTACACCAAAAGAGAACATCAAAATAAATATATTCTTACTGCCCAAAACAAAAAATTGCTTCTTTGATGTTATATATAAAACACTTATAACCACTTGGTCTTAATATTTCCGCCTTTTTAGGCATTCCACACCCTATATCCTTCTCATACATCCTTCAAATGGGGGACTCCCCCTAGTGAAAGGCACTGGCCCAAAATAATTTTTCTTTATTTTTCCCACATCCTATTTTTATAAGTTTGAGAGCTAAGGGAAAAAAACACCAAAAAAAAACAAAAAAAACACTTGTCTCAACTATTAAATTTCCTTCGTAAGTATATTCACAGAACTAGAATATTTACATGAAGTGGCTCTAAATATGGCATATGTTGTTCACATGGCAACGGGCTATTGCACATAATAAGTCACTATGGTTTTCAATGACCAACGCTAAGTCGGCCTCCAGGTCAGCATTTAACATCAATAGTTCAGTGCCGTGGTTGTGATAACTATATGATGATGATGATGATGATGGTGGTAACTATATGATGCTGATGGTGGTGGTGGTAACTATATGATGATGAAATCAATGTTGATATAAACAATAAAATAATACATAACCCTTGTAACAAAACAGCGTTGAGTATGTACCATTCCGAGAGATTAGATTACCGGCACCGACTGGTATCTGCACTTCCTAGACGGCTGGAAGAGGATAAACGCGTGCCTTTGACATCAGCATTGAAAGAATAAAACAATAAGAACACCTGTTGTAACAAAACGAGGAAGGTTATCTCGTATGTGTGTAAGCTTGGATTGAGTATAGTGAGATACCTGTGAGAAATAGTGAGTGTTCTAAAGGAGGAAAGATAGACGGATCTTAGGAAAGGACTGTATTAAAGGTAACTCAAGCAAATTCACTTGGTGTGGGGGACATTGATCCCCGTGGGAGCTTAGGACATTCAATTATTATATCAATATACAATGAGCATTATGTGTTATAGAAATTGTTTACAATGAGTTATTAACTTTAATAAACCAGTAGTTTTGGCGTAGAAAAAGGAGTTTATGTATCGTTTTTATTTGTATCTTTCCCAACCAATTCACCCGGTTATAAATTGGTGCAGGCTAGCTGATAAGTCTTCCATAATTCTTTCCAGGTTCCTAACTTCCCGTTCCCTGATTTCTCAACCTCTTCCAAAGGAAAATTTCCTATTTCCCGGTAGGTACGGGGGTGTTACAACCCTCTTCACGTGTTCACTGAGCTAAACCCCATAGGTTATTCATTTGTACATTTCATATTTTTCTTAGAGCACTGAAAGTTAAAAAAATGGACTCAATTGTCGATCATTTAATGAATTTTCGTTCTTATATTCCAGTAATGTCCCCACGCGTAGAACATATCGTCATTGAGACACCTCGATGTGTGTCTGATATGATTTGTACCCCAATCGATACTATGGACAAAAAAAATTTATAATTTATTAAATGATGGGAACCTTCAATATAATTATTGATTGTACAAGTTTTTACCTATAATTTAATCATGACATCAAATTGAACAAACTACGTAAATTACCATGCCTCTAAATAAACTTAGTTGTGGTAAAGTTGTGAACTCGATATTAATGGCAGTTCGGCAAATCAAAACGAACAAGTCCTTATTGTTATTTAGGACGTGGAGCTCTTTGATTTGATACACTAACAATTACTAAAGTCTAGTAATTAATAGTAACTAATTAATTATTGACTAAAGTTTCCGGTGAAAGCTTAAAGTTTTCTGATATTGAGCCAATCGACTTAACTTTTGGATAATAATACATAAAAAATGTAAATGCTATTGTAATACTGCTTGACAACTGTTGGCTAATATAATTGCTATAATTGGCGCCTAAAAGTTTTATTTTATTACGAAGATATATTAAATATCTTTACAAATGTGCCTTGACCATGTGAGGGAAATCAGAACTTCAACTTGAAAATGCTTTTTTATTCGGTATATAAATGATTGTAATTTCATTAATTTTTGAAAGTTCGGAGCAAGTTTTCGATCACTACATTGCATATGACACGGGCAGACTAAAGACAATTGCGGGCAATTGCCCCGTACCTTTCCGACGGACCAGCCCTTCGATTCGTGCTCGGCAATATAAATGATCGCCCTGAAAGTCCGTTCGACACAGTTTTATTAAAAAGTTAAGATTATTAATCTAGAACTCATTTTCTCTCCATCCACTCTCATTTTCTCAAAGACTTGAAAGGGGAATTGACTGGATTAGAATGAATTAAAATGAGTTTCCATAATTTTCCTAGACAACGTGAAATCCTCATACTGTGAGCTAATGTTAGCTATTGAAAATAAATGCATTATTGGAAGTGGTAGTTGAGGAATCGGCTTAAGCTGGTGCAAGGGAGGAAACGTTTCTGCATATTATGTTTCTCTGCATCAGGCTCTATGCTAAGCTGATAAGAGATATTGACTGTTCAAATCAATCTAATTGCAAACTCAAAGTGCAATTCTACTGAATGACTTAAGAGGTTGATGTATACTCGTCCGAGAGGCATAGATTGACCGATTGATTGATAATATTGACCAATAATCTAACAACTATATCCCAACAAGCTCTTTGGCTCGTTATATAGTTATATAAGCAAATAGCTGTTACCATGTTAAAGTATTGCCAGGCATTTGTGCTGGTATATGCTATTACACGTTCCAGGGTGGCTGGAGCAGGGAGAAGATTGCCTCCAGGATATAAGAAAATAGGAAGTTATTTAGGTTCATTTAGCGCACCGCAAAGCTAAGCCAGCGATTGCGGTCAAGATTGTGGCCGAGGCATCTACAACTACGGCACTTGGGGTAGCTACCAGGTGGCAGCACAATACTAGGGGTATGGGAGGGGGGCAAAAACCTCTGATTAGGGGAGAATTCATTAAGACGGGGCAGTACGGGGGTGTCTAATAGAATGGGGTAAGCAATCTGGCAGGCTTGTGTCCGTACCATCAATCTTCTGCTGGCCTGACGGGGAGAGTGGGGGGTGCTTACTGCGCTCGAATCACATCGCAGAAAAACACGAATCGATTCTGCTTTGAATATCTTAGCGGTAGGGCAATTAGTTCTCTGTGAAGGGGCGGTAGGGTGTGCGGAAATACGAAGGCTGTAACCCCGGCACGAACGCCAGTCACGAAGGGTTGTAAGTAATTATGCGTTATCGTAATTGTAGGCTTGTGGATAATCTTTTCACTTAATAACCCTTTGTAAATAATAATGAAGGGTTTTTCTGCTTCGCTTTGGCACGCCTCGGATATTCACTCGATAAGACCCCTGGTGGAAGTACCAGAACCCTTTGCCCTTCACCCATAAGACCCACTGACCTAATCAGTTTCTTAATAAAGATTTGCTCCAGTTAAAAATTGAAATAGATTTTAGTATGCCTTAAATACCAATTTTACTTTAGTTTATTAGAAGCGCTGGTGTATATCCTTGTCGTATTATTATATACAGGACGATGTTTTACAAAGAAAATGAATTTTTAGCGCAATTCAAATTTGACTGGATTAAATCAATGTTAGATAAATTTTAAAAAGAATACTATCACGCCCAATTTAAAATAGTCCCATTGAAATGGTTTTCATATTAACGTGAAACTTTGTGTTAATATTAGCATTTGATGATTTTTGTTAATTCCTTTATTGTGCAATAATTACAATCTGCCTTTTATAAGGCAATAAGTAATTAAGATATATGCTCTCATTCATACAATATGATTTTTATGATTTTTAGTTTTATTTAGTATTTGTAGTATTTTAGTTTAGATTGTCTATTGCGGGTAGTTAGATTGACTCATTTAAATACGGTTTAATACCTACAAAACTGAATATTACTAGTATGTTGCCTCAAATACATAATTAAAACTCCTTTTTATACATACCAGTTTATTCAGTTGAACAATAGAACATAACAACATAGATGTCCTGAATTTCAAAAAATCTATCCTGCCCCGGTTTTGTGTATCTATTGTATCTAGTACTGCTCATGAAAATACAAATATATTTTATTGTTGTTAAATATGAATTAGTGCTGGTCCGCAAGCAGGGGTTTGCTGTCAGTGACTATTGGGAGTGTCTGAAATTCATTTATTCAAAATTGGTTTCCTGTCTTTATAGTCTTGTGTTCCGGCACAGTTGGTCTCCATCGCTATCTCGCTCTCTATAATAAATATCATTTATTGATATTTAAATATCAATCATTTAATAAATAACAAAGGGATAATCGCAGGCCATATCGATTATGCCAGACTGCGGAAGGCCCCTAAGCTGGTCCGGTATTGCAAGCACGTCTGGGCCATCGAAGGCGCTCACAGCTGATCAGCAAGAAATGTGTTTACCAGCAACAGCCGGCCTCCACTCAGATTGCTCCGGCACATTCGTGGAAGGATGGTATGCTGACGGAGTTAAAACCATTATGGATAAACTCAACAAGCAATATATCAATGCTTTTTATAAATGGAAAATACATTAGGCAATAGTGGACCAGAAGAAACTGTAAAAACTCATTTGACTCAATGGCTTGCAAAGGTCGAGTGTTGATCTGCTGGCTCAAGGAAGGTCTCCCAGTTATATAATGCTAAAAATATTATAATGCTAATATTATATATAATGCTAAAAGTAGAATCAAGCCCCTTCTAGTGTATGTATACCTGCCTCGTGACTTCATGGAAATCACTGATGGTTCCTGTTATTTTTAAGTAAGCAACCGCATCCCTCCAAGACCTCCCTACTTCCCAGAACTATCCTTTTCTTATAGATATATGTCTCAGCTTTAGCCCCAGACCCCACTCGTCCCTAGACCTTCCACCCAGTATGTAGTAACATAACTCTTAATATTTGTACATACCAGTGTTTTGATTGTACTTCATAATAAAGCTTTTCTTTATTTTCTTTTAAAAGACTCTCCTCCAACAAAGATTATTTAACTTCCCGATCCGAGAGTCAGGATGACCTGAATAAGTATTGCCTGAGCATCGCTTCATAATAAATCTCTGGAAAACTGTCTTGAAGATTCTCAAAGAAATAAATAGTAAAAAAAACCTATCTGGAAAAAGGAGAAAAAATGGGAAATTTAGTTTCAATCCACTTCTTCAAATCTTATTGGCGTTTACTTTTGTAATTAAGTAATTTTAGTCATGTTTAATTAAACATAAAATAAATAAATACATTTATATGCGCTATAATTGATGCTATATGTATGTATACTCTTTATTGGGCTATAATTACAATCTGCCTTTTATAAGGCAATCAGTAATTGCGATAAACGCTCTCATTCATACCATAGTTACAATTCATCATTCACATCATCATTATCAATTTAGCTTTCAATGTAATAATCCTTGTCAATATCTTCATAAAATTTTGCTATTTTTAGATGGACAATGGCACATATGAATTCCCTAGAAGGAAAATTCTACATTTCTGAGTGTAATAGTATTGTTCCGTCTAATATTAGCAATTATGTGTTATCCCACACTCAGATCTGAATCTTTTCTTCATTTGGGATACTCCTACTCCAAAATGAAATTTTGAATTTTTTTGTCTTGGTGAACTATTGAAATAAATTTCTGTGTTCTGCCCCGTCATCTATTGAAAATCAAAGTTTCCTTCGTATTCATTTTCTGTTGTAAAAGATTTGTGCGTTCGGATGACACATAGGTACCTGACTATTTAAAATGTAACTCTGAATGTGACAGTTTTGTTGAAGAATGCCTACAATAAAACCTCACAAATATTGGAACTTGCACTGTATAAAAAACAAAAATGTGAAAATTTGCACTTTTGTTTTTCTCTCACATTAAATGTTTTGTTGTTATTTTTGATTTACTTATTATTTTATAGGCTGAAAGGCAGGGAGAAATGTTCGCCAGTGTATCTGGCTCTCTCATGGTGACATTTGATTTTGATTCATCTTTAAGCCCACATACTAGTTCCCAGGATGAATCCTCAATGTCCCTGTGCCACTCGGAGCCTCTTTTCTCCCCGGTCCAAGAAGCTGCCCTTCTAAATTACAGTGTCGATTCTCTTGATGAAGGTGAACAGCTGATCGTCACATGTCAGGATGCTATAAAAAAAAAAGATATGTCTTATTCTGGATCTTGTTTATATTCTTGAATTGAAGACTAAACTGCTTGATAAGAGAAATCTGTTATAATAGATAAGAGATTATCTACTGTGCAGTGAGATTGACTTGTAAGCCCCTTCTGAAGTTTGACAGAAATTCTTCAAATTGTTCATAGCTAACGGTTCCTGTCAAATGCAGGGCAAGGCCCGATCAGCTCACCTGATCTTGAGCTATAATAACCAATTACTAATAAATTGGAATAGTAATCTCAGTGAGATATCTGTATATTAGTTATTTATGTTTCTTATTAATAATAAAGTAATTATTTCGTCATTAATTCGTTTCATTTATTGCTTTGTGTGTATTTATTACTACTTTATATGATACTAAATTCTTGAGCATTATTCTTGACCCAACACAGTGAAATATTTTTGATTGAAAATACTGTTTAGTTTTTAGTATTGACGAGGAAAGCAGCGCTAATTTCTCAACCAATGCTCCTCTACAGTATTTGTCCTTAATTTTAGATATATATTGATATAGTTTTATAAAATACAGCTTAATTTGTAATTGATGTAAAAACTATTCGGGCCTTCATACTGTTTATAATAAGGACTAACAAGCCTCAGGTTATACGCCCTTGAGGAGTCAGGGGTAGGCAGAGACAGCGGAGACCGCGTGGCTCAAACGACAAAATGGGACATGACTGAGATGGAGGAGGAGCTATAAGGCGACCTCGTAAACCCTGCGACTGGAGGGGCTTATCTCGCTCTTCTCCATGCCTGCCGTTCTCCAGCGGCTCCAGCCACTGTCTACTGTTCATGGGTATCTGCCGATTAACTTTACAGCTGGGGCTTCATCGCTCCAGAAGTAGCATTGTAGCGATCGCTAACTACATAAGATAAATCACCCTATACTCTATTGTATATATATATTGTAAATAAATTTAAACAAATGTAAATAACAAATAAGTCATTGTAAATGTGTAAATAATAAAGAGTTCACAGTTGCAAGCCGGGGGTTAACCGCTACCCTTCAGTAGGTAGAGAGGGCCTGCTGGGTCAGCCCTCAGCTGCCTACACAAAGACCGACCGCTACTTAGCTCTCATTGGTTACAACAACGAGGGAGATGATTGGGCCTAACGAGCCACCACTAACTATAAATAGGGGCAGATCTCGGGCTGTAATTCACTCTCTTCCTAGCGAAGCTACCCGACTTGCAGCTGCGACAGTATTCAAGAATTTGGTCTTCTTCCTTATGTAAAACCTCTACATCTCTTTCTCTCCTCACCTCGCTATGTGTTAGTCCGGCGTTGTCAGACCCCACACCTTCCTAGTGGGAATCTCTGCCTTCGTCTCGCTAAAACTAGCACCTCCTTGGGAGAGACCTCACCCTAGTGGACAACGGTTGGCCCTGCAAACAGGCCAAGCAGTGTCTCCCGTGACAATTCACTCCGCCTCTCTCCGGTTCACACTCGCCTTTGGGATCCGGACGGATTTCGCCTACCCTCAGATACCTAGTGTGAATTCGTGGTCATTCCAAGACCACATAAACTACCTACCTACCTACCCTATACCTCTTCTCCTGAGCATTGTCGGGGCACATACCTATCAAAAAATGGAGTCAGATAGTAACGCCGTCATGAAACGATTGTCCAGGTTATAAACTCAAACAACCCTCACTTGTCACCAGGGCTAGGGTGATCAGGCACCTTCCTAGTGACGACCCGACAAGCATAATGCCATCTTTCTTTATAAAGGATATGTATCAGTAGCAATTAGGTTATGCACTCATAGATACCACTTTCAGAGTTTTCATACATCATTTTAGTGCAGAAACCAATTTGACAATGTCATAAATCGCAGAGTACAAAATAAACCAAGAACTAAGCTTGAGTCATTACTCACCATAAGAAGATAGAAAAGAAATTTCAACCCCAAATTACAATTAGTTTCAAAGGAACTCTCCATCTCTAAGATGTTGATTATGTCGACGATGTAAGTATTGATTTAATGAAACAATTCATAACAATAGCTCAGGTAATTATTTTATTTTCGACTGTATCGTTGACACAGAAGGGTGATTGGCATAAATAGTAAACTCCTCGCCAAATACTAACAGACTGCGGTGGCCAATGAAGGGCCCGGTCCCCAATCAGTGGCCACTGTTCTCCAGGCTCCAGTGAATAGTCACTGATTGCCTCCAGGTAGTCTGTCAGCTCTCATAGGTTGTCGTCTTGCTAAAATATCTCGGCTTCCTTGCATTTACTCTGTTGTATTTTCCTTAAATGATACAATTATTGATTATATATATCACATAATGCCAATCAATGATACTTCATTTAGTTTAATTACTATTCTTGTAATTATTTACAATTGTACACTTCCTCGGATACTCCAGAAATACTCACCTGCCCGGACTATAATTGAAGGCTTAGGCTCAGTCTACATAATATTGTTGTATTTTGGAACTGTAATCCCACAGCTCCCTAAATCCGTGAAGTTACCTTCACCCAAATGGAATTTTCCTACTTCGATATTTTACCTTAAGTTTTCTTATCCATAGTTATATAATGCTAAGAATGTTATAATGCTAATACTATATATAATGCTAAAAGTAGAAGCAACAAGCCCTTCCTGCTGTACACCTGCCTCGTGACTTGATGAAAGTCACTGATGGTTACTGTTACTTGTAAGTAAGCAACCGCATCCCTCCAAGACCTCCCTACTTCCCAGAATATTATCCTTTTCTTATACATATATGTCTCAGCTTTAACCCAACACCACACTCGTGCCTAGACCTTCCACCCAGTATGTAGTAACGTAACTCTTAATATTTGTATATACCAGTGTTTTGCTTGTACTTCATAATAAAGCTTTTCTTTCTTTTCTTTTAAAATACTCTCCTCTACAAAGATTATTTAACTCATGACTAAGTTCTCTGACCTATTGTTTTAAAACAATGATTTCATTTTCACTATCAGTTAATTTTCTTCAAATCTTTTCGTCCACGGGAACCGCCTCGACCCTGGTACTGCCCTCTCCGATGTGACACTCCTGTCAACTCGTCAACGCGGGCTTTACCGACAGTCCGAAAGGATAAACTGATTTTCGCTTAAGCCCTTGAGCGAGTTTGCCAACTTCTCCCCCCCCCCACACCCTTCCTCCTCGGGGAAAACCTGAAGACTCTTAATTGACTGAATAAAAATTTATACCTCAGGGTAAAGGGTTACAACTTTTACAATTAACACTTCGCCACTAAGTTGAAGATAGCCGTCAATTAACTAACTTTTATATACACATTTTGTTGGAGTAAGCAGCGCCCCGTTTGCCTAGAAAGTAGTTCTATGAATATTCTATTAGCTCGAAATGAAAATGAAAATAACAAACTGAAAACTTTATAATTAAAACTTTATATTCTAACAAAACAAACAAACAAACAAAACAAAAAAAAGAAATAGTGAAAAAAGTGAAAGAGAAACAGCTGGAGCAGGGAAAAGGTTTTCCTTGTTATTGGAAAACAGTCTAGACGACTTGTTGGGAAAACATCTGCCAGTTTCCTAATTGCTAGCTGTAGAAAACCTACTTTTGACCTCAGGAAAGCATCTATAATTTAAAATTATATTTCATTATTATATTTCATTATTATATTATATTATATTATTAGTAACATCCCACTGTTAATTACACGACTCCAGTAATTTCAATAACAGTATCGGCAGTTCCTCCTTATACTCTGATCACTTCCTTATCGATTCCCTAGGGATACTTCTTGAAAAGCTCCTGCACCCCCCCCCCCGCTGCGTTCGAGTTAACATTCTATCGCCACAACTTAACACTGTGTTTTCACCTAAATAAAGTATAACATATTTTTCTATTGGGGTAGGTTTAGTGGGGGGTTAACTCTCACCCTTGTGGGGATAATTGAGGGGCTGCTTGACTACAAACGCGGTAGGAAATCAGGTAAAGACAACCAAATTTAAGGTTG
Organism: Acanthosoma haemorrhoidale; assembly: GCA_930367205.1. Classification (NCBI taxonomy): domain Eukaryota; kingdom Metazoa; phylum Arthropoda; class Insecta; order Hemiptera; family Acanthosomatidae; genus Acanthosoma; species Acanthosoma haemorrhoidale. The sequence continues at coordinate 111,750,637 of OV884014.1, read as the reverse complement.
AGCCTGGTTTAACCATACTGCCACCTCAGCGCGACCTAGCAACTACAGCGTAAACCTTCGGGTCGGGCCTGTTCCTTCATGGGGTGCTAGTTTTTATTTTATTTTATATGTCTAGATAGAGCTTCGATGCAGCAAACGAAGGAACTAAATGTTTGCTTCGATTACAGATTTCTGAAGAAGGTTCAGTCATAGAAAGAAAAGCATTCGATATTTGAGAAAAGTTAATTGTTAATAAAAAATATAATAAGTTTGAGTGGGCTAATGCAGAATGATTCATATATGTAGTATTGGCACTTTTCATGCTCAAATGCTAAAAATAATCCATTTCGCTAGTCATTTTTTGTAATTTCAAGTTGTCAAGAATTTTTTTTTGTCGTATTGGCCTTACTACTAACAGTCAAAGAAAAATTTATTAGTAAGTCCAGGCCTTGACAATGCGAACTCTCGCAAAGACTGTACCATGTACCCAGTGGGTACGTGCTTTCTTTGACTGTTAATTAGTTATAATATTTTTTTTATACATAACTTCTTTATTGTGCTAAAATTCAATCTGTCTTATTAGGCAATGAGTAATTGAAATAAATGTTCTCATTCATATCGTATTTACAATTCATCATTCACTCGCTCATTCATACAGTATTTACAAACAGCCCAGAAGCCTCCCAAATCCACATGGTTGTCACCTCCCTCGCATCCGAAGAGGAAGCGGAGTCAAGGGAAGTCCCCCACGCTCCTCCTTCAGCCGCGTTACGGGATACGAGCCAGTTCTCAATTTCTATTTCTGTTTTCTTCTGGATTCGCAACTCATTTACCCTCACGAGGCTGAGTCAGCCACGGTGGAGGCGCGAGAGCCACAGACGCTCAGTACATGATTGGAGAAACTAGCCATTGCCAGGACCCCCACTGTCACGCATTTATAGCAGCTCACGAGGCCACTGCCGTTTCAGTCTCCCAGGAGGATTATAGGGATGAGTGGTGCAGTGCAATTACTGTGGTAGGGGATTAGGGTGGTTGAATAGGTTACTATGGAATTTCATGAACTTGGAAGGGATGAGTTCGAGAGTGTAAGGTATATTAAGATCGTTTTGTCGCTGACGTAATAAGGGGCATTAACTATTGTTCTCAGGACTTTTGATTGAAAGGATTGGATACATCTATAAATATAAATTACTGTGAATAGTTCGTTGAAAAAAAACAAGATAATATTATAATCTCAATAATCCCCATCTCCTGTCGGGTAATCTTCCTCTGAACACTAGTCTAGCAGTTTTAAAATCTGACCGGGATAGACTGAAAAAAGAGGCTTATTGGGTTCGATTCCCGACCCTGTCACTATATTTTTTCTTTAGCTAAGAGGATTAGTGAATATGGTCGGTAGTAATGATCATTAATACTTCTGTTTGGTAGAATGTTACTAATGGTTGCTATGCGGTAGCGGATTGTGGGCCAGATCTTGAACCTCTAAACCAAGTTGGCCCATATTAATGCCCCTCAACACATTATCGATTCCAAAACTGCCAGTCGACAACTGGTTCCCGGCAGTGCTGTCACATTGCTCTTTGTAGTCTGTGTCGACTGTGGGAAGTGCAAAGTTGTGTAGCCTCTAGTGCACCATACAATTCCTGTTCAGGCACCGCTTTGACATTTGAGCTCTGTCGATTTTGAAACTGAGCTTTGAATAATAATTTGATGGCATTGAAGACCTCACAACGAGTGCTATTCATCTATTTTCTCCATCTTAATGTGGATGTACAAAATACTGTTCGCATCCAGTAATGTAACCTTCATTAAATAACTCTTTGTTGGGAGGATGTTGAAAAATAGATGTTAGGTTTTCATAAAGTTTATTCACGGACAACGTTTCTATGTTTTTCTGCTTCATGTCCTTAAAGCAATAAAATAAATTAGGGGTTAAACATTATTTGTAATAATGAGTGACAATTGTTGAATATTAAACGAAAATAGGTGTGCATGTCAGCGCAGATCAATCTAATGAATTTATATTAATATTAGTAACAGTGTTTGTTTTCACTTACAAAGATTAATAGAGAAGTTTGTTATAAATTATGTATAAAGAATAAAGTGGATCACATCTGACATTGTTCAATTGATTCAGATGTGAAAGATAGTGATAGATAAAATCCTTCAGCTGTTACATATTAATACAGTAGAATCCCGATAATTCGTATTGTCAAGGGACTGACAGTTTGGTACGAATTATCGGAAGTACCAATTATCGGGAATACAAAATTTAAAAAACGTATTAATGCAAACATGAATGTATTAAGAAATTTGTACAATGTAATAAGGATAAGAACTATGCAATAAACACTGCTTAATACTAAACTAAACAATAAACAATGCATGCAATAAAAAAAAATGTACATACTTTTGTTCTAGATTAAATAAACACCAATCATTTGTACGAAAAATTCCGTAATTTTTTTTTGACGCAATCCTTGCAGACGGGTATTGTCAATTCCTTTGTATATTTCCTCCAGCTGGTACATTTGAATTCCTTGCTTGCGCGAACCACTTTTTTAAGTTCTCTTCAAGTTGTGGGTAATCACCAGTCTTGAAGCGTTTTACTTTGCTGCTTGATGTCTGGGTAGTGATTTGGTCCTTGTTCTTCAGGACTGAAGGGATCGTGGAACGAGGGACGTTAAAACGCTTGGATGCGTAAATTTGCTTAAAGCCACTGGCCACGGCCTTTATGATTTGTTGTTTCTCTTTAATAGAGAGGCTAACTTTTTTTCGGATATTGTAACGTGTCACAACGATAACGAAAACGCGACTGAACTGAAGAAACGAAAGAAAAGCTTAGTACAATTCCTAAAACTTTCCCTCTCTCCTCTCCTTATTTCCTTTCAGTAAAAAGAGTACGAATTACATATGGGATTTCATAGAAAACATTTATCTCGCACTCATTCTGCTCTCTGGTCTCTCACTGTCCTCTTTCCCTTTCTTGAAACAGTACGAATTAACGAGATTTTTAGGCTGGAAATACGTATTATAAGACGTCTTAAGTGACCTCGAGCATAAAAATAATACGAATTATCGAGTGGACTGAAATGCATTGTTTTTATACCACTTACCTGGATTTTCTCTGAGGACCGGCAAATTTGTACGAATTAGCCGGAAATACGAAATATCGGGATTTCACTGTATTAGATCATGATAACTCAATGATAATTGCTTTGTTATCATAATCTGTCCTACTTATTCAGTTGCTAACAGTAATTTTATTTTCGGACACTAACTAAACTTTTTTTTTACTTTAAGTCTTGATGTACTTTATTTAATTCAATTATCTTAAATCTACCAGTTCATTTTAGTTTTATTTGTATTTGAGTTTAAGTTTTGTTTTTAATTTATAGTTTTAGTTTCTTCCTAACACTGTCAGTAAATGTTTTTCAAACAATATACTATAATTCTATTTTTTAAAATAGACAATTTATATTTCTAGTTTTAAATATTCTATAAAAGAATAAATGAATACAATAGCGACAATAGAGAACAATATAAGGTAGGCGAATTGAAGAGAAAAAATGATTTAAAATGAGTCATTTGAGCCAGAAGGTTCAGTAAATGCTCATTATACTCCCCCTGGCCTGGCCTGGGTCTAAGTAATTGCTGGCTCTGCGGTTCACTGTCGGCAAAAACACACCTCTCTCTCTCTCTCTCTCTCTCTCTCTCTCTCTCTCTCTCTCTCTCTCTCTCTCTCTCTCTCTCTCTCTCTCTCTCTCTCTCTCTCTCTTCTATCTGTTCGTTTAGCTTTCCTGTTTTGTCTTCTCATTTCATTTTCACTGTGTTAGAATAAATTAAATAGGATGAGAGGCCTTAGGCTACATTTGAGGTAATATAGTCTAGTTCATTCCAGTATCAGTTACCTTCCCATTAGTTTATTTTATTCAAAATAAAGAACGCATAAAGCAAAGTATTTTTAAAGTAAAGATCTTTATTGCAGCAATGGCCTTATTTTTGAAAGCTCGACTCAAAAGGCAACCTCAGCAGACAATGTAATTACCCTCCCTATAAGAGCTGCTGGGGAAGTGTCCAGTTACCAAATACCTCCTAAGTTTTTTTGTTTTTTTTATTTCTAAACTTCTTTATTAATACAATTTTTAACAATTTACAATGCAATTACAAAGTTCTATTTAACAATATCTCCTCTTACTGCGATGCCCTGATGCATTCGAAGGAGGTATGGTTACAATACAATATCAGATTGACGTTAAAATTACAATGCAATGTATAAATACTAGGTGATGGGGCTCACCTTCAGTTTACAATTTGGGAAACTTACAAACTAAAACCTAAACCTAGAACCTAAGACTAAAATGTTCCTGCCTCGACAGCGTCCTGCCATCGATGGGGGAACAGAGCGGGGGTTATAGTGTTAAACACCGGGTTAGTCAGGTATAGCAGGGAGTCAAAAAATTTGATATGTCTACGTTTGATGAATTCATCCACCGTAGGCAGCTCAAAGATCTCGTAAAGCTCACTGTTGCTCCGCTGCTCGAATGAAGTACCTCTGACCACTTTCATCAGTATACCGTTTTGGAATTGTTGGAGTCGCCGAGCTGTCGTATACGTCAGATAACGGAAAAGCGGCGCATCACACATCAGAGCAGGCCTGAGTACACTCTTAAATATCATGAGCTTAAAGTGTAGTGATAGATTGGGGGAAGTCAATAAATGCGTAAGCCGGTAAGACTTCGTGCGAGTATACTTCAACTTCTTCGTAAAACGGTTACTAAAATGGAGGTGTCTGTAATACCTCCTAAGGAACAAACGAACCTCCTTTATTCCATCCCACCATGCGCGAGGTATATGGACTCTTCAACCTCTCACCAACAGCCCAGTACCCTCTCCTGAATCAATAGTGTTCACTGTAAATTATCCCATTACTTCAAATTGTTTTTATTTATAAAGTGTTTAAATGTTTTCATTGCTGTGAAATGGTTAACTGAGATACGGTTTTGGCTGTTTAGTGTCTTGAAGAGAGTTCGGATAGAACTGTTCATTTTCATCCCCAAACCTACCTAGCAGTAGTTGTACTGCTCTACGCATCCCTATAATCCTCCCATATGATTAAAGTGGAAATGGCATTATCATGTGACTATATATGATAGGAGTCGGAGTCATGTGTAAGATTAAATAACGTTGCTACGAAGCTATTTTATATCAAATTTATGGTTTTCTTTATGGTTAAGAATACATAAGACATGACAGTAGAAAAATAAATTTGAGCGTACCTGTTGCTAATAATAATAATTTTTTAATTGCCTGTAAGCCGTTTTTGGATGCAAGAGAGCTGTCGGACTTTCATTAAATTTATTAGTATGGCACGTTTCGATACACTATGTCTACATGCATCAGGTGCCGAAAACTCTAAAATTCTTCTTTGTTGTTACACTTTTCTGTTGCTTGTGAATTTGCTCTTGTAGCTCGGATATTAAAATGTATTCGCTGTTGATAAGTATTGTTTTCCGTTATTGTAATTCGAACTCTATACACACACTAATAGGATGTACTACGATAAGCCCTGCGATGGAAGGTCGTGCGTGAGAATCCATTTTGTTTTCCAGTTAGTCGCCTCTCGCTGGAGGGTAGGAAACCCGCGGAGGCTCCAGAGGGTATAATCCTTTAATAAATCATAGCCGGTTTGACAAATATTCAATTTGGGCCTCCGGGTGACCCATACATCACTTGGCAGGTATCCGGGCATAAAGGCCCTTTACCCCTTAGTATCCCTTATCCGCAAGAAGTACATCCCCCAGCCCTTTCCCGAACCCCGTCGTTTACCTTTAATAATATTTGTATCTTTTAGGCCTTTTTGAAAAACGAGCTGGAAGGAAAAAATCGTATGAGGCCTCCTTTCAATTTTTTATCCGGCTTATACCCTTCCCCTTCACTCAAAGGATATTAAATTTCATTTGATGTCCTTTATCGCCCTATGACAGGACCGCTTTAGGTAATGACATGGAAGGGTTTGTATACTGCCGCTTTTACAGGGTTTATTTCTAAAATGAAATTAATCTAGGGGTAGGCTCTACTTTTTATTCGGTTAGGACAATAGTCGTTACTCTATGTAGATCGATAGATGTCGGTTCCAAGAGAGTGTTGGGTAAATGGGTATCCATAACAGCAGAAAGTGATATTTGCGACCATTAAGGGTTGAAACGAGAACTTGAGTATATAATAATATACATTTGTTGTTACTACTTCACAAGTTATATGTTTTTCTAATATAGCGGAAAATAAATAAAAACCTACTCGATTACAATAATAAAATTATAATCAAACTTGTTTGGAAATTAAATAAATGTATTTACGAAACTAAAATAAAACGATTCTTTGAAACACATATAGAAGTTATAAAAGGAATATAAAATATTGCATCTAAATCCGCAAAATTTTGTGATACAAATGGCAAAGCATCCATTTCTCAATGTTCCATGGTCTTTATTATTTTATTTATTATAAATACATTATTATTATAAAACTATTAGTCATACAATTTAGTTCAGAATTGAATAAAAAGAGAAATTGGCATGAATAAAATTGTGCCTGTTACTACAATGGCGGTTCTATCAAACATCTGATAACAGATAAGTCCGATGGCATTTAAGATTTAATTTTTATTAATTTAGAGTTTCTTCCAGGGAAAGACTCATTACAATCATCATCATCATCATGAGCAAGACCATTTCGACTAAACTATTTGAACAAATAAGAAAAATATAAGAAACCTGTTTAGGAAACCAAAATAAAGGTTCTATTGTCAATTTTCGCTGTATTATGAACCTATCGATAACCATTACCCGGGTCCGAGTCCCGAACCTGCTAGTATATTATTGTTAGCTTTGAACAATAATTGTTAACAACAAATTAAGATAGTTGTACAATATCCCAGCCCCAAACACGCTACCATCTCGGTGTTACTTACACTCTAAAATAAGATTATCCTTATGCTAATGGTTTTTCACTATTTTCCTAGCCGTTACTGTCAGAAGTGGTTCGGAGTGGTTTTTCTCAAAAGCTGTGTTTTGTTTTTTTCCACAAACGTCAAGCTCAAAATTCGAAGCCAGCAGAGATAAAAATATTAATTTTCTCTAAGGGCATGGTTCTTGTGGAATGGTTTCTATAACCACATTCGTGGACCTCAGACACCCTATCATTTGGACGGTTGAGTATATTCTTTGAATATTGCGTCTAACAAAGCTGATCTTTACCTGAGCCCTCAAAAGAAAATTGAAATGGCCAAACCAAACTGTGGTGTTGATTTTTCATTTAACAGATACAGAATCATTTCGATAATTAGTGTTAGAGTTTAATTTATGTGGATCAGGACAGACTTTGTACCGAATCTGAAAGTTTCTGCATTAGCCGACTTAGCGGAGACCCCTCCATTGCTGACAACTGAAGACAGGACTGAATTAGCAAATGAAACTTTCAAATTAATGCAAGGCTCCAACAACGCTTTTAGAGAGGTCTGTTATTTTATTTTTCACAACTTTGCACTTAGCCTATTAGAACTAACCTACTTTCCTATACGTATATATCTACTATTTGTTTATTCGCTATTTATTTTATTTTAATTTCTTAGTAAATAATACTTAATGATATGTTTTGATGAGAAATCTGGAGCATTAACGTAGTAAATGAAGAACCTTATTGTTTTAATGTCCAATTCCTACCACATACGTGACAGTGACAGTCCTGGCAATGGTCAGTTTCTCCAATCATGTCCTGAGCGTCTGTGGCTCTCGCGCTCTTGGTCAGCCTCCGCTGGCTCTTGTCCAGTAACGCGGCTGACGTAGGGGCGTGGGGGGCTTCCCAAGACTCCGCTTCCTCTTGGCAAATACTGTATGAATGAGCGAGTGAATGATATTTGTAAATATTGTATGAATGAGATCATTTATCAATTACTTATTTCACTAGGCAGATTTTAATTTTATCATAATAAAGTTGTTGTATATGTAATTCCTAACAAGATGGCTACCGAAGTTGTTTTTTGTCAAATCAAACTCATTATTTGTATACAATAAAAAAAAAAAAAAGAAAAAAGAACGTATAAAGGCTAAAAGAAAATCACTGAAGATGTTTTGTAAAATGAACCAAAGCATATATATTTTGTTGAATTGAAAAAAATGATAGGTCGTCGCTTAGTTGATAGGTGGCGCTGAGGTTGTTGGAAGGAGCTACTCATTTTCCCTCACGAGTCTTAGCATTCTCTTATTCCTGAGATAAGTCATTGATTTCGATTATTTTTATCAGATATAAATGTATGGGAGTATGGATTGTGTTGACTACTAAAAAACTAATTACTCTCCAGAACATGAGATATCTCTCTTTTTACTAACAACTGATCAAATAACATTCTTGTAACAAGTTATCAATTGAGCAATATAGAAAATAAATATAAAACAATTTGGTTAGGAATTCCAAGAATAATATTTCTTCACATAATTACATTAACAATAATATCATTCATTATGATTCAACAATCATATATAACAACATTAATAAGTTTTCTTATTATGAATAATAATTTCAAATTGTTAGAGGCAGAAGAGTTTGGTGATTTCCTCTTAAGCGAATGAGGTGCACTCATTCTTGAAATGACATGGATTCAGTTACTAAATTAAGGAACCAGACCTCACTAGATGAGTAGTCAGCCGTGCTATCTATTAGGCTATAGAGTACGGATATTAATGTTAAATTCCTTTATTGTGCTAAAATTACAATCTGCCTTTTATAAGGCAATAAGTAATTAAGATAAATGCTCTCATTCATACCATATTTACAGTTCATCATTCACTCGCTCATTCATACAATATTTACAGAAAGCCCAGAGACCCCCCAAATCCACCGCGAAGAGAAAGCGGAGTCCTGGGAAGTCCCCCACGCTCCTCCGTCAGCCGCGTCACCGGATACTAGCCAGTGGAGGCTGACCAAGAGCGCGAGAGCCACAGACGCTCAGGACATGATTGGAGAAACTGGCCATGCCAGGACTCCCACTGTCACGCGTTTATAGCAGGTCACGAGGCCACTGCCGTTTCAGTCTCCGAGGAGGATTATAGGGATGAGTGGCGCAGTGCAACGACTGTGCTACAGGATTAGGGTGGTTGGAAAGGCTACTGTGGAATTTCATAAACTTGGAAGGGATGAGTTCTAGAATGTAGGGTATGTTAAGGTCGTTATGAAGGGTTTTGTTGCTGACATAATAAGGGGCATTTACTATTGTTCTCAGGACTTTTGATTGAAAGGATTGGATACGCTTGATGTTCGACTTTTTTGCTGTCCCCCATAGCTCTATTCCGTATGTCCAGATTGGTTTAAGTATAACTTTGTAGATTAGTAGTTTATTTTCTATTGAGAGATGGGATGTCCTTTGAAGTAGTCTGTACAGTTGTCCAAAGCGTCTGTTTAGTTCTTGTCTTTTTAGTCTCGTATGTGGGTTCCAGGTCAGTCGTTTGTCAAGATGGAAGCCTAAGTACCGTACTGTCTCGGATACAAGGAGAGGAATAGAATTAAAATAAACTAGTGGACAAGACTTGCGACAAGGGTGAAGGTAATGTGGGAGCATTTTGCTTCATTAACTTTGATCCGCCATTGATTGCACCAATACTCGATCTCGTCAAGGTGTTTTTGAAGGTTATGGGATGCTATGTCGGGGTCTGGGTGGGATGACAAGACTGCAGTGTCATCTGCAAATGTGGCCAAGAAGGTATTGGGAGTAGAGGGGACATCAACGGTGTATAGGTTATAGAGGATGGGGCCCAGGACACTGCCCTGTGGAACTCCTGCACTTATGGGATAGTAGTTCGAGTATTCTAAACCACATCGGACTTGGAAGAAGCGGTTTGAAAGGTAGGACTGTAGGATTAGGAAAAGGGTCTGTGGTAAATACGGATATTAAACATGATTAGAAACGAAAGAACACAAAGGTAGCCTTGACTAGTGTGTCAGAATATAACTCACCTTTTCATGATGTGATGATCGCTGTGTAGTTTACCTCTTGAAATAAAAAACGGGAATTGTTGAAATTCTTTCGTATCCCGGGACGGAATTATGTGAGATAGAACTAAGGTAATGTATCAAGGGACAGACAACAAGGAGAGGAACAGAGTGAAGTAAGAACCTTGAAAAAAAACGAGCAAGGGAAATATATTGGGCTGAATGATTGTTCCTGAACGGTTCGCTCAATTTTCTCTTCTTTAACTTGTCGAAAAATCGGCTACTGCTCTTTTGTGCCTTTGTCTGATTTGTTTTCCGTTTTTTATTCTCTTTTCACATTTGGTTTCTTTTTGATCTTTGACATTTCCGCCAGTCAAGGTTGTTAGGGCACAGCTATAGACGCCATGAAGGTTGGTTGTTACTGTCAACATCGCTGCAAACGAAAATGTTTACGTTTATTAGCCAGTGATGTCGATGGTACAGGATGAATCTATTAACACAAGGGTATTTATTGCTTCATTTTTAAGTAACTATCTCTTTTTTATTACATATGTAATTAGCTAAACTGTAATTTATCAATATATAAAAAAATTGCTCCGTGGCATAACAACTGCTGAAGAGTGGACCCTCAGTGAAGGTGGACGCGGTAGTCGGTAGATGGCGTTAACAATAAGCGTTACCTCTCAATGTCTTTTTATTATTGAAATCTCTTTATTGAGCTGAAATTACAATCTGTTTTATTAGGCGATAAGTAATTGTGATAAATGTTATCATTCATATCATATTTACAATTCATCATTCACTCGCTCATTCATACAGTATTTACAAACAGCCCAAAGATCTCCCCAATCCACATGGTTGTCACCTCCCTCGCATGCGAAAGAGGAAACGGAGTCTTGGGAAGTCCCACTCGCTCCTCAGTCAGCCACGTCACGGTATACGAGCCAGTTCTCAATTTCTATTTCTGTTTTCTTAACCGGATTCGCAACTCATTTACCCTCACGAGGCTGACGACCCTTAGCTCATCCGTACCACGAAGAGAAAATCCTCGGGAGATCGAACCCGGGTCTCCTGAGTTGAAACTCAGCATCACTACGGGACTATAGATACAGTGACGTACAAAGCTATGTACATATATAAAATAAATGTATATGTAATATTTATTGTGAGCTGATAAATGATCTTGTGCGTTAAATACCCGTCATATGTGCGGCTGGACGGTTTTATCATAGCAATAATTTACTATTGAATAATAAAACCATTTAGAGATAAATAGATTAGGCTGTATCTGTTCCTCCGGCCAGCTCTGCTGTATGGTGCCCCGCTATTTACCCACTTGACTGACAATACAGCCAAATGTCTCAAACATTTCCAGAATGGGATCATGCGAAAAGTGATCCGACATACCTCTCTCAGGAGGATAAAGAACGCTAACCTGTACCCGTTGCTTGGTGTGCCGTCGGTGGGTGAGTTCATCCGCCGGAGACACATCAAGTTTTTTGACTCGTTGCAGCACCTAACCACCCCAGTGTTTAACACTATGGACCCGCCACCCTTCCCGCATCGATGGCAACAGACTGTCGGGGGAAATTAGGTCAAGAATGAGTATGTAAGTTTTATCAAAAAGGTGAGCCCCATCACCTTTATTAGTCGGTTTAGACCAGTCACGTATAATTTGTATCATTATACTTGTTTATTCCATTATATAATTATTATAAAATATCAAAACCTGTATTTAATGTAGCGATGCTACAGGAAATACAAAAATAATTTGTAAATAGATTATTAATTAATTAGATAGAGGATTTATAATTATATATAATTATCTGTAAATTTAAAGGGGTTATGAAGGGAAAAAAAACTGTATCTGCATTTCACCTGCTGTGTTTAATAAATAATTTGAAATATATCCGGATAACCTCAGAGTATTTATCTAACTTTCGATCTTGTTATTTTACTAACAGATAAAAGGACATCTAATTTTTCCTAAAATTGTCAAAATATTTAAAAAAAGTTTTAATGCTTGCTTAATATTTATAAATTATCCGTTATCTAATATTAAGAATAAGTGGATTGACGACGATGCTTAAATGTGTGTTTGTTCTTCTAGAGCAGTGAAAATGCAAGTCGCAGGAGGTGAACTCCCTCATTAACAAAGAAGGTTTGTATGTTATTGTTTATTGGCATTTATAGCCTGTCTGAAAGTACAGCCTCTTCCTTCGATATAATATTTGGAGACTGTTGGTGAGCAGGTGGAAGGAGCTAGGTCTAATTGGTAGAGAGAGAGACGAAATAACAGAGCCGCTGTTTTCGCAGTGCTAAGGCAGTCAATATTTACCTCTGCGGCGAGTGGGCCTGTCTTGCTCTGTTTTTCTATTGTATATCGGGGCATTTTTCTTTTCCTATCTTCCCTGTTTCTTTTTTTAAATACCTCCACGCCAGAGTTTTTCATTCACGATATTATTGTCTTTTATTTTCCCTATATGTGCTTAACTCAATACTTTCCTCGAGAACGAGATGCTCCAAGAAAAATCCGGCAAGGGCGCAACATTTTATTATTTATTCTTCACATTATTGGATCAAACGTATCATTAATTATTTCTTAGCATGCCAAGCCGAACACTGTTTCCGTTGATACGAAATAGGTTTTTCAACTTTTTATATATCAAGATAAGTATGTCGGCTACAATACCGTCACAACTCAAACATCTTTTCAATATGAGAAGATAAAAAACATTTGCTGACTAAGCACATAATTTACTCTCTGCAGTAACAACATTTGTGCATTGTAATGGTAAAATATGGTAATACATAAATGTAGATTCAAAGATTGGTAGTCTAACTAAGTGTTATTAATGCGTTATTGTAGCCGACCTGTGATATAGATCGTCAACTGTAATAAAAGTCGCGGATTGCTTAATATTCATTAATAATAACGTTGGATTTTGTAAGATCTATTTCCGGTTCGCCTAAGCTGTTTGCCGGCTCAGATGGTGTGATATGATCTCGCTACGGTCAAATAATTAGCTATTTAAATGAACTGCATCTTCTGTCATCTAATTTCTGTTATAATTAATTTGAAACTAATAGCATTTTTGTGTCATTTTTTAGTACAGACAGTCTGAAAAAAAGATTGGGGTTCGATGTGGTAATCAGCTATATATCATTGTAGGGCTTAGGATTGTCGCTATACAATATTGGAAAATTAGCCTGGATACATCCGGATGAAAAAAAAACAACTATATAGGTTGAAAAATTAAATTTTTTCCAAATATATTATAAGACACATTGTCTCTAATTAAATAAAATTTTAAATGAAAAAAAATCACTTACCCTCTAAAGTAATATTCTTCACTTCCACCGCTTATGATTGGAATGTTAGCCATAACTATTATCTCAAATTGTGGCTTATTGGGGGGAGGGGGCTCTTGTTGTTATGGGATTATAAATTACTCGATTGTTTGAATTGACTTTTGCGCTCGTTGTCTGAAAGAGGAATGAAGATATTAAAGAGAGAGTGGTGATGACCTGTGATATAGATCGTCAAACGTTATAAAATATGTAGATTGGTTGATATTCATTAATAAAGTTGTATTTTGTAAGATCTATTTCCGGTTCGCCTAAGCTGTTTTCCGGCTCAGATGGTCAGACGATCTGATCTCGCTTCAGTCAAATTAATTAGCTACTTAAATGAACTGTATCCTTTGTCATCCTAATTTCTGTTATAATTAATTTGAAACTAATAACATATTCTACATTCTAACATTCTACATTTTCTTAAAGCGCATATATAATAAATGCTTCCAGAATTTTTAGAAATAAAACTATTTGAACACGTTTATTACCTTGAGTCTGTAATAATAAGAAATTATTATTGACTTGCTGACGCCATTCATTCAATTTAAAAAAAAACAATGTGGGCAGAACAAACAGATCATAAAAAAAAGAGAGAGAGAGAGGGAGAGAGAGAGAGAGAGAGAGAGAGAGAGAGAGAGAGAGAGAGAGAGAGAGAGTATATAAATGAGGAACAATGCTTCAAACAAAAAAAACCCCGTGGAACAGAAGCTGGCGAACTATTTGCAGAGGGCACGGATATCTGTGTGTTGTCCCTCTTTGTACACACGGTCCATTCACTCCTGCCCTTGTTGTGTTCCTGTGTGGTCCAACGGTGTATTTGATTGGACGAGCACTTTAATGTTGTGCTTTTTGACCAGATTTTATTCAAGTTGATTAGAAATAAATCAAAATATTATTTCGAGTGGCTGGGAGTTGAGGCTGTAAATTTTAGGGGATCTAAGGATAAATGTGGGTTTGTTAGCTCACATGTGAAATGAATGATGCCCTTGTAATAATTCCTTATTTGTGGTTGTTATTTCGTCTAAATTCATCTTGGTATGTTGTCGGGCTCAGATAACTGAGTATCTATCCCCAAAGTAGGAAGGAGACGCCCGCCGTGGGCTAGGGTCGCTACAATCTCTAGCCACCGTCCGGGTAGACCTGTGGTCTTTCACCCTGGCTGCCGGCCTAGTCGGCGGGCAGCCTAGTTCGCTTGATCTGACTCCATAAGATCTTTAGAAGGTGTGTGTGCCCCGACAAAGCACAGTGTTCAGGAGAAGAGGTACAGGGTAGTTTTATAGGTAGTTTATCTGGTCTTGGAATGACCACGGATTCAAACTCGGTATCTAAGGGTGGGCGAAAACCGTCCGGATCCTAAAAGCGAGTGTGAACCGGAGAGAAGCAGACTGGATCCCCGGGGAAGACACTACTAGGTAAATTTGCAGGGCCACGGCAACCGTTGTCCGCGAGGGAGAAGTCTCTCCCAAGAAGGTGCTAGTTTTAGCGAGACGAAGGAAGAGATTCCCACTAAGAAGGTGTGGGGCCTGACGACGCCGGACTACAACATAGCGAGGTTAGGAAAGAGAGATGCAGAGGTTTTGAGTAGAGCAGCAGGCGCCAGTGCAGAGAGAGGGGAGAGAGTAGTGTTCCAAGTGACGGTCCGGTTCGTTATTGTAATTCTCTCTGGGGCCGGGGCTTATATAGGAGGCCAGCCAGTAGTGGTGGGGATAGGTCCCCACCTACGGCTGTTTCCTACATTAGTTCTCACTGACGTCAAGACCTTTATTAAACATAATGAAAAATAGATACAAATTTTCTGATATTCATTTGATGACATAGATACAAGGTCTGATACGAGAAGAGGGTGACTTATAATTATTCATAATTAAGAGGTGGCCAAAACATATGTTTTTGCTGTTCTTCCTTTTATTTATCAATTATGTACTTATTAGGCTTACCATGTTTTTTTTTTTTGTCATTTACACATGCTCAGTTCTTTCTTTTTTGTTGTTTTTAAAAGAAAACCCTTATTCTTGCATTTCATTTCTAGGACATTATTTTTCTTAAGCTGGAACTTTACAACCTATTAGTTCATCGTACAATATTATTTTAATCATAATTGTTTGTTAATTAATAGTTTTAAAATAAGAAATGGTACTCCGACGATATAAAAGTTGTTAAGTTTTCTGCAACACCTGAAGCTCACTGCCTTGCTGCCTGTAAGTGGCTAATTACTCCAGGTGATTCTCCGCTTGAATGGAAAGATATATTTAGGACGTGCAGGTGCTGGTTGTAGGCAAAGTTATTTTCGCATCAACAGCGATGTCTGTCGACGAATCAGTAATTTATTCCTAGGCGAAACTAGCGCTTTCAACAGTTGACGAATGCAATTATCAAGTCCTCATGATTTTACCAATCAGACAACATCATTGGCACATGATAATTGCATAGTCAACTGTTTGAACCAGCAGTTAGTATAACAAATTACTAATTCGTTGGCTAGTTTTTTTATTGTTACCGATTTTTCAGTTGTAACAGATATTCATAAAAAATACGATTAGAATAGTACATGATCTATAGCCTTTATTTAATGATAAAGAGGTCCAGTACTACATGGGAAAGTATATAACTTGACAGCTAAACATTTCATTTTCTAATAAGAACTTTATTTTTAAAAGTTCACAAATGGTTCGAATATAACAGAAATCAACACTATCATTCACCACAAAGAGAATTTAATTAAAAAATAATTTTTGATTAGTAGAAGTTTATTTATTTGGGAAGTAGACAAAAATACTCAATGCGAGCAGTTGAAGAAACAATGAGGTGATTATCAGCTCCTAACTAGTGAAGGATTTTGCATTGAGGGTACGTGGTCTGTTTGAGCTGTAAACGACCGGTTATTTCCGGACTAGTTACTTGAAATGAATATAGATACGCTCAACTGAACGGGCTTGAAAGCAGATCTGGGTGCACATGCATCAAAGCGAAACGATGTTTTAATAATTTTGAGTTCCTGTCAAGCTCACCACAGACGAGAAGTTACCTGAGAGCTCGATAATCACTATTGATGGTTCAGTTTATCTAGAGAAATTTAGGAAGTGATTTTTTTAATGGTTTTTATTCCAAAGATGGTGTTATTCAATTGTTACAAATAAATAATTTGACCAGACCAGAAGCAAACTATTTTGAAATGTGCCCTGCCGGTGTTGCTGGACAAGGAGGCAATACATGGAATTTCTCTTCTTTGCCCACTAATGTAAAGGTGTTAGAGGAACTGGCTCATTTTAACTTATCCATGAGTGCACAAGACAGGCCAAGAGCCTGAGGCAGAGGGAGGCGACCGCACTGGCGACTGATACTTTAATATTTTATCCTACGATTGGATTTTTCTGGTTTTGATGAATAATATGTTGTTGTTTTTAGTGAATTAGTAGGCATTTTTTGATAATTTAGAAGCTTGGGGAATATTTATATTGAACACGAAATAAAAAATTTATTTAAAAAAAAAATCGGTATTGTTATAACAAGAAAATTATATACACACATATTATAAATACAATAAAATTTACTCATGCTACGTATAGTTTATATTATATAAATAAACAACATAAAATTAAACTTACTTATATTTATCATCACATGGCTCAGTATCAATCTCACTATCAGACGAATCAAGGACCTTCATCGTCACCCGGATGAACATTACTTGCTACCTGATGTCTGGATATGGAAGGAGGGACAATTAAATGGAAAACTTTTAGCGTTAGATTCTTTTTATGGGCACTTCTCTGATTGAGTTGATTATATGATAGGGAGTTGTTAACACCACATTCGCGGAAATTCCATTTTTGAAAGAGAGCACAAACTAAACAGACGCTTTGGACAACTGTACAGACTACTTCAAAGGACATCCCATCTCTCAATAGAAAATAAATTACTAATCTACAAAGTTATACTCAAGCCAATCTGGTCATACGGAATAGAGCTATGGGGGACAGCAAAAAAGTCGAACATCAAGCGCATCCAATCCTTTCAATCAAAAGTCCTGAGAACAATAGTAAACCACCCTTATTATGTCAGCAACAAAACCCTTAATATCGACCTTAATATACCCTACATTCTAGAACTCATCCCTTCCAAGTTTATGAAATTCCACAGTAGCCTTTCCAACCACCCTAATCCTGTAGCACATGTGTCATTGCACTGCACCACTCATACCTATAATCCTCCTCGGAGACTGAAACGGCAGTGGCCTCGTGACCTGCTATAATCGCGTGACAGTGGGAGTCCTGGCAATGGCCAGTTTCTCCAATCATGTCCTGAGCGTCTGTGGCTCTCGCGCTCTTGGTCAGCCTCCACTGGCTAGTACCCGGTGACGCGGCTGACGGAGGAGCGTGGGGGACTTCCCAAGACTCCGCTTTCTCTTCGCATGTGGATTTGGGAGGTCTCTGGGCTGTCTGTAAGTATTGTATGAATGAGCGAGTGAATGATGACCTGTAAATATGATATGAATGAGATCATTTATCTGTATTATTATTGCCTTATAAAAGGCAGATTGTAATTATTGCACAATAAAGTTTTTGCGGCATTGAAAGAGAGCACAGATCTGAAAAAAATAATTAAAAAAGATTGGGCTTCGGCGTGGTAATCATTTATATATCATTGTACATCTTAGGATTGTCGTTATAAAATATTTTAAAAACTAGCCTGGATACATCCGTATAAAAAAAAAACTATTGGTTGAAAAATTAAAAATTTTCTAAATCTGCAATGCGTCTGTCTCTCATTTGAATCAAATTTGAAATGAAATAAAAAAATACTTACCCTTTAAAGTAATATTCTTCACTTCCACCGCTTTTGATTTATTGACGTGTAATGTTTGCCTATTGGGGGGGGGGCTCTTGTTGCCATGGGATCATCAATTAATTGATTGTTCGAATTGACTTTTGTACTCGTTGTCTGAAAGAGGAATGAAGATATTAAAGAGAGAGCGGCGATGTGCCTCTTTCTATTCAATTGCGGGAAGTGAAGAGCCAATTCAATCTCGGAGGTCGCCGGCCAATTCCCTCTAAGTGAATCTCCTAAAGTCTGCCATGACGTCCATTGTTTTATGACGTTATTGTAGTATGACGTCACACTTTTATCACCTTACTCTCTCTTCTATTCCCTTTTTTTTTTATCAGCTGAGCACGGACAACGGTCAGACAAGATCAAAGATTTAGTATGACCGAATCAGATTATCGTTGGTCTTTTCAAGCGATGGAGTAATGAACTGTCAATTTTTTAAGTCCCTCAAAGCATTTTTTAGTCTTGTCATGGTGCAAATTTTTCAACTTGATCATTAAAAACTAAAATTTGGCACCCTGCTATAATTATTTTGGAACCTTCCAATTGTCCATACAGGACTAACGCAGCTATTGCCAATTCTAAACATAAGGGTATTTAAAACTCGTGATTCTTTTTGTAATCCCTAATATTCTTATGAATACCTACAATTCCTAATAAAATATTATTTTTATAAAGAGATTAATGGCGAAACTACTCCTTATCCACTGTTGCACCACATACTGATTCCTATCAATAGCAAAATTTTAAACATACACCAAAATTCTAATCGCAATGTCAGTGAAACCAAATAAAGTAAACTCAATCAACCAAATCTTCTGAGCATCTCAAAGTGCCATTTTAAAACTTAAGTCACATTGATTCTAAAGGGACCGGATTAAGTGTAAATTAAATTATTAAATTTAGCCGTTATTTCTTTTAAGTATAATATATATTACTGTTTCTGTTTCTTTTGTTAATTCATCAAATCACTCAGTCTCTGCTGGCCTCATGTAACCACAGATCTGGCTGCCTAGTCACTTCCTGTTCTCACTAGTTAGTTCTCATTCCTCGTCTGTATTCAATGAGTCATTATAGATTTACTTTGACATACTTTCTATAGAAAATTAAATAATGAAAAAATAAATTATCTGTTCAGTTATAAATTTTTTATCTCTCTGGATTGAATGACATCTGTTATCGCCGACTCCGTCGAACCGTGACACGAGATAGAGCCATCCCACGTGACTGCAGGATCCTGTAGCTTTGGCTGCTCCGAGGTAGGCATCTTGCGGAGATAAGCCTTCGGATCTCCGTGGACATCCTCGAGTCTACGTGTGTCGGCACCCGTAATTGAATCTTACAGCTGTCCTCGTATCTCTTCCGCTTCACTCCAGTCTGTCCTGGTTCAGGAGAGGACGGTGTATCAGATATAATCATATGAACGGTTCAAGTCTCAAATAGGCGATTAACACAACTAGCATTTGAATTGGAAATATAGAAAAGACACAGATCGACTTATATTTCTGCTGGTTTTTAAAAAGTACTTGTTTGTACTAAAATTTGGATTAGGGTTGGTTGTTTAAAGCTTCTTTAGACTGGTATCCAAACTGATAATTTCCAGAATGAAACGTTCAAAAAATTTTTAATTTGAAAATTTGGCATAGGAAATTCCAATTATTTAAACAATATCGAATTATACAATTACTTGGACGTAGAGAGCCCACCTTTAAGGAATTGCAGACCTTCGCCTATGTAGACAGACCTACGAATGCCTTTTACGTACAAACTTTTGAAAAACTTATACTGACTCCTTCATTACAAACTATCTGGTCATTTTAACACACGCACAATGATAGAGGAACTGTCCACACTTGACTTCAGAGAAGCTGGAATAAACATATGCTAAGACAATCGGACGATCCTAAATGCAATTGTAGGCAGCTATCACTTGATGGTATTCAAGCTAATACAGTCGGGTTGTGGGGAATATAGTTCGCAGTAAAAGTAAAATAAAAAAAGTATTACTTTTAAAATCAGTAATTTATTTTGGTTAATTCAATATATTCGAATTTTTGACAGGTACTGAAAGTTTTTAGAAACAATCAATATGGTTTCTCCAAATAAATTTTGAATTTCAACTGGAGACTAGCTGTTTAGGATCACCCTTAGCTTAAAAGCTTGAGAGCTTCCATCTGGAAACATTACTTTTGTTTGGAGTTGTTCAATAGAAGATAAGAATTAATTGTTTTTAATTTAATTAATATGCAAATATGTAATTAATTTTTTCATATTTATTTATTTTGGCAGTATGGTTTCCATAGAATGAGGTTTCTGTCAATTTCGGCTAATGTAATTATACTTGATGTGTAAACTTACTGATTAATGAGCTCAAGTCTCTAGCGCCTACACACTCATTCAGTTGAGGAGATCCAAAGCCTTAGCTGTCCAATGAATGAGCAGTATTCAGTGTATGTCTCCATCTATCTGTGTATACATCATATATCATCTTGGTGAATACATAATCTGGATAATTAGGTTGCGCCTTATCTCATATTCCTACCAGAAACTTCCTCCTAACTTCCTTTTAATCCTAGTGCTCAGAATAATCGTTGAAAAACATATTTTTGAGGCTTGTTTCATTTTTAGATAATTTTAATGACGAAAAATTTTCATCGTACACATTTCAATATTTGTTTTTACTGTTTTCTCATTTACTCCCTATAATCAGCTTGAATAGAAACATCAAATGAGTCATTAAATGTTTTATTAATAAATGGAAATATAATGCTTAGACCACAGATAGATAGGCGGTAGTAAGTAAGTCTATTGAAAAGCCTAGAGTCATTGTCATTACAAATTGTTTTCAGTCGCAACAGTACTCAAAAAATTATAAGTCATAGAGCAAATAACCAATTAGTTTATTTTTATGCTATTACATTTTTTTTATACTTCAATCGTGTCATTATGTTATAAATTTTGATATTTTTCGAAACGCTGTACATTTCATGAATACTTCCTGGTATTATTCCATTTTTAACTTAAAAAATATATTTTTCGTACTCCTATTTATTTCTGTATCATTCATTTACTGCAATACTCAATAGACAAAACGGTAATTACTATAAAATGACTAATATTTAAAAAAAAAGCTGGTCTTGGGGTAAGTTATGCCGCCGGTGTAGCCAGGCGCTGGTGGTCTCACCATGCCTTCAAGACCGGGCAGTTGTGCGGGCTTGCATAGCCACACCCTTCACTATCACATTCCACACACATACTGTAAGGAACAAATTTGCAATGGTATATCAATTAGTTATTCAATTAATAAAAGGGTGGATACAAATTTTTGTTTGTTTTTTGAATATTTTAGTCAAAAATGGTGCAGAAAAATATTTTTAACAGATTTTTCTGTCTTAACTAATGCATGCAACCATTGTAAATAGATATTTACGTAGGAAAATTTTTTTTCGCATGGTTTCGGAATAAATAAAAACAAAAAATAAACTGAAAGAAATTTAATAGTGTAAAGTATTATAAACCAATGGCCGTTAATATTGTAAATAATTATTATTTGTTTTATATTGGTGAGGGTATGTGTTCAGCATTAGGAGGAATACCTCCCAAGAAACTCCATTATAGTTAAGAGTAATTAAGCTGGATATTAGTTGTCTTAAATGCAGCAGGTCTAAGGGCTCATCCGCCCTATTAGTTTCCTATTTAATATTGCCATAACAACAGCAAACTCCAGCCCCACAGACAAGTTACCTGTAAATAGCTGGAGCCAACAAGTAACGAGAAGCGAACCCTCCTCCCCTGGAGGGAAAATAAAATTAAGCGAGATCGTAAAGTGGACCGCTACTTCTAATTAATATGATTTCATTAGAGAAGGTTTACGACAGCCCTTATTAAGTAGCCAAGCTCCTAGCCCTGTCTCCCGAGAGACCTTTCTAAATATTTCCACGACCAAGGGAGCGCTCTGCCCTGCATTTAATTTTTCTCTTGAAAGTTTAACTTCGTATCCAGTCGCTTATAAAGCATGCTGTAATGGTCCCGGTAGAAGACCGTATACTTTGCAGTATGTAAAGGAGTTTAATTATTTAATGAGATTCGTTTTCGCCATGGTTTATTACAAACTTGTCCTGTTTTGAAACGAAATGAACAGACTATTTATTTCTGGGCATTGTTCCCTAAGGATAACATGAAGTAACAAAATAGGAAGGTCTTGCTGACAAAATGATCACAACATTACGCAGCTTTGATAAGCTTATCAGTTATAATGAGGCTATGTACATATGAAATGACTACAAAGAACCAACAGCAAAATATTGTAACAAAAACGTTATTGAGTAGAGATGAAGCAAAAAGGAGTGTTGAAGGTTGCTGGGATGACGTATAAATAACAACGTTCATATCATATTTACAATTTTCCCTACCTCCCAAATCAACATGGTTGTCACCTCCCTCGCGTGCGAAGAAAGAAGCGTAGTCCTGGGAAGTCCCCCACGCTCCTCCGTCAGCCGGATCACTAGATAAAAACTAGCGGAGGCTAACGAAGAGCGCGAGAGCCACATACGCTCAGGACATGATTAGGGAAACTGATTGTCAGAACTCCCACTGTCACGTAGCAAGTCACGAGGCCACTGTCGTTTTAGTCTTCGAAGAGGATTATAGGGATGAGTGGTGCAGTGCAATGACTGTGCTAGGGGAGGAAGTTGGATAGGTTACTATGGAATTTCATGAACTTGGAAGGGATAAGTTCTAGAATGTAGGGTATATTAAGATCGTTATGAAGGGTTTTGTTGCTGACATAATAAGGGGCATTTACTATTGTTCTCAGGACTTTTGATTGAAAGGATTGGATACGCTTGTTGTTCGACTTTTTTGCTGTCCCCCATAGCTCTATTCCGTATGTCCAGCCAGATTGGCTTAAGTTTTACTTTGTAAATTAGTAATTTATTTTCTATTGAGAGATGGTATGTCCAGATTGGCTTAAGTATAACTTTGTAGATTACATGTTTGTTTTCTATTGAGGGATGGGATGTCCTTCAAAGTAGTCTGTACAGTTGTCCAAAGCGTCTGTTTAGTTCTTGAAACGCTTGATGTTCGACTTGACTTAAAAATAAATAAATATAATAATAAGGATTAGATTAGAGGGCTATATGTAAGGAAGTGCTCAAGTCTAGATTTAAAGAGTTAGCTAGTAATGGATATTGACAGAGTTGCGACAGAGAATAGAAAAAAACTGTCAAAGGAAGCAGATTGGAAGGACCCAGTGCTGCTGATTTGAACTGAAGGAGGTATGTCCACTATAAACATAATCAGTAAATATTGCAGGTTAATAATAATAAATTATAGAATAACAATAAACTAATTGTCTTATTAGCCAGCAGCGATACTAAACCACGTTTTTAATTTACTTTTCTCATTTACTAGATTCTTTTCTTGGAAAATTGTGGCATTCAATAGCTTTTTGTAATTTTATCTGAATTAAATATTTTTTCGTAATCTTAGAAAGAGTACTTATAAAAATAGCTTAACTATTAGTGGATATATATACGAAACCTCCTTGTTGAAATCCCCAGACCGACACATTCCTTCATTAAACAAAATAAAGGGTGTACCAGAATTAACGGAAGATTTGATTTAAATAGAAAACACAGTTTTTAGTATTTTTGTTGTCATTTTTTTATTGAATTATAAAGTAAATATAAGGACTATAAATAAGATTATATTTTTGGTATACTGGATGCACTATTATAATTACAAATATTTAGAGGTAACTCAGTGTTGGTATACTATTAATAAACAATGTGTGTTAGACTATTTGACAGTTGATCTAACTGAAAATGTTCGATCCATGTCATCCTGACAGCCTACGATATCCTTCCTGAACTGGGGCTTGGTAAAGTTGGCCAGCCTGAAATATGGATGGGCCGAAGCGGCGTCGCTGATTGGCAGGCCTGTCGACCTGTCTGTGCTGGGCAATACATTATGTACTCGCTGTACCCTCGGACGCGGAGAGTTGTCGGAGGATGCTTATATTATGCACTGGCTAGGCCCTGTAGTCACTAGTCAATATAGCAATGGCAGAGAAAGAGATTTACATAAACTATTCATGGAGTAAACATATGTAATATATTGCAAATTTATTAATTTTTATTGGTTTTCGTCGGTAATGCATAATTAGTCCCTATAACTCTATGAGAGGATAAATGAGAAAATACTTAAATAAAATGGTAAATCCTAGCCCCCAGGGTTCTCGAAAAATTCACTCATAATGACAGTTCCCGGTTTAATTACATTAAATAATTATAAACCACTTAATATCCAACACATATAAGATGACCAACATCTTTGAATTGATACTGTACCTTCTTACATTTGTATTTATTACATTAAATTAATTAATAATATTGCCTGGATATATTTTCCGTGCATTCCCAAGTCATCTCAAAATTCATCTAGCACGAACAGGGCAGGCGAAAACAACATCGAAAATAAAAGAAGAAATAATATGAAAATTTTCTGCATTAAGTAAATAAAAAATATTGTTAATCAATAAAGGAATGAATGGGGATCTACGGCCCTAAAAAGACACAAGAAGGATACAGGCTAAAAACCAACCAAGAAATCTACAAAGACACAGAAGACCTAGAAACGGACATAAGGATCAGGAGACTGAAATTCCACGGACATATGGTAAGAATGGCCCCGGAAAGACTGAACAAGGCAATATTCCAGAAAATCTGAGGATACAAAAGCTCAAGGGGATACACCAAGCAGATGAAGGAAGAAACTGAAAGACTAGGAATAACGGACCAGGATTGTCAGGACGGAGAAAGAAATAGGAAAAGACTGAAGGAAATAAAGGTTCTTGTGGGAAAGAAAAAATCGAAAAAGGGAGTCGCGTGGACAGAAGAAAGAAAACAAAAGCACGCAGAGATAATGAGGGGGAAATGGAAGGAAAATAAAAACAAAAACAAGAAAAGAACCGAAAGTAATGATATTCGCATGGTCTTTAAGGTCTTTCCGTGACAAAAAAAAAAAAAAAAAGGAATGAATACAAATGAAATTAAGCTAGTTTTTCCTACTTACGATTACTATCAAAATTCACTATCCGTTTTTGAATTTTATCCTGGATCTTTTCACCTTACTCCTCCATCTTTTTCCTATAATTTTCCAAATGAGCCATGTCTTGTCAATTATAAAACAAAAGGTCTGCCACTGAAAATTGTTTTGGAAAACCGAAATTTCCATTATACCGTCCCAGTAGCTTACAGTCAGCTATGGTTAGCACGGGAACTTCTATCTGCAGAGACCGAGGTTCCATCCCTCCGGATATTTCCTAGGACGGGCATCATAAGGATAAATGAGTAGCTAGTAGAATAAATACCAGTTACTAAATCCAAAATAAAGGTTATTCTCTTCGACAAACCAGTATGACATTTTCTTTAACAAAATGGATTATCTATGAGCCAAAAGTGTAATATATTTGCTGCCTGGTAGTTATGCAGCCTTCCGTAGCTACTGTTCCATTAAACCATCTTCCTCCGAAGACATCTTGAAGACTAGCCTAATGGACTCTCTCCATTCACTCCAGCTTAACTCACCGGCTTAGCAAGTCTTTTTACCATTCAGGAGTCTGTTTAAAATTTAAAACTCCACTAATACCGGAGGCTTTGTCTTCAAGAAGGAAAAGTGAATTAATTGGGAGCCTATTCCTTCTTTTTTTTTGTCTTTCATCTTTAGCATGCTCTACCCCCCCCTCCTCTCTCTCTCTCTCTCTCTCTCTCTCTCTCTCTCTCTCTCTCTCTCTCTCTCTCTCTCTCTCTCTCTCTCTCTCTCTCTCTCTCTCTCTCTCTCTTTCTCTCTGGCTCTCTTAAGAGAGAGAGAGAGAGGTCTATTAAATTATCCTTATCTGCGTTAATTATAAATTTCTTATCCTTAACGACCTGTTTCCTCGAAAATGTTAAATCTCCCTTGTCCGTTAATTAAAATACACTATTTACACGGCCTCCTAGATCAGGGGTTAATTACAGCGAGGGTCTCCAGCAGCCCTGTACGTTCTCCATCTCACTTCACTTTTAACAGACTTTATAATTCATTATTCACAAGGCAGCAGTTAATAATAATATTATTGTCATTAAGCTTCTTCAGAGAATGGTTATAAATAAATAATAGAAATAGTGACAAGCGTAATGATTCATATTGAAACAAAGTAAACCTGCAACAAAGGTACTATATATGAAAATCACAAAATCGACTTATATAACATCACTTACAGATATTTCGTCTCAGTCACTTTAACCGCTACATCATATGAGACTTGTAACATCATGGATGCTGTGCTCAGATATGTCACGATCTAGGTAGCATTTAAACGGAAACAGCTGATCCAATGGGTTAGTGTTATTCATTTATTTATTCAACACAACGCCTACAACCGACAACCCCCCTCCCTCCCCCCCCCCGTAAGACAACATCGCCGGCTAAAAGGCGACATACGGTTGCCGTGGTGCCGCATCCTACCCAGGGATCAGGGATGTACCTCCAGCCATTATCTGGAAGCAAACACACTTAGTGTGTGTGTCTCCCGTCGCAGTGTGTACTTAATGACACACGTATGGGATGTTAATATTGTATGAAGCACATCCTTCTAACTTACCGCTTATACTAGCTCGCTCCACCCGTTTGCTTAAACTAACATTAGTTGAATTTTTCTTCAAATGACATAAATAGTGAAAATAACATGACAAAGTGTAATACTTATTATCTATAACAGTTTTCCCGACCTCCCGAGAATGATAAATTTGACAATTTGCTTTTATAATTATCATCATTATTTTATTTACATAATATTTTCGAAAATTGCCCGTTTTTGTTAGCTATCTCGAAAATAATAGTCGACAAAAAGGCAAAATGAGATAACAAGTAATTACTGAGCAAAATACAAAATAATTAGTAGTAAGTCTGTCTATAGTAATAATATATCCCAGAGGTCACCGTTTCACCTTCTGAAGTTGGAAAACCCCGATACAGCATCCCATAACCTTCAAAAACACCTTGATGAGATCGAGTATTGGTGTAATTAATGGCGGATCAAAGTTAATGAAGCAAAATGCTCCCACATTACCTTCACCCTTTGTCGCAAGACTTGTCCACTAGTTTATTTTAATTCTATTCCTCTCCCTGTATTCGAGACAGTACGATAGTTAGGCTTCCATCTCGACAAAAGGCTGAGCTTGAACCCACATACGAGACTAAAAAGACAAAAACTAAACAGACGCTTTGGACAACTGTACAGACTACTTCAAAGGACATCCCATCTCTGAATAGAAAATAAATTACTCATCTACAAAGTTATACTCAAGCCAATCTGGGCATACGAAATAGATCTATGGGGGACAGCAAAAAAGTCGAACATCAAGCGTATCAAATCCTTTCAATCAAAAGTCCTGAGAACGATAGTAAATGCCCCTTATTACGTAGGCAACAAAACCCTTCATCATAACGATCTTAATATAACCTACATTCTCAAACTCATCCCTTTCAAGTTCACGAAATTTCATAGTAACCTATCCACCCAACCTTAATCCACTAGCACAGTCAGTGCACTGCGCCACTCATCCCTATAATCCTCCTCGGAGACTGAAACGGCAGTGGCCTCATGACCTGCTATAAATGCTTGACAGTGGGAGTCCTGGCAATGGCCAGTTTCTCCAATCATGTCCTGAGCGTCTGTGGCTCTCGCGCTCTTCGTTAGCCTCCACTGGCTCTAACCGGTGACGCGGCTGACGGAGGAACTTGGGAGACTTTCCAAGACTCCACTTCCTCTGTCGCATGCGAGGGAGGTGACAACCATGTGGATTTCGGAGGTCTCTGGGCTGTTTGTAAGTACTTTATGAATGAGCGAGTGAATGAAAATTGTAAATATGGTATAAATGAAAACATTTATCACAATTACTTATTGCCCTATGAAACAGATTGTAATTTCATCATAATAAAGTTGTTATTATATATAATATATATAATTTTTTTTTTTTGAAGTTGGAATAAAAATAAAAACTAACAAATAAATATAATATAATAATATTAATTGCTGATAAATTATGATACTTTCGCTAAATGAATTATATTGACCGGATATGCTGAGGATACTTTAGATCAGATTCCCCCTATTTGATTTTAAATATTTAATTAATCTATTCATGTATCCTATTGCTATTGATGCATACGATTTGAGTGGTATTGACAAGGGGCTGACCTGGGAGTATGGTCACATACGAAATTGAATAAGTGGAGCATGACAGTGGAGACAATGGAGATAGAGAAATGCGCCCTCGATAGGGCAACAAACGGACTAACTGTCAAACATTGGAGAGGACTGTTGTTGTATGCAGACAATATCCATGTTTGTTGTTTGTTCGACCGTCCAATTATATTGCTTCAGTTCTATCGCCATGGCTCTTCTTTGTCTCTTAGAGAATACACTCGATCTAGCCATCGGTTCAGTTTTCTTTGGGCACTTGAAAAAAAAAAAAAGTTATCTTTGTTTCATTCGCAGTCGAGCATAGTTTAAATGTTTAAAAAGTTTACTTAAAGCATTCTGATTTAAATACTATTAGTCGATTGAGAAAGGCTGGAGCTAATGGAATAGTAAATACCCGAAAATAAATAAGACAACTTTATTCACAATTTAATTTTTCATGCTCTCGCGATCCTTTCCCTGTTATTTTATTGACTATGATATAATATTTATAAAATTCTAAATAGTAGAAAAAATTCATCCGCCGGAGACACATCAAGTTTTTTGACTGGTTGCAGCACCTAACCAACCCAGTGTTTAACACTATGACCCCACCACACCTCCCGCATCGATGGCAACAGACTGTCGGGGAAAAATTAGGTTAAGAATTAGTATGTAAGTTAGTTTTAAGTTTGATCAAAAAGGTGAGCCCCATCACCTTTATTATAGTCAGTTCAGTCCAGTATTGTTTATTTATTATATAATTTTTATAAAATAACAAAACCTGTATATAATCTAGCGATGTTACAGGAAATATAAAAATAATTTGTAAATAGATTCGCCTGAGGATCTATAATTATCTGTAAATTTAAAGGGGATATGAAGAAAAAAAAAAAATGACAAATTAAACAAAAAAGTATCTGTTGCAACACCGGGCTGTAATGCTGGAACAATACATGTTTTTTTTTTTTTTTATATTATTTCTGCAAAACTTGAATTTTATTGAATTGTGACAACGACGTCCCACGCAGCGCCCTTCTGCCCCTGTAGGCAGGACCCGAGATCAGGTGTTAGCGGAGTCGATACCCTACTCCACCGCTAGGCTACACAGAGGGTGTAAGCCACTTTGAGAGCTGAGGCAATATTTGCTCAGTCCCTAGGTCCGGCCCTTGGCTATCGTCGGTCTGTGTTCTCTCCCACTTGATGTGGGGTCCTGTACAGCAAACTGCAGCGGGGCTCTACATCGTGCTCGTCTTCACCGATCTGCGGTCACTTGAAGCTATTCGGTAGAGTGATTATCAGAATGATAAGTGAATGTCTACGAATCACTGCAGAAGAAAAACAACAACTGAAGTTGTGTCTGTTATGATGATAGACGAAAACAGAGATAACAGGAAACTGGGGGCAAGTCCCGCGGGAACTTCACCGTTGAGGGAGACTGAAAAAGTGGAAAACCATCCAGAAGATGAAAGATGAAACGGATGTGGGACCGAGGCGTCTTTAGGCTGTAAGGTACAAAGGAAGTTGTGAAAGAAGAAGAACGTGAAGAAAAGCTCCGTGGAATCTGTCATTAAATAACATTACCACATGTATAAATGATGAGCCAACCTCAATGACTTTGACGTATTACATAAATAAAGCACCCCTAGGACATTTTAATTCAGATATAAAACTCGTTAATTATAGACAAATTAATAATGCATGTATTACAGAGAAAAAATATAGTTATTATTAATGAAAAAATACTGGTTTCAACTATTTGAAACATGGCACTATTCATTGCCAAAAAACTTTATCTCGATATTGGACAAATTCCTCCGATCTGTCTCTTAGTTGCCCGAGGTTTTCCTAACTATTCGGAATGGTTTGTTGATCGTTAGCTTAACCCAAAATGAAAAAGGACTAGAGGTGTTAACACATTTTGGCGGTCAATTCCTGAAAGAAAATAAATAAGTCCTTTATGGTTGGTTGCTGCGAGGATCCAGATGTGGTCAGCACTAGGTTTGATACCCTTTGAATTAGAATTAGGTTTCATTACTTTTATATTCAAAGTATCTTTTGGATTTGAAAATATGGTATTGTAGGTATATGTATTAATGCCAATGTTTTTTTTCCTTAATTGGAGAGAGCTTTGAACTGCCTATCCCTGTCATTCTCAAGATATGTAACTGTTGAAAATTGAAAAGATACAAGTATAGTATCTTCATAAAAGTTCAAAAAAAAATTATATTAAAATTAAAAAACACATTTATCCGGAGGTGGTCAATTAATGAAACTAGGCTTTTGAAAATGATGTGAGCATAGAATTTCTTTCGAAGCAAAGTTTTAACTGTACAATTATGGTTTAACTGCCGTAATTAAATGGGCTACATAGCAGAACGCTTCCTTAGCTTGATAGCAAATGCTTGGACTTCACTTTATAAAACTTCGAATCTACGCATTAAATAATAATAAACAATGAGGCGTTGGATTTGAAAATATGGTATTGTAGGTATATGTTTTAATGCCAATTTTTGTTTCTTTTCAAATGTTTTCCTTAATTGGAGAGAGGTTTGAACAGCCCATCCCTGTCATTCTCAAGATATGTAAACTGTTGAAAAGTTACAAATAGTACCTATCATAAAAGTACAAATAAAACATTTAAATTAAAATTAAAATTAGGAGAATTATATAATAATACCATGTGTGTAAAAATGTACACCAATATTATAGAAAATAAAACAGGCCATTACAACTTTTTAATATTTTTCTTTGTGTAATTGTCACAGCTTGAGGTTGACAGACATGAACTTGCCAATAAAAGAAATGAACATTGGTATATTTTAAACCTAAAAGATTAAATAATTTTTAGAATTAAATAAAAAGCTTTTTTATTTATACATTTATTTTTATTTTGTAACTGAGATGTTTTTATTAACTTTCATTACTATTAGAAATCTTGCGTTAATATGACGCTTGAGGATAAACAACAAGAGGGATCAATAAAAACGGCGTTACCACTGTTCTTCGTCGATCTCGAGCGAACACCTGGAGTAGAGAAGATTTATGAGCTAACACACCTGTACTATACAAGGGTGCAGGTTGAAAAACCGTTCCCCAAACGAGACATCGTCCAGTGCCATAATTGTCAGGCATATGGGCACACGAAATCTTACTGCCACCACCCTCCCAGATGTGTAAAGTGTAGTGGGCAGCACAAAAGCGAATTGTGCAAAAAGCCCCTACAATCGCCTGCGGTATGCGTACTTTGCAAGCAAGGCCATCCGGCCAACTACAAGGGCTGCGAGGCTTACAGAACGCTGAAGTCGAGGACCGAACAACGCCGTCAGCCAGAAGTGGAAAAACTTGCAGCAAGAAGCGGCCCAGCCAGAAATTTGAGGCCTACTGTCTCTTTCGCCGATGCCGTTCGCAACAGAGAGCAGCCACAGGCACCGCCCACCCCCTGTACACAAGATCACCTTTCCCAGCATTCCGTTCATCCCGTCAACCCACAAACTCTATCCCATCCTCAGCCACACATTTCGTACATTCCTTCACCTTCAAGTTCTTCGGATCTCACTAGCCTTCTAACCTCATTTCTTACAGAGTTCAGAACCCTAATTACTCCTCTCATTTCCCTACTTACAAATCTGGTCTCCTACCTTATCCCCGTTAAACAAAATCCATAAGTGGATCCTTCCGACTCCTTACCCATTCTCCTTTGGAATGCGAATGGTGTTCGCACCCACACTAACGAACTGACAGCACTACTCCACGACAAGAACATCGACGTAGCTCTCATTACTGAAACAAGACTTACGAGTAAACGACCATTTACGGTTCGACAGTACCATACTTACCGAACTGATCACCCAGATGGAACAGCTCATGCAGGTACCGCTGTCATTGTCCATAACTCTATATCCCACCACATAGTTCCTTTGGTAGCACATGATTTCCTTCAGTCCACTGCAGTGTCAATCAGCACCTTCCCTTTCCCCCTTTCTCTAGCATCAGTGTACTGCCCTCCCAATAAATCCATTTCCGATTCCCAATTCATCTCCTTTCTAGACTCCATAGGACATTGTTTCCTTGTGGGTGGGGACTTTAATGCGAAGCACCAACACTGGGGGTCAAGATCCACGAATACACGTGGACGTGCTTTGCTGTCTGCACTCACACGGAAACATTGCTCCACGATCTCTCCTGACACAGCCACCTACTGGCCATCAGATCCCAACCGAAATCCAGATCTCCTAGACTTCTTCTTCTACAATAGTTTAGGAACACTAAACTATTCACTCAAGCGCCTCGATGACCTTTCCTCCGATCATAGCCCTTTATTATTAACCATTTCCCTAAGACCAATTCACAAACTACCTCCTCCTTCATTTATTAGGGGCCCAGTCGATTGGGACCACTTCCGCCAGCTTCTTACAGGCTCCATTGACCTCAAAGTGTCCCTGAAAACATCCCAAGACCTAGACGATGCAGTGCATTCTTTCACTACTCTGGTCCAGAGGTCGGCTTGGGAGGCATCGTCACCCCATCGTCACCCAAAAATTCATAATCATAATAGTTTACCTCAGCATCTCAAAGATCTAATCCTATCCAAACGCCACTCCAGAACAGTGTGGCAAAGATCCCGGCATCCTGCCGATCGCCGCTCGTACAATCAGTACTGCCGATTGGTAAAGCGGCGATTGGCATCCTTCCGTTTCGATTCTTTCAATTCCTACCTCTCCTCTCTGTCTACCAGGGATAACTCCTTGTGGAATGTAACCAAAAAAATCCTAAAGTATCAACCTGTTTCACATCCACTCCGTCGTGATGATGGGTCCTGGGTGGCTTCGGATGGGGATAGGTCGGAGGAATTTGCTCTGCATCTTACCCATACTTTCACACCTAACCTTTCTCATCAAAGGCATACTCACAGCACAACTGTGGAAGATTTCCTCACTTCACCTATTCCTCTCTCTCTTCCACCAAAAGCCGTTAATCCCTCTGAGGTCAAATACCTTCTGAAAAACTTACCTTACCGAAAATCCCCTGGATATGATCTCCTTACTCCTCAAATTCTCAAACAACTTCCTCCCAAAGCCATAATCTTCCTAACCTATATATATAATTGCATTATCCGAACGACGCACTTTCCACTCCTCTGGAAACATTCCATTATTGTCCTATTCGCCAAACCCGGTAAACCACCCAATGACGCCTCATCTTACCGTCCAATAAGCCTACTCCCTATCCTCTCAAAAATATTTAAGAAACTTCTACTAAAACGTCTACTTCCAATTATTGAATCCAAAAACCTTTTTCCTACACACCAGTTTGGTTTCCGCCAATGGCATTCCACTGCTCAACAAGGCCTTCGCGTTGTTGATCACATCTCCTCAGCCCTTGAAACCAAACAGTATTGCACTGCTGCCTTTCTTGATATAGCTCAAGCTTTTGACAGGGTTTGTCACGCAGGTTTACTCTACAAGCTCAAAAGATATTTACCACAGACCCTTTTCCTAATCCTACAGTCCTACCTTTCAAACCACTTCTTCCAAGTCCGCTGTGGTTTAGAATATTCAAACTACTATCCTATAAATGCAGGAGTTCCACAGGGCAGTGTCCTGGGCCCCATCCTCTACAACCTATACACCGCTGATGTCCCCTCTACTCTCAATACCTTCTTGGCCACATTTGCAGATGACACTGCAGTCTTGTCATCTAACCCAGACCCCGACATAGCATCCCATAACCTTCAAAAACACCTTGACGAGATTGAGTATTGGTGCAACCAATGGCGGATCAAAGTTAAAGAAGCAAAATGTTCCCACATTACCTTCACCCTTTGTCGCAAGTCTTGTCCACTAGTTTATTTTAATTCTATTCCTCTCCCTGTATCCGAGACAGTACGGTATTTAGGCTTCCATCTCGATAAACGACTGACCTGGAACCCACATACGAGACTAAAAAGACAAGAACTAAACAGACGCTTTGGACAACTATACAGACTACTTCAAAGGACATCCCATCTCTCAATAGAAAATAAACTACTAATCTACAAAGTTATACTTAAACCAATCTGGACATACGGAATAGAGCTATGGGGGACAGCAAAAAAGTCGAACATCAAGCGTATCCAATCCTTTCAATCAAAAGTCCTGAGAACAATAGTAAATGCCCCTTATTATGTCAGCAACAAAACCCTTCATAACGACCTTAATATACCCTACATTCTAGAACTCATCCCTTCCAAGTTTACGAAATTCCACAGGAGCCTTTCCAACCACCCTAATCCTGTAGCACAGTCACTGCACTGCGTCACTCATCCCTATAATCCTCCTCGGAGACTGAAACGGCAGTGGCCTCGTGACCTGCTATAATCAAGTGACAGTGGGAGTCCTGGCAATGGCCAGTTTCTCCAATCATGTCCTGAATGAATGAGCGAGTAAATGACGAAATGTAAATATGGTATGAATGATCGTATATCTTAATTACTTATTGCCTAGCAAGGCAGATTGTAATTTTAGCACAATAAAGGAATTTTATTATTATAAATAAATATGACGCTAGATAAAGGTTTACAAGACGTAACAATAAAATTAATAACAATATGTTTAAATATAATATGAAATTCTCAAATAATATGAATGAAAAACATAAATAAATTTTTTTTTATCTACCTGTCGATCCCCTTTATCAATCAGCACTTCACATTGTTTACTCATCCAATAAGGAATCGAGGGGAAGATAGATGGTTAGCAACAGCCAATCAAACTTATCGAAGCCCTAATCACAGCCAATCAGATAAGAGCGAGAGAGTTGATTTACAAGATGCCCCGCCCCCGCCGTGAGCGTACATCATCTCTGCCTTGCCGCGGATGCGAAATGTTCCATGGAACGTGGTATTATTCCGACGCCGCTGGCAGTGCGGTGATAGATCGGATCCTCCGGCAGGGCTGCCAACCGATCATTTGGGGAGGGGGTAATCGCAGACTACGGTGATCTCCCGAGAAAAATTATCGCATAGGAAGCTTTCACGGATTAATCAGGGTCAGAGGTGGCGTGGGTCCCAGTTCACTTGGACCGGAACTGAAGGAGCAGGCTCGAGGAATGGTAGAAAGAAATAGTTAAACGTGATAGTAAATTCATTATTAGTTAGCAGCGAGGAGCAGGAAAAGGAGCTATAAATCGGTAAATTTGTTCACGTTATTGTTCATTTTTTGAATAAAGGGGTTTTGAAACAAACGAAAAACAGCGAAACCAAAAAAGACTGGCAAAACCGAGACAATAAGACGAGACCGTCCCGATATCTAGACTCACCATTAAGTTAATATTCCCAGAGCAATTTCGCCAAAGCTGAGGCCTTATACGAAATTGTTTTATTATTGTTATTTAAATAGTCCATATCGACATTTGAGCAACCCCTATTTCATACAAATACAAACATTCTGACACGGTCAATTATCTGAATATGTTACGAAGTAAACTTTCTTCTCCCATCGGTTTAGTCAATTAAATTTAATAAATTGTTATAATATATTTATTTATGATTTTATGGAAAATTATATGTGCCTCCTCTTATCAACTTATTTATATCAACTCAACCATTTAAACTTTCAGACAAAATTTATCAATGCAGTGGAATCCCGATATTTCCTATTTCCGGCTAATTCGTACAAATTTGCCGGTCCCTAGAAAAAATCCCGGTAAGTGGTATAAAAACAATGCATTTCAGTCCCCTCGGTAATTCGTATTATTTTTATGCTCGAGGTCACTTAAAACGCTTTATAATACGTATATCCAGCTTAAAAACCTCGTTAATTCGTACTATTTCAAGAAAGGGAAAGAGGACAGTGAGAGACCAGAGAGCAGAATGAGTGCGAAATAAATATTTTCTGTGAAATCCCATATGTAATTCGTACTCCTTTTACTGAAAGGAAATAAGGAGAGGAGAGAGGGAAAGGTTTAGTAATTGTACTAAGCTTTTCTTTCGTTTCTACAGTTCAATCTCGTTTTCGTTATCGTTGTGACACGTTACCATGCCTTAGAAAAAAGTTAGCCTCTCTATTAAAGAGAAACAACAAATCATAAAGGCCGTGACCTGCGGATTTAAGCAAATTGACGTATCCAAGCGTTTTAACGTCCCTCGTTCCACGATCATGTCAATGCTGAAGTAAAACGCTTCAAGACTGGTGACTACCCACAACTTGAAGAGAACTTAAAAAAGTGGTTCGCGCAAGCAAGGAATTCAAATGTACCAGCTGGAGGAAATTCAACGGTATTGTCAATATGCATTCATCCAGTATAGACATATAACGTTGCTGCATAGCTAGGTCAACATAGCAATTTTCCAGATATTGTTATTCTTGGTTGGTAAAATCACAGATTTGTTTGCCTACCAATTCAAGATGAAGATGAGCACATGATTTATGTGCCTGAGATACATAACCAACTGACTTATGTACTATGTACTCTATGCTACTTCAATAAATTAATAGTTCATGTACATTTCCAGGTGGTTCTTATGGCGCATGCGCTGAGGCGCGTCTCCTACGCCACCTGCGAGCCGAGCCAATCACTGTTCAGCTTTTTGGCGCGGCAGCCCAAGGGCCATTTCACCCAGCAGTTCTGCCACGCCTTCCTCGCGAAATCTCCTGAGCAGGTAGGACACATTACTCTTGTTTTTATTAATTGTTTTAGTTGAGAGTGAATGAGACAGTTGTCGATCACAGGTGCAAGGGTAGGGTACTAGTAGAGTGTGATAGCATCCTATCAAAAGTTGTTTTTTTTGTATTTTTATGTAGTTACTCCTAATAAATGCTCATTCTGACAGATGAGTATTTTTGCTGTAGATAAAGGGAATAAACTCAATTGTGCTTGTTGATATTTTGAATATTGAATTGTTGTCAGTACCAGTAGGCTTGAGCTTCATTACGTATTTCTTCAGTTATACTGACATAGCTATTGATTTTTTTTCTCACGAGACCGTGCGAACGCCACACTTTGTATAGAGAAATACCAGTCGCTTTTGTCAGCATATATTGGACGTGAGAATAATACCTGACAACTATTATCTCAAGCAGTCATTTCGTATTATAAAGATAAAATAAGGACATTAAGTTTTGATTGCTTAGATTAAACTTTTTCTAACTTTATATAAATAATTATTATGCATAGGAATACAGAGCCATCCACGCAACCAGGGGATGATAAGGACGATTCAGGAGAAACTGATGATATGTTCACTGGCTGATAATTATAGTTATGTTACTAAGTGGGATCACATACCAAAAAAAAAATAATCTTAGTTTAAGTACAATTTCGAGAAACCTCTACCGTTGAATGAAAATGTCCTGTGTGTGTGTGCCTTATATCTCGCCCGTGTACCTCGTTACTCAATTGTCCCTCGGGAGCAATCCGCCACATCCCGAGATTAAACTGGGATAATACAATATATATTTTATTAAGAGGGCCCAGAGCCCCGGTGGAGGAGGCCCGGAAGGGTTAGGGGCCCAGTTATTATTTATGCCCTTACAAGGGCCTGCGGATATTAAAGTCGGACATGATGGAGGGTGCAGTGTTAGTGGGGGGCTTTAATCGGCGGCCCCCCACCCACCCGTAGACTGCGTATTCATCCGAGGGGAACACCCGCGTAATGAGGAGGCTAGCAGGAAATAATAATCCAGGTGGCTGTTGCGTACGGTCAAACAGTCCGTCCAATATCTTGTCGAGAGGGGCTGCTCATTCCCCACTTATGAAGTACGAGCATACAATGAGTGCATCAAGGGGTTCTATTGTGTGCTAACAACGCTTATTGGATATCAATGGTGCTTATGTACTCTAATCTCTGCATACAGAGAACCATTGATTTTGTTCATCGAAAGAAGAACTTTGGAGAAAATACTCATATGTGCTACGGAGCTCTCGTAAAGCTTTATGTCAAGTGGTAATAAGATCGTTATTGCGATTTTGTGAAATGTTAGAAATTAGGAATGATTAAAAATAATAGACGCAGAGTGATTTTCTAGTAAGGGGCATAGCAACATTCGTGGTAACGCTCGTGAGCTACAGGGAGGGATGGTGTCGTGGTAAGAAACACACAATGGCTGAACAATAGTTTATAAAATAAACACGTAAAGATCGAATATAGAAAATCAATTTTCTGGTTCAATGTCATTCTATTTTTTAAATGATCAAGTGACAATATTATAAACATTGGCTCATAACAGCCTACCTAGAAAAAGTAGCTAGGTTCACTTTTGTTACACACATACAGTCTTAAAAAGTTTCTCTAATACCAACATTCTATTTTGAACAAATATAGGTTTTGGTAAGCTATATTAAATGACATCATGATTTATACCTAAGTAGATACCTAGTATCACGAAAAGTTGGTATGTACCTAATAAAATTATATTTCCTATTAAATTCAGAATGTGAGCAATACATTTATATATTTTTTTATTTTAAAGACAATAAATGATCAATGTACACTTTTTAAACAATAATAGACATGCAAAATTAAAAACCAGATCACCTTAATTGAATGTTGAAGGAGAGATGCGTTGTGAACCTTTATAGCCGTGTGTGGCGAGGAGCAAAACAGTGATTGACCGTAAATTTTGGTACGATGGATCAACGAGTCCTACCACAAGGTTCTAAGTCTCAAGTTCCGTACTTTACATGATGATGATCAAAGTAGCAAAACAAACAAGACCTCAAAATTAATTTACAATACAAAATTACAAAATTTCAAAATCACAGCCGAAGTTCTTCAAATTTCGTAGAGCGGCCCCTTAGAGTTATTTGCAGGTCGTACCACGGGCATAATTTATCAGCATGTAGAGATCTTTCATTTTGATAACCTACTCAAAATGAAAACGGATCACACTTATTTCAACGTGTTATCTACACACATTTCGATAATCCTTATAAACAACGGATAAGTTAGAACAAATATGAAATTTTTACGAGCACCCCATTCATTCCTTAAATCACAATCCAGTCAACTTGCTGAACAAATGGCTATGCAAGGCGATGCCACTAATTATCAACGACTTTGCTAAAAAGCATTGTCGGATCGCCACAAGGGGGGAGCGTCCGGCGAGCGCCGAGAAAGAGATAAAATGGATGGACCTGTGGTATTTGACCTTTGCTGGCGGCCTAGTCGGCGGACAGCTTCATTCGTATTGCTCTGACTCCATATCTGACTGCTATGTGCCGCGACAGTGTACTAGGTCCAGGAGAAGGCGAACACGGGAGGTATTATAGGTAGTATATGTCGTCTTGGAATGACAACTAATTTACACTTAGTATCTAAGGGTACGCGAAAACCGTCCGGAGGAGAGATCTCTTCCAAGGAGGTGGTATTTTTAGCGAGACGAAGGCAGAGAATCCCACTAGGAAGGTGTGGGGTCTGACAACGCCGGACTAAAACATAGCAAGGTTAGGAAAGAGAGATGCAGAGGTAGTTGAATAAGGAAGCCATGGTTCGAGTAGAGCAGCAAGTGCCAGTTCAAAGAGAGAAAGAGAAAGCAGTGTTCACTTCAGGTGGCGGGTTCCGAGAGTCTGGGAAAAAAAACCTTATATTATGAAATTATGAAATGTCAACAGCAGCCTGTTGGCACTGCGGTGGCCTGGATGACACCTAACCAGATGAGGCCTTGTTATGGAAACAATGAATCGTCCCTCTCCAAGCAATAGCCCAGATGATGACCACCGGCTGAGGCAATATTCACCTATTTTCCCACGCCCGCTGAGGAGGCATGATCTATTTCTCCCTATATAAACCTTCCCTAATTTTACCCGTCCTCTCTCAGTCACACTCTCTTTTCCCGCTTAGACGTAAGACAGTATCTAGTTACCTCGCTGTACTTTTGAATAAACTCTTCTTGAAAATCTATCAGTGTAAACTTCTTTAACTGGCAGGTCAGAGGCTGGGCCTCACCCGCGCCCCTATAGGCTTAAGTTGTTTCATCCTCTAGTTTCCCCTTCTCTCAACTGACGATTAACGTTTTTATTATTAATATATGGAAGTGTAGGTGGGTATTTTCTGGCCCGAGAAGAGGGGAACTTCTAATGGTTCTTGGCGAAGAAGTTGACACTACCATTATAAAGTAGGACTTCTGCCTCGATGACTAGCCACGTCATTTATGTAATTTTCTGTAAGCATTCCGCGTATCGGGCTTACATTCACTGCGAGTTCTCAGCAATGATAAGTCACATTGGGAAGTTTCTAACTTGTACAGGCAAGCGGAGTTGGCAGAGCACCTGACTAGATATTGGTAAGTCTCGATATTTCCAGCATATTTTTTCTCTTTGGCTTTTCTTATTCTTAACGTAGATCAACGAGACAAAAGTTTCCCCAACTATATTACGAATTCCCGTCGGCCACAAGCAGTCCATCAATGTGCATTATTGATCAGATCGGTCCAAAGTGTTCGGCACCATTCGGCCTCCTCAATAATGCAGCCTGGTTCGACGGTCTGTGATCTTGGCCATCAAACATTCATACCAGTCCATCTTCCGGTGGTTAGCTTGACCGCACACCGTCCACTACATTACATGTGTGTGGTATGGTCCATCTTACCCCCATGCTATTAGTTATAGAAGGCATAACTCTCTTAAGTGGACAGTATCCTGCCCGGAACGGATTAACTCGTGAATGAGTTCGTGCCAGCGTTTCGGATCGTCGGTTTGCATTAGGTTTCGGTTATTCGAAATTGACCAGCCATACATAATATAACATGAAATACACATATAACAAGATACATAATACAGCATGAAATACACATATAACATGATACATGATATAGCATGAAATACACATATAACAAGATACATAATATAGCATGAAATATGTAATCATTTCGAGTGTTTGGTGGCGTGGGTTGAACCGTGTAATTAACTGAAACAACTTTTGTCTTTCGATGGCTTAAACCACCATCTTTAGTTGCTAAAGCATATACACATATATAAAAACTTAAATTAAGTTGACTACGTGATTCGCTAGTGTGAACAATGAAATTGTTTAAAAAATGTTTATCGGTCCATTATCGTTCGTAATATATATATTGTCCTGGCAATGGCCAGTTCCTCCAATTATGTCCTGAGCGTTTGTGGCTCTCACGCTCTTGGTCAGCCTCCGCTGGCTCTTATCCAGTGACGCGGCTAACGAAGGAGCGTGGGGGACTTCCCAAGACTCCGCTTCTTCCTTCGCATGCGAGGGAGGTGACAACCATGTGGACTTGGGGAGGCCTCAGGGCCGTTTGTATATATAGTATGAATGAACGAGTGAATGAAAATTGTAAATTGGCATGAATGAGATTATTCATCACAATTACTTATAGCCCAATCAGGCAGATTGTGATTTTATAAAGTTGTTGTTCTATTCTAAAAAAAAATATGTATATTAAAACCAAAAAATGTGTTGTAATAGTAGCACAAAAATGATTAATATATGGACTTAACAGATATTTAGCAGTGTATTCCTGAAATTAACAATTTACTTTATTTATAACTTAATAAAATGTCTATCCGAACTGTTCTTCAGTCGCCGAGAACATTGCTTGGTGTTGTCTAATGGAAAATGGATTTAGACTGGATGAATGTTGACTCAAGGTGGTGCTAAATTTTTTTTTGTTATTTATTTATTTTGTGATTATAGACAAAAAGTGAAAAATTGAATTTTGAAAAACAACTATAATAATGAATAAAAAAATAACCACATGAAATGCTCACTGTTACTAATAAAAACGAACATGCTACTAAAAATGGGTAGTCCCTAACGTAAACTTTTTCGGATTTCTTTTTTTTTTTTTATGATAACAACTTTATTATGATGAAATTACAATCTGCCTTTACTACTTTTAAAAAACTTTAATTTTTTTTTAATGAACTAATAAGAATATATATAGAATTTATAAATTGTGTATTTACTGAGTGTCAGACCTATAACTGGCAGCATGGTAGGAGAAGGTTTCGGAAATACATTGTAAAGTCATAAGTTGTTTAACTTTGATGATTTTTAACTGTATCGATATTTGAGTTGAACGCCCTCTTGTGCACTAATTTATTATAATTGATGCAGCTCATCAATACAGTTTCAAATACTTCCAGCTCAGAATGAAAATGTTTAATTTGTTCTTTGAGATAAGTGAAAATGAATTGTAGCACCGCGCTGTTGAATTGACGCTCCCTTGAATATAGTTAATATAAATTTAATTATTTCTAAGCATCTGTTTTAATGGAACAAATCACTGATGACCATTAAATTTTTCGTTTAGCTGGATGAATGGAATTACGAAAACGAGCCAATCTCCCATTTCCTTTGCGAGAATACAACAACAATTTACCCTAAGAAAGGCCGTTCCCACCCTGTTTAATATTCCTAAATAATAATTCCAGGATATTCCTTGTCCTTTCATTTGCATTGTGCGGCATTATAAGGGCTTTATCCTTCTGCCGACTCGAAGGAATTCCATTCTGCAATATTGTCGGAGGAAAATTCCAAAAGCGTGGGGGGGGGGAGGGGGGACAATCCCGCTAATGGAGGAAACCGTTTTTAACTCAAATTCTGATTCAGGCCAGGCTTAGCAGTGAACTCACCGCTGCCCTACGACAGGAAACTTCACAATGAGCAGATCCCATTCTATTCAATACGAAGCCACTGGAATAATTCTCAAGGACTGTTTTTCATTTGGATTTCATAGTTGTTTCATGGTGGTTTCATAGTGGTTTCATGGTGGTTTCATAGTGGTTTCATGGGGGTTTCATAGTGGTTTCATGGTGGTTTCATAGTCTGCAAGGCACTTAACCGGCTCAGGAAAGACATGTAACCTTACAGAGAGCTGTCTGTATTTGATATGATTGAAATGAGTTCTTATTAACTATCATCCGATAATTATTTAAGAAAATATAATTCATTTCCTCTATACAAAAAATAATTACAGATTTTAAATTAATTATTATTAAAACAGCTTTATTATGATAAAATTACAATCTTCCTTATAGGGCAATAAGTAATTGGATAAATGATCTCATTCATACTATATTTACAATTTTGTATTCATACATTATTTACAAACAGCCCAGAGACCTCCCAAATCCACATGGTTGTCACCTCCCTCACATGCGAAAGAGGAACTGGAAACTTAGGAAATCCCCCTGCTATTCCGTCAGCCGCGTCACCGGATACGAGCCAGCGAAAGCTTCCAAGAATGCGAGAGCCACATACGCTCAGGACATGATTGGAGAAACTGGCCATTGCCAGAACTCCCACTGCCACGCCTTTATAGCAGGTCACGGAGATGTTATTAAAAAAAAAAAAACAAGTGTGATATAGAGAAGAAGAAAAACCCTTGATTGAATATTTCATGAAAGATTTAATTGATTATTGAGACCAGAGTCGCGAAAAGTAACTTTCAGCTTATAAACACTAAAGTGTAGTCAGTTAATAATACTGGTGACTTAGTTCCTGCTCATAATTTGTAAAATCAAATTAAAGGCCACTTCGAGGGCGTACCTTAAAGGAACTGAACTGATGTATGTGGCGGAGTTTTCGTAGTAGCGGGTTTTTCCGCTAGGACTATGTAAAGCAACTTTTCACCAGTCAGCACGCCATTTTCCGTCACAGGAGAAGGTTCCGTTCTGCTTGTGGAAATTTATTTGTCACAGTTGTTTTGTGAAGTTTTGCTTCCTGCCCGGGAAAACTGGCACAGAAACTCTTGAAATGTTAAAAGCGTACTATAAGGACGATGCTATGGAAACCCAAGTGTTCGAGCGATTTTTGCGTTTTAAAACTTGGGAAATGTCAATTAATGATCCACCTCGCTTTGGACGTCCCAAACCAACGAAAATTTCGTTAGATCGTCCTGGAACATCGACGACGGATCATTGAAGAAATTCTGGAGAAATCTATAGTGACCTGGAGTTCCGTACAGCGAATTTCAAGTAATGATTTAGGGGTGCAAAATCCTCATCTGATGACTGCACATCAAAAACTAAGTCGCTTGGAACCATGCTGTACATTGAAGGAAGAGTTCCGAAATGACAACATTTTTTTCCAAGGTCATCGCAGGTGACGAAACATATTGTTATGAATACGAGATCCTGAAACTAAGCAACAATGGACCCAATGGAAGAGTCCGAATTCGCCTCGCCCCAAAAAAAAACTCGTCAGGTGAGATCAGACATTAAGACGATGCTCATTTGTTTTTTCAATGTGAGAGGAGTAGTCCCCATTCAGAGTTTGCTCCCCCGGACCAAACAGTGAACCAGGAAATTTTTGAAAATATTGTGCTACAGTTTAAAAAGGAAAAGGCCTGATTTGTGGCAGTCGAGGGATTGGTTTATCCACCACGATAGCCCTCCGCCGATTTTTTGCCAAAAATGGTTTGACCACTGTGCCCCA
The DNA here is from genome assembly GCA_930367205.1 of Acanthosoma haemorrhoidale. Lineage (NCBI taxonomy): Eukaryota > Metazoa > Arthropoda > Insecta > Hemiptera > Acanthosomatidae > Acanthosoma > Acanthosoma haemorrhoidale. The sequence continues at coordinate 111,705,872 of OV884014.1, read as the reverse complement.
TCTCTCGTCCCTACTCATCCGACTTATTTTTATTTAATGGAATGAAAATTGACATGAAAGGAATGCGTTTGGCGGATGCCGAAGTATAATGTACAAACAAAAACAACAGAGGCCCTACCTGGCATCACGAAAGAGGAATTTAAAAAATGTTTCGTTTTGACTTTAATCAGTTTGTACGAAAACAGTTAGGTTTTTTTTTTTTCGTGCACCCTCGCTCATCCAGATCGCTAATATTTTTTACTTGTGCAGCTTTAGTTTTGCTTCTTAGTCTCTAAAGGTTTATATGAAATCCTTTTACAATTATTATGCGATAGATCAAATTTGACTTGAATATTCCATTTTTTTATATTTTCTCTTACATATTTGTAAGTACAGTCTTTCCTTCCAGCACTACGCTAAGTAATTGGTCTTTTTGGGTTGTTTTTTCTCCGATATTAATGTGGTAAAAGTTTAAACAGTGTTTTGAAGGTGAAAATATAATGCTGAAAATAGCATTTAAGCATCAAAGATTGTTTAATAAACACTGAGTGAATCCAAAATTAAGAATCATGTAGCCGCTCAGAACTGTTTTTCATTCCCACATTGGACTGGCTGTGTTCGTAAAAGCTTACAGAATTCAAAAAGATAGACGTTTCGAAGAACTAGTGCAGTTCTGTTTGAGCGAAGAACTGTTTGCAGCCATATCCACATATTGCCTTTCTGTTGGCAGAAGGAAGGTCTCAGAGAACGACTTGACAGGGACAGAAGTATTAAGGGCTTGAGGCGATGGCGGTTCTGTTTGACCACGGTCGCACCAGCACTCGGCCAACAGGACTTGTGCTTCAAAGGGATACTCTCTCTCTCTCTCCAGTGGAGAGTATTTCGGGGAATTGGCCTTAAAAGTGCGCACCAAGGGAACTAAAACAACAACAAAAATCAACGTGTACGATATAATAATAATTTTCTTTACAATGGCACTCGAGAAGAAACATTTTATCAATGTAGATAAAATAAAATAACACAAGATAGAATGCATATAAACATAAACTATATACAACTAAAAATATAAAATTAGATGTGTATAATAATAATAATAATTAATAACGTCAGTATAATCCCTTCATCCAGCCTGGAGATGTTGACAGACTCATCTGTCCTTATAATTAATTAACCTCTCTCTTTGACTTGTTAGCCAGCTTTTACGTCCTATTTCATTTATTCACGTGTCTAGCAATTTGTGTTTTATGTATTCCAGTAAATATCAGACAAAATGTACAAAAAATCAAACAATGAATTATCCTTCTTCTTACACACTAAAGAAAGTTTTCACGAATTGTTACATTTATGGGTATGAAAATCAAGCATAAAAGATCTTCATTTCTCTACTCATTTTAGTAATAAAATAGAAAAAGTACGACACAGGTCTTACCGGCTTTCGCTCTTGCTAACTTCACCCAACCTGTCGCTTCGTGTCAAATTAATGATATATAAATGTGTCCTCCGGCCAGCTCTACTGTACGGGGCCTTGCTATTTACCCACTTGACTGACAATACAGCCAAATTTCTCCAACACTTCCAGAATGGAATCATGTGAAAAGTGGTCCGACATACCTCTTTCGAGAGGTTAAAGAACGCTGACCCGTTGCTAGGTGTGCCGTCGGTGGGTGAGCTCATCCGCCGGAGACACATCAAGTTTTTTGACTCGTTACAGCACCTAACCAACCCAGTGTTTAACACTATGAACATAACACCCTTCCCGCATCGATGGGAACAGACTGTAGGGAAAAATTAGATTAAAAATAAGTATGTAAGTTAGTTTTAAGTTTGATCAAAAAGTAGATTCGCCTGAGGATCTATAGTTGTATATAATTATCTGTAAATTTAAAGGGGCTATGAGAAAAAAAAAAGCATAAAAATTACAATATATATGTACATATCATGCACGACTGTACTAAAAAAAAGAGAACATAAATGAATAAAAAAATGAAATGATAGAGAAAAAAATGTTTATTCTGGGACTATGTGCCCTAAGAATAAGAAGAAGGAACAAAAAAACATAGCTACAGACATTCGATAAGTTTCTAACAAATAAAGGGGTGACTACAAATAAGCAACAGCAAGGGATTGTAGCAAAAAGTATTTTTGTGATATCAGAGATGAAAGATAAGACAGGGAGAGGTCTGGTATTTGGGGGGATTTAATCGCTGATTTTAATTCGAGGGGGTTGTCACGGTAAGGGGGGATGTGGGGCGCGTATGTAATATATGAGGGGATGTCGGGATCCATTGAGCAGTTTAAGGGGTGAAAATGTATCGGTGGTTTAAAGGGGCCACAAGTGACGTGTGGTCAAACAAAGAGAAACGAAAGAATTTGGTCAAAACGCCATTGAACGCAAGGCCTAGGGTGAATCAAAAAAGTATCAAACAAGTCAAAAGGCGATTGCGATTCTCCCTAAAAACAGTCCTCACACCATCTCCCCCCCCCCCAAAAAAAAAACCTCATAACATCACACCCCGCCATTCCGATTCGTGATGCAAGTTGTACCTGGAGGGTAAAACCTTCAATTGTGTTGCCAGGGTAACTACCTCAATACCTGGAATCATGCCCTAACAAAATTATTCCTACAGGATAGTAGATGTATGTAATAAGCAATAGTAAATAATTGTGTTATCAACACTCCGCCAATAATTATTTATTGTTTCTAGTCAGCATTCTAGTTATGGTAGCGCGTAGATTACTCTCAAATGTCCAGTATATTATGGCAATAAATCCAAACGTTAACTGCCAAAGAGACGGCACAATTGGAACCCACGATTCCCCTCAAACTGGAAACACTGGTATACGTTGTTTACTTGATTTACACAGTTATTTTCGAGAAACCAAATTGGAAACCTGTTTTAAGACGGCTTCTGTTCTAACGGCCTTCGTTAGTTGGGGTCTGTGCCGACGATACAGCACACAGTAGCGAGAATCCTTAATCACCAATCAAGACTGACAGTCACCACTAACCACTAAATCAGAGATAATTAGAACGACGGCCAATCAGAGAGCTGATCGACTAATTGCAGAAGAGATGTGATTGGCCAATTTCCTCCACTCTGCCACACACAGGGCAGACAGAGAGGTGAGATGGTTCTACGGAGCAGGCAATTTCATGGTAGGACAGATAGCGCATGTGTCGGGAGAGTCTGCGTGTCTTCCGCTAGTCATCTTTCCTCCAGGGGTCTCCTGGGTAATTAGGGATTTCTTCAAGGTAATAATCTTCTTTCAAGAGACATTGGAGGTTGATGACTTCTAGAGATTATAATTGTCAGAGACACAAATTTAAAATTTCTGTTTTGTAGATTTTTTAGCACAGGCTACAGTATACATCTTATTTTATTATGCTTTAATAACTTTGTTGTTTTAATAATTCAATCAAAGCGTAAAAAATAAAATGAACCCTATCCCAATTACTACTTAGCTACTAAGACAAAAATTAGTCAAGCCAAGTAAGACTTAATCACACAATCAAGAGTTTTGCAATGGTTCCGAAAAATAATTTATTGACATTTTTATTAACAATAGTCGACTAAAACCCAAACTCATAATACATATCATTAATCATGGCGTCCAGAACTTTAATTTTATACCCTACTTAATATGACATTATTTATATAATTACAAATATGATGATAAAATTACAATCTGCTTTAATGAGCAATAAGTAATTGTGATAAATGTTTTTATTCACACAATATTTACAATTTTCATTCACTCGCTCATTCATACAGTTTTTACAAACAGCTCAGAGACCTCCTAAATCGACATGGTTATCACCTACCTCGCATGCGAAAGAGAAAGAGTCTTGGGAAGTCCTCCACCCTCCTCCGTCAGCCGCGTCACCGGATACGAGCCAGTGGAAGCTGACGAACAGTGCGAGAACCACATACGCTCAGCACATGTTTGGAGAAACTGGCCATTGCCAGGACTCCCACTGTCACGCATTTATAGCAGGTCACGAGGCCACTGCCGTTTTAGTCTTCGAGGAGAATTATAGGGATGAGTGGTGCATTGCTATGACTGTGCTAGGGGATTAGGGAGGTTGGATAGGTTACTATGGAATTTCATGAACTTGGAAGGTGAGTTTAAGAATGTAGGATATATTAAGATCGTTATGAAGGGTTTTGTTGCTGACGTAATAAGGGACATTTACTATTGTTCTCAGGACTTTTGATTGAGAGGATTGGATATAATGTTTGACTTTTTTGCTGACCCCATAGCTCTATTCTTTATGTCCAGATTGGCTTAAGTATAACTTTGTAGATTAAATTACAAGTAATTGATGAATGCTTACTAACGTATGCATACATGCTGCTAACAAGGACGCTCATTAATCAATTGTAATTTGATACTATGTTTAAAATTTGACATACTGAATAATTAATTAATTACTGACTCTAAATAGTGTTTTATGGATGTAGTAGCTATTTCATTTATTTTAAATATCAAATGGCACTACCATGGAAAATGTCATATCTGTAGCTTGTGCAGGTGTCTCGCAAAGAGCAGAGAAGAGAAAGAAAAACACGGTTGAAAACTAAGGGATTTCTGATTCTAATACGACACCAATTTAACCGAATTTGTAAAAATGTTTTGCGTAAATCTGTGCAAGGAATAACTGACATAATTCGTGTTTTGGTCTCCATAACCATAAACTATTCGTCCATGCAAGTTTTCGTCTGAGTTTTCAATGTAAAAGAGTCTCGCCTCGAGAATGCTAAGATACCAACACAAGTTTTCTTTGTAAAAATCTAAAATTCTGTTTTGAAATAATTCAGTTGAAGAACTGTTGCGATGGTGCTTGTGATAATTGCTTTTTTTGTAAGGGGTCATAAATTTTGACAATTTTGTTCAGATTGTTGTAATATTTAGATGCCTTTGCCTTTGATTTAAATTTGAAATTAGCGGGCATAAAAGGGCGGCAAACGGGCCTTGGAAAAAGAGGGGGTGCATGAAAAACAAGATGGCGAGGAGGTTGTTCTGCTGGTTATCCCGGGAGGTAGAGTGTTGGATGAAGATTTGGAGTTTTGGCAGTTTTAATATTCTTTTGTTTGAGTGGTGAATGAGGAGAGTGAAATTTGTGAAGCTTGAAGAATTTTTGTTGAGTGTTGAGTGGATGAATAGGAAAAAGATTGAAGGAAGAAGGGTTATATTAGGAGAAGAAGTTTGAGGTGATAGCAGCAGATTTTACTGGCCGCGTGGCAGTCACAGTGAATGAAACAAGAAGTAAAGGACTTAAAAGTTAATCAATCTGTAAATAATAGTAAGGTAAATGAAAATTGTTAATAACATTGTAATTTGTCACAGACTGGTTAATAAAAGAATTAAAGAAAGCTTTGTTATATCTAATCTAACCTCAGATAAAAAACATAACAATTGGCGCCCGAAAAAACTAAAGTTCAAGTATTTGTGATTCCGTTAAAGAAGTACCTTGGTAAGGTTATTTTGTTTAGGTGGTTTACCTATTGGAACCCTACCCCCTCTTGAAGTTTAAAAGAACCTTACATTTTTATAGCTAGAAATGTCACGCACTATTTCCTGGTCTGCAAGAAAGGCCAAGGTATAATAAAGTAGTATAATGTGGAAATTCTATAAATAACATTAAAATTATAATTAATATTCTGTTCTGTTTGAAAACAGTTTAGCTCTTCAAAGTAATGGTAATTTTATTTCTGTTCTGTATAAATTGCAGCTCGTAGGGCAGAGTAAGTTATCGTTTTTAAACAGATGCCCCTGAAGTGTTTCATACCCTCTCATAATTTCCCTCGGGCCTGCACAATCATAACTAACTGAGCTGAGGCCAAGCAACAGGCTCTAATTAGTAGCTCCATCCTATTTCTGTAATGGGGCAGGAACAAATTTTAATTGGTAAATCATTTCTAGTTTTACTAGCCTTTATGGTGGCTGAATTATAGGCTCAGTAACAATATGCAAATGATGACTTCATTTTTACGCTTTTTCGGTTTTGAAAAAAACAAACAGTAAAATAACATTTGCTCAGTCTCCTGTTGGATATGCGATTTTACCTCAAGGTCCAATCGTTTTTGCGACAAGTTACAAAATACGATTACTGCCAGCGACATGATAAATTAATTAATAGTTGCGTTCCATATTTATTTCCCTATCTAACTATTCTAACCTATACCGTAACACACAATGCGCAAACTCCAGGTTTCCTCTCTTGACTTCCCCCATTTTGATTACTATTGAAGAGTACATGGTGGCCTCTCTGGGGATCTCTGAATTGTTTTTTAAGATATATTCTTGGTATACTGTCACATTTCGCTTTTCTACTCCGAGTATGTCTGTAATTATCCTTCCGCCAGTCGCCAATACTTACTTGTGTCCCTCCTCTTCAGTACTATCACGACTAAGAAGTATCCTTACCTTCACAACCTCCTACAATCCAAATCCCACAATACTAGATCCTACCCTTCTTAGCAACTCTATTCCCATCCATATTCATCGTTTGTCAACTCTCCTTATCTTCAAATCTAGACTTAACCAGTTCCTTATCTCACATTAATCTAACAATTCATAGGTTATCATTAGTATTCTGTTTATTTATTTTCCCTTCATTCCTATGTTTTTTTTTATATGTTGTGATATCTACTCTATTTTATGGATACAACCTCTTGCTGTTGGTTCTATGTAGTCTCTACGTAGGTACAAAGCCACTTTGTGTTAGTGCTCTGTGAAATGTCACGTATATTTACTATAGCTATTTCTGTTATGTTCCTTCTTGTCACGGAAAGGTCTTAAAGACCACGCGAATATCATTACTTTCGGTTCTGTTCTTGTTTTTGTTTCTCTTTTCCTTCCATTTTTCCCTCACTATCTCTGCGTGCTTTCGTTTTCTTTCTTCTGTCTACGCGACTCCCTTTTTCGGTTTTTTCTTTCCCACAAGAACCTTGATTTCCTTCAGTCTTTTCCTATATCTTTCTCCGTCCTGACAATCCGGGTCCGTTATTCCTAGTCTTTCAGTTTCTTCCTTCATCTGCTTGGTGTATCCCCTTGAGCTTCTGTATCGGATTTTCTGGAATATTTCCTTGTTTAGTCTTTCCGGGGCCATTCTTACCATATGTCCGTGGAATTTCAGTCTCCTGATCCTTATGTCCGTTTCTAGGTCTTTTGTGTCTTTGTAGATTTCTTGGTTGGATCTTAGCCTGTATCCTCCTTGTGTCTTTTTGGAGCCGTAGATCCTTCTTAGGACTCTTCATTCTATTCTCAGTAGTTTCTCTAGATTGGGGAGGCATAAGGTTTCCGTCCCGTATAACATTACCGGCGTAACGACTGTGTTGTAGTGTCTTATTTTCGCTTTAGTGGACAGGTTTTTCTTGTTATATACGTTACTGGTTGCAAAACTTAGTCTCTCTAGTTTGGTGATTCTTTCTTTCATAGTTTCTTTTTCCGAACCGTTGTTACATATAGTCTCGCCCAGGTACTTAAATTTTTGTGTTACTTTTATTGGTCCGTATTTCGTTTCTGCTGCTTCTTGAAGTATGGGTCTGTAGTCATTAGTTCTGTTTTTTCGTAAGAGTTTTGTAGACCTGTTTTTTCGGCTATTTCTGTCTGTGTGTTTATTTGGTCGATCGTCTTTTCTTCCGTTTCCGCTATAAGGGCAAGATCGTCTGCGTACCTTCTTGTTATCATTATACAATAATGGAATTAAATGTTGAATTTTTTCCCTTTGAGATCTATACCATACCACGTAATAGATGATCACACACTGATGAAGTGCTATTCAGCCTGCGACGGAAGGAGCACTGTTCACTTCCGGTTGTGCAGTAACAACTCGGCCATCCTGTACATTATTGTCTGCGGGCGGTTACAGTAAATATTGAGCTATGGGGGCGGTTACTATAAACAGGCACGCGCCGCCCCTGCCACGTGGCACTGTATACAAGCTAGCAACGTGCCTTCTGCCGACAAAGCTGCTCCTTTTGTGTGTGTTTTGACTAGCCCATGTTTGTATTAGTCCGAGTCATGCTCTCATCTTTACAGGGGGACGTCACAGACTTCTTTTTTTAATTCACGAGTTTTAAATTATCTTCTCTCGAAAGTCATAGTCTTAATGAATGATCATCAAATTATTTAGTTGATGATGCGTGAATGACAGTAACTCTAACCCATTTTATTTGATTTTGTATTATCGAATGGTGTGTGGAGTGTTCAGGACAAAAACAGTACTAACGCCTACTTTTTAAACATAAATCAATAAGCAGTCGGGGGAAAAGATAATTGCCCCTCTCTTTATTTTATATATTGTTTACGAGTTTGTTTTATTTTTTATTTTACCTCTAATTACTGTTTAAGCTATATAAGTGAATCTTAATTGTGTTCTTCTTAAATTTTTTTTAAAAAATGAGTTTTTTTTGCAATCTTCGAATTTCAAAAAACAGTTGTCGCGAAGCGCTAAATTAAGAAAGATTAAGAAATAAATCAAAATTAGTTTCGCCAAAATGACAACGGTTTTTCGTCATCATTAAAAAAATATTGAATCGCTGGGCTATCTCTTTATAATGAAAGTCAAGACGTGCCTCAGGCAATCAAGGGTTCTTATCGATAACACATAATTTCATTTTATTATCGATTAGGACCCTGAGATCTTTTATTGGTGGGAAAATAGTTCTTTTCTAATTGCAAGTAACCGAACAATAACTACCCCTTCGTTACTTTTAGTACTACGCATACGATACCATGCCTCTAAGGAAAACAACGCTTGAGTTAAATCTCCGAATAATAATATATTAAGCCTCGGTGTGAGTAGATGTTTGTGAGTACTTGTCAAACACATTACACCTCAATTATCAATTTTCTGTTAAAGAGATAAAGGTTTCTGGTTTTGAGCAAACGACAACAACAACAAATAACAAACAAATAAATCCTAACAATTCATCAAAAAGTACATGTCTTTAACACAACCTTACATCTCTCCTTTCTTTATTTCGTTACCATATATTTTTAAAAAAATAAACTTTAATTTAAGTTTACTTGAATTGAATAAAATTAGTCAGTGTTAGATGTGGTCTATGCTAATGTAATTTCATAGATGTTTGTGAGTACTTGTCAAACACATTACACCTCAATTATCAATTTTCAGACATTTTTACAATGTGGGATAGGTGCACGGTCAACATTTAACCGCTGTCCACATTTATGAAACGTATTTAGATCGAAACTTTAAAATTTGAACAAGAATTTTGTTTCTGGATGATGTTTTGAAAAGTTAATGTTGTAAAACAATGTTGTTGTATGGCAGGTTGCTGGGTAGTTGCGTAACAGACCGTAATAGGTCGTGTTTGGAATCGTGCACACTCGTTTTTACACACAGAGAAATAAAACACGATTAATATAGAAACATCCAGATTGTAAATTTTATAATACATAACACTTATCCATGTCTCATTTTGTCATGTCTGTCCAACAGGAAATCTATATGTAATTTCTCTAGCCTGAGATCGACTGCTCAGGGCAGACATTGAAATGGTTAAAGAGATAAAGGTTTCTGGTTTTGAGCAAACGACAACAACAACAAATAACAAACAAATAAATCCTAACAATTCATCAAAAAGTACATGTCTTTAACACAACCTTACATCTCTCCTTTCTTTATTTCGTTACCATATATTTTTAAAAAAATAAACTTTAATTTAAGTTTACTTGAATTGAATAAAATTAGTCAGTGTTAGATGTGGTCTATGCTAATGTAATTTCATAGGGTTTTGAGGGTCTTCATGATCTTCCCCCACTGCAACGCTACGTGCGACCCTCCAACGAGTGTCAGTAGTAGCTAACAGCCAGAACGCATCTTTCATCCAGCCAACACGAGCCATGTTCAAATAGACTTTGCTTGGACACATTCGCCAAAAATTGTCTCTGACTCACATCCCGATATTCCAAAAGAGAGATCTTTGAAGACACCAACGATGCAGACCCTAGATCCAGAGGCTTGTCTCATATTTATTCTCCTCTGGGTGAGAGCCACCCTCTCAATGCCCATGCCAATTCTAAATATGTAACCACAGAAAGGGACTTACACTAAGAGCCTCAGGTCTTCCAGACCTCTTCTATGGCCCTGACTTGATAAAAATTAAACAATATAATTGATGATATAATGAATCAAGTGCAACGGTAACCTTAAATTCGACACCGCATCCTTCACTGTTGCCTTGGTTACCATCTGGATAAAAGTTAACCTGGAACTCACATAAGAGTTTTGACAACAAAACAAGAGTTTTGGACAACTTTACTGGCAGATACAATCTCACTCTTGAAAACTAACTTGTACAAACATGACTGGAACTGTGAGCAACAACCTTCCAACTAGAGTAGGATCAGAAACTTCTCCCTTCACAATGGTATCAACGGGGACCTAGAGTCTTTCATCTCACAACTTCAATAGTCAGCAAATACTATGAATAATCATCCGCACAACCTGAGTTGTCAAGTTCCTCCTTATGAAGAAATACTCAATACGATCCTCCTCTGCTAAAGTGACGATGGTCTATTGCAGATAAATATGTCATGGAGTAAAACTCTGACGACAACCCCCACTCATGTCTCATGAACGCCTGAATCTTGCCTCGTTTCCGGTCTTCGTGTAGGGAGGTGGGTCGATGCCCCACCAGCTTCACTGGCTGAATCCTCGTGAGCGTAAGATCTCCTCGCCTGATTTTACTTATTAAATGAGTGGAATTTTGTAGGAAGTGTGAATTTTAAAAATAAAGATGATATAATGAAGAAATAAAAACTGCGAAGACACGCTGGTTTGTGTTGGATATTGATATCGATAGCTGATTATCCTGTATAGATATCGATAGCTGATTATCCTGTATAGATATCGATAGGTGATTATCGCTCCTGGATAAAGCCATTCATCGCCAGTGCCCCTATTGTGGGCAGAGATGATGTATGCCTTGGAGGAGTTCCCACATTTATCACACCCCCACAATGGGCCCCCAAAGCCCTGCCGGTCACATAGCCACTGGCTACGGCCCTTTTGTAGTTGAGGCTTCAGATTGTCCGCTCTCGTATCCCTTCCTCCTTTATTGCACAATTCAAATCTTCTCTCGGCAGCCCCGATATATCCTTCTTTGGGAGAGGGGGATTTCGTGGGAGAACGTAAGGAGGATTCTTTCTTACAGGGAGCAACCAACATTTTTGTTTTTTTTTAATCAATTTATTTACAAAATAAAAGTAATCTTATTTTAATATAAAATGCATCTAGTCTATTTAAAAACTTGATATTAATATAAAAAGATTTCTTCATAATATGTTATGTCCTAAGCCCTAACGTTTGGGTATTTTCTCTATATAATAGCAATATTTTCACGTAATGGACTACCTATGTTCACATATATCTATAAACTTTATGGTTATAATTTTAAAATATTTATAATATTACATCGTACTTCGGATAAATCGTACAACTTAGCTATTTTGTGTAACTTCATTTGTCTACTAGTTATCCTTAGAAACTTAATTCCGATTATTTGAATTTTTCATGATTGACTATGTTGCAACTTGGATAAATGTGTAATTTAATGTGGGATTAAACTTCGAACTCTTATCGATAAATGACAAACGGATAGAAAAAGCAGATTTTCCGGTTCCCCGTGTAGGGCATCTTATTTGATAACGAGTCATGTATTAGTCTAGATTGAAATTAAATGAAAGTTTCGAGGGAAAAATAAGAAACGGAAAATATGTAAAAAAGCGAAGGGTTGCTTCACATGAGCCTTTTCAGGTGCCCCGGGTTTTCGTTGAGTATATACGCGTTAGGGAAGTGGGTTTTCGTCTCCACAGATCAAGTCATGGATTCTTTTATTCCAATTAGGAAGTAAAAGGGTATTTAAAAATCATTGCCTGACGTCTAATTCTAGATTTAAATCAACCCTTAGTTAGATAAATAGATAGATAAAATAAAATAGATTCCTTAGATTGTAATTTGGAAATATGTCTATGTTTGCCTCACTGACAATGAAATGAAGATACGTTAATAAACAAACAATTTTAATTTACAAACAATCGAACGCAAAGTCCAGCAATCAATTTCAGTGTCAAATAATTCTAATTTGTAAATAGCCTTATCTCTTCGGAAGTGTTGGGCTACGGATTTAATGTTTAAACGGTGTATATGTTTGCTATAGCGTCCTTAGCTGGTGGAACAGTCACCTACGCATATGTGTGTGAATTGTTTTGTTTTTTTAATCATGTGGACTTGGGAGGTCTCTGGGCTGTTTGTATATACTGTATGAATGAGCGAGTGAATGAATATTGTAAATATGGTATGAATGAGATCATTTGTCACAATTAATTATTGCCCAATGAGGCAGATTGTAGCTTTATATAATTTAAATAGAAACTAATACATAGTAAAGTTGTTGTGTGATTCTAAAAAAAAGAATTATTGTTAAATCACCGCTCATTTTTATACTGTGCGTTAGATAGGACAGACGTGCGGATAAAAGAAAATGTTTATTCTATAATCAAGACAATGAATAGCAATGAAGTAGAAATTACAAAATCAATTTCTAGCTTAAAAAATAAATAAATGAGAAACTTTATAAAGAAAAATAAAGTATAAACTCCAAGAAATAAAAAAATATTTTAAAGAATTCACAGATGTCTCGTTAAAATATAATGTAACGCAATGTAATACAGTACTAAATAAATAAAGAACAATAAATTAATAGTTACACGATAAATAAACAATAGAAATTCTACAAAGCCACAAAAGGTCTAGAAACAGGAGACTGAAATTCCACCGACACATGATAAGAATGGCCCCGGAAAGACTAAACGAGGAAATATTCCAGAAAATCCGAGGATACAAAAGCTCAAGGGAATACACCAAGCTGATGAAGGAAGAAACTGAAAGACTAGGAAAGACAGACCAGGATTGTCAGGGCGGAGAAAGATATAGGAAAAGACTGAAGGAAATCAAGGTTCTTGTGGGAAAGAAAAAACCGAAAAAGGGAGTCGCGTGGACAGAAGAAAGAAAACAAAAGCACGTAGAGATAATGAGGGAAAATGGAAGGAAATGAAAAACAAAAACAAGAACAGAACCGAAAGTAATGATATTCGCGTGGTCTTTAAGGCCTTTCCGTGACATAAAAACAAAAAAAACAATCGAAATAAGGAAGGTAAAACATCTTAATATATCTCTCTACTATACAAAATAGTTTTTGCCACGTACCACTAAACTTATACGTGTTTTTATTGTCAATCAATTTCAATAACATATAAATAGTTGCAATTCACACCGTGGGGGGTTGTATGAACCCTGGCGAGCGCGAGTCGATCCTGGGACCCATCCTGACGGAGCGCGTAGCGCGTTGGGGGACCCTTGGTGGGGGGTAAGCCAGGAATAATAAAAAGAAAAATGAAAATACGAAAATATATAACCTAAAGTATAAATAAATTGTTCTCTGACTAGCGATTGTCTGTCAGGATGGCGAGATGGCTTTGAAGGATTGTAAGGATGAATGTTATGGATGGGTATTAGGAGTGAGGGAATTCCAGAGAGTTGTGCAGTGTGTGCGGTTAGACAAGTAACAACATAAGTGTTGAAGTGGGTGTGTGAAAAAACGGCTGGATTAGCTGGATTCAAAAAAAAATTAATTTAGAGGGCCTGAAGGTTTACAGAACCTTGGTTATAAAGATAGAAAAAAAAATTAAGATTCATGATAGTTTCCATTTTCATGTATCTACCGATCTTCGACTCCCTGTGTGGCGGTACTTGTTGCTTTCCGCTCAAGCGTGTCGAATCCTTATTTTGATTTATATGGGAACGGCGCTTCTACAATAACAGCAGGACTCTCACAAAAACTCCTTCTGTCTGTGATTCTGGAGAGGTAGGTAGACTCCAGGTAGCTACAGTGTTCCAGAGCAGCTGCGTGTCCCACTCCAGCGACCCCATTCTTGTCCAGGAGCTCTTCTCCAGTTCATTATGGACTACTTGACGTCCTTTGTGTCGCCGATATTAAGAAGTAGTCAGGAGCAGCTGGCCGAAACAAATAATGAAGTGGCACCTTTTGAAAACACACTTCACTTGAAAATCCTTTTTCCATTTGGCAGGCTGTCTAAGGACTCCAGTCCTCCTTTATCGGCTCCTCCAGATCCCTCAGGATTGACAAGCTATTCACAGGCGGAGTCATTAAAATAATCTCCGACATCTTGAGCAACTGTTGAAGGGACTTTTTTACAAGTTGTTATTTTTTTTTTGTAGTCTGACATATCTTTGAATCTTTTTCACTGCCTCAATGCTCTGACACACTTCATCCGTTTACAATATGACTGGTGATTTTAAAGTGTCGATAATTCGTAATTTATGAAATGAAAGACCACTTCCGCCGTATTCCTTTGCCATATTTGTATATAACAATGCTTACGGCAGGACTCGTTCGTGTAAAATAATATGGCTAACTTGTAAAGGCAAAGAAGATGCTTTGTATTTCATTAATCAACCATCATAAATTCAAAACATACGCCACACTCCATAATTAAACTTGTCCAGTTGATTCTACTGGAAACGTCAAGGTATGTAAAGGTTAAACATACGAAAAATACCGTTACCTCTCCTTTTGGTTTCTTCAATGAGTTATGTGAAATTCCCCATGTTCAGTGTTATTTTTCAACCATTTTGTTTTCATTTTTTTAATTGGGGGGGGGGGTTGAGAATTTTTTGGTGTTCGTTTCCGAATATTGAAAATCGATTACAGGAAGCCGATCGGCGGTTCCAGAGCGGAAAACGCCACGAGTTGATGGAATTTGAGGGATGGACTTCCGGCCATAGCCAGTGACTGTAATCCACTCGTTCCAGATTATTGGAACCCTTGCCCTCGTGTTGTACATTCCATCCCAGCGCCTTTAATCCGCTTTGCTTCGTCCGCTTTAACCCTGCGCCCTCGGTCCGGAAAATTGAACTTTTAATCAAAAATTTTACATTGGCCAGCGATGTAGGTTGTTTTTTAAAAGGTGCGATTGGCCATTAGGTGGTATCGCGTCGTGAATAAGAAGTTTTCGTATGTAGATCTAATCAGTTGACGTGACTAAAATCACTAAAAAAAATCATAGGCCTGTATTTTTTGTTTTTTTTAATTATCAATATTTGGCGGTGAAATGGTTTGTAAAATATCGACCAAATTCTGAAATGGATAAAACGAGTTGCGCCAAAGAGTTTTGACAATGGCCTCTCTTCAACTTCAAACGCTTGTATCTCAAATCTGCTTTTTAGGAGTTTGGACTCACCGGCTGATACGATAGTGATTATTATGGTGCAGTTCCGTTATTTATATAAAGATTTATAAGAGAGAACTTTCTACCTAAAATATTATAAATTGATAACTTTTTAAAAACATGCACTGTTTTATAGGAACCTACTTAAAAAAGACATAAAATTTTAACTGCAGTTACTATTTCAAAGTACAGCCTCTCCCTTCAGTTTTGGCAGTATTACAAAAAAAAATTCATAAACCTTGGCTATATACGTCATTTGGCTTCGTGTAAGTGATAATAACAAACATATATAATTTATATATTTGTTTGTTGTGCTACAGAATTGACGCTACAATTTGAAACAAGACATTAATGGCTGTTTTGAGTGCCACTATAACAATTCTATTCAATTTAGTTTGAACAGTAAAATATAGATGCTGTTCATAATTTTTAATTGGCAATATGGGGCTAGTGGCAAAACGAGTTAGCAGTTACCTGAGAGATAGTGATGCACCCACCAGGTCCAACAGAAGACAGGAAGTCGTGTCGACTCATCTAAGGATTGGTAATATAAGACTGACCCGTGGTTACTTAACGCCTAAAGAAACCATATAGTCAAGCATATTTTGGTGGAATGTCCTGAGAGTAAGGAGGTCTATCGAATCTACAGTAATCAATTTCTTAGTTTATAAAGAATTATTAAAATACTTGTTTGGGTTTGGTTCGGTTTTTCGACGACCAGAGACCCTTATATTGTCACAGGTGTGTATGAACTAGGTTTTCTGGTCTGATGTAAGGAATATAATGGAACATGTAGACATGAAAATAAAACATAATCAAGTCTTATTTTTATTAATTAATGAGGTATATGGTATTTTTAAACAAAAATCGTTAATTTTTAGTACGGTATCAAACGAAAGATCTAGACGTCAGAAATAGAAATTTAATTATTTTATTATTTAGTGAAAAAAATGTCCTTAAATGTATTATGTATGTTTATTTATACTGTGGGCTATTATATTATAAACTATTTTTTAAATAAAAAAAATCAGTGAGGGCCCCCACGTCGAGTAGAGCCAAAGACTCTATTAGTTTTTGGCTAGTAATTATTTATAGTTCTATTGGATCAGTGCCCATTCAGGATGGATATGTTTAAATGAATCTCCTCGTTTTCTTCACTGCGCGTTCTGCTTAGCGTGAGATAGTAATTTGCCGTAAAACCTCGCGTGGCAACGTCCGTTTTTTTTATTGAACCCAGACAAAATAAGAAACTTCAAAAACATATCATATTCATGCTTAATACGAAGAACTGCGAAAAGGTTTATTAAGTAAGAGAAACACAGGAGCTCTCTCTTATTTCCCCCCGGAGAATTTAAAAAGCCTCCTGGACTAATTAACTCGCTAACTCGGGTCGTAAGAGTTTAAAGGAATTTTTATTACACTTGGGAATCGTATATAATTAGAATTAAAATTCAAAGGTCGTGAACTGAAAGTCCAAAAGATGATAGATGCTTAGTGATTTGAACTTCGTGGTCGTCAGTACAACTTATAAGATTCGTTAATTACATTATATTGTCTGAAAAGTTTCTAAAGGAGTCAGAAATAAATAAATTAAACCAACAATTTCTAACAGACAAACAAACAAAAAGATCCATCCAATAGTAAAAATTCTCTTCATCAATGCTAAATGGAAACTGTTCATATTTATCTGATTATGTTGTTAGTTATTAATTTTTTAACGATCTTGAATACTTCATTATATGACTTATTATGCAGTAACAGTAGTTTTATTCTAAATATTTGTTATATGGTATGAATGAGAACATTTATCACAATTACTTATTGCCTAATGAGGAAGATTGTAATTTTAGCACAATAAAAAATATTTAAAACTAAATATTTCTTCAATCTATCTAGTTGCAAATTTTTATTATTTAATTTAGGATTGTCACTACAACCAATTTTTTTTTTTAGCCAGTAACTGCTTCTAACTGTTGCAGTGTTATATTCTTTCTCGACCAATATCCACTTGTTTTTTAATTTGCTAACTATCCCATCTCATAGTTTTATTGCGTGAAGGGCTGAACTATGTTCAAAAATCACAAATAGACAGTATAGTTTTGTAAAAAAATATCTTTTAAAAAAGCTATTTGGGTCACTCTAGCCAATTTCGCTGAAATTCAGTCATTTTCAAAACTACATAAATTCAACGATAAAATCATCACCAAATTTCTACATTGGTTACCAATTACATGAAAGTTTAACGACCCGGATGATTGTGACGTCCGGACGATGCTAGGCTTCTATTTTTAAAGAAATCAACAAACCTTAAGAATATTTATTTAAATCAGTCTATTAGAAAGAATAAAAGGAGTGATTTGTTTAAAGGCAATGACAATTTGCACAAGATCAAAGCTTGATCAAGTT
The DNA here is from genome assembly GCA_930367205.1 of Acanthosoma haemorrhoidale. Classification (NCBI taxonomy): domain Eukaryota; kingdom Metazoa; phylum Arthropoda; class Insecta; order Hemiptera; family Acanthosomatidae; genus Acanthosoma; species Acanthosoma haemorrhoidale. The sequence goes on along the minus strand of OV884014.1, from coordinate 111,688,202 downwards.
TATAAACGAGAGACAAGCAGAGACAGACAAACACACACAGGGCTGCTTGACTAAGAGATCAAAGGGACTTAATGCTTTAGTTAAGTTCGCTTCGGTTCAGCTACACTGCTTCTTTCGCCAGACTTACGTCAAAAGTCAAATCGCCTTTGACTAACCCTTGAATTTGCATGTTCAACTGGAAACTCTTTTACCATAGTGATATTGTTATTTAATTAATCGTTATTTGTTTTATTTTTATCTAATATTTTCTTTTTCAATGAATGCTTTTAAATATCTCCACGGTTTAGTGTTTATTATTCAAACACCGCCTTCTGCTTTTCTCCTTTTGAGAAGAAAACTCCTTTTTTTAATAGTGTTAGTCATTTTATTCATTATTAATTTTAGTCGTTATTTGTTTTATTTTTATCTAATATTTTTAACAAATATTTTTTCTATTCAAGTTTCAATAAATACTCTTAAATATCTCCACAGTTTAGTGTTTATTATTCAAACACCGCCTTCTGTGTTTCTCCTTTTGAGAAGAAAACTCCTTTTTTGAATAGTGCTAGTCATTTTATTCTTTATTAATTTTAATAACACGGTTTAGTGTTTATTATTCAAACACCGCCTTCTGTGTTTCTCCTTTTGAGAAGAAAACTCCTTTTTTGAATAGTGTTTGTCATTTTATTCATTATTAATTTTAATAACACGGTTTAGTGTTCATTATTCAAATTTTCTTTTAACAGTTTGAATATTCAAACCTTCAGTTTCCTAAATAAATAATATTGATTTTGGATTTTGAGACAAATAAAATATAATCAGTGTGAAAGTAAAAAAAAATAATAAAACTTACATACAACAATTTAAAAGTGTTTTTGGAATTCATTAAGTTAATATTTGTCCCTCTTAAGCATAAGAAAATAAAAAAACCTAATAAAGTATTTATCCTAAAACTACTCACGAATTAATAATAATAATAATTATTTGGTGTTCAGAGTTTTCTATCAAATCGTATTCTTTTAAACGGTAAGAATATATATTCATTCTATATATTAATTCAAAGTAAATTTTCAATATTTTTATCAACAGTAGTTTCTGCCAGCCATCATCAATGTCGTATTCAGATTTTTTCTTGATTTCTTCTGTTGTCTTCAGCTTTCTAAACGTCTCTCCTTTATTGATTTTGAGAAGAAAACTCTGATTTTTAATAGTGTTAGTCATTTAATTAAAATTTGTCTCATAATTCGTACACTTTCTTTTTCTTCCTTCTAATGTCTAAATTATTATTTTATCACTTGCGAGTCATATGAATCCTTAAAATATTCTCATTTACCAAAACCAATAAACAGATTCTCATTCGCAGGAGGACTGCATGTATTTATTAGTTGTATTGCCTTTCAAAATTCAAACTATTACTTAATATTTCAAATATGTTATGACCCCTATAAATCTTTCGGCACTCTATCAGAATGTGATGTAACTATGTAACCAAAGAATGTTTTCTCTATTCTAATTGTTCACTTTCATTAACTAAAAATTAAAATCAGCTTTGTGAAATATCTCACAATTAAGACTTATGTGAAAATAATTTTATTGACTAATTAATAAAGCAATAAATCACTGGCAAAATAGGGACTTGAACCCGAAAGCTACCCATTAACGCTGAATCTACTGAGCTACTGTGATAGGGCACGGTGTAACCCCCTTAATTTATTTATTTTGATTTTATTATTTAGTATTTTTATTGACGATGATATGAGAACCCCAAGCAAATAAACACTAATCATCGGCGAGGAAGTATGTTAACATTTCATCTTTATTGCTTCATCTTCGGCTGTAAAATATCTCATGCCCAGTTACTCAAGCCAAACGATCCTCAGGCATCAATCCGTGGTGAAGGCGATGTGATGTGGTCACTGGCTGACCGAAGAAGGAAGAGGTGGCCGATGTTGCCCCTCGCACGGAGTACAGGACGTGAAGCTATGCCTCGCCGGGTCAGGAGTCTCACGATCTGTGGGTCCAATTGTGGGCCTTTCAATTACCCATCCATTGTCCGTTCCTCGGCAAGGGATTAGATCCTTGTTCCTGGCCGAGTTTTTCATCTGTTGGGATAACTGTGTATTTCCCAACACAGAATGTCTGCCGTTTGCAAATAAAACTAGACATTTTAAGGAAAAAATCAGTTTGAAAAACCATTGTCAAATCGTTATGTAAAACCTTCCGGAGAACTTCAATTACTCTGGTGGGCGAAATGAATAGTACTAGTGGATAATGAATTTGAAATTTAAGAAATCCACGCTTGGCTATGTAATAGGGATTAAATTTCATTTTAACATTTTCATTTAAAAAATGTCTATTGCGTGCTCAAATATATTTTAAACTAAATCCTTAAATCCCAGGATCAGTGCCTATGTCCTTTTAAATCATTTTCTTTTAATTTCTACAAATCCATTTGTTTATTTTTTTTTCTTTCATAGCCCCTTTAAGTTTACATATAATTATATATAATTATAGATCCTCAGGCAAATCTATTTACAATTTTTTTTTTATTTCCTGTTCCATCCCTACATTATATACAGGTTTTATTATTTTATTTTTTTTTTTTTCTAAGCTCTCTAGTTAGAATTTTAGGACGAGGGAGAAATATAAAATATTTAGGGTGATCGGATCCTTGTACTAGGAGGACCTGCTTGAAGGTGGTGTGAGAGGATTAAGGAGTGTGGGAATCCTCCGTGGAGGTTGATTGTTACGGTACAGTGGTGAGAGTCCACTGGTGGCTTGTTATTTTATAAAAAGTATATAATGGAATAAACAAGTATAATGATACACATTGTACGTGACTGGACTGAACTGACTCTAATAAAGGTGATGGAGCTCACCTTTTTGATCAAACTTAAAACTAACTTACATACTAATTCTTAACCTAATTTTCCCCCAGCAGTCTGTTCTCATCGATGCGGGAGGGGTGGTGGGGCCATAGTGTTAAACACTGGGTTGGTTAGGTGCTGGAGCGAGTCAAATGTGTCTCGGGTGGATGAACCATTTGTTTATTGTTTGCATCAATTATGAACTAAATTGTGTTTTATTTTAATATATCGAAAGGAAATATAGGTCGTGGAGTGAGAATAAACGTAATCTATAGATGGTTATGACCCCCCCCCCCTCCGTTTCTTATGTATTTATTAAATGACGTGATGTAATAAGAACTTGATCACACAGAAATTTCGAAGGACGTCTGTTGAGTTTAATTGGCCTTTAAATTATTTGCAGGCTGCTTCATTGTACATTTAATTGATAAAACAACAAAACATTTTCTTACATTAACATTTTTAAGCAAAAATACTTCATTTAATTAATGAGTTGGCTTAAAACATTACTAAGCGTTCAAATATTCTCAAATTCTCGATCTAGGGAATACATCAGGATACTAACTCTTAAATTTCTTTCATAGGATCTAAACAGTGACTTGAAACCTTTTAAGCAAGACATTATATCCTAACCGAATACCTACAGCGTAGCAGCCATACAACAATTTGATACAAACTTCTGTTTCTGACTATTGCCATTATCAAATCTGTTCGAAAGTACAGCCTCTCCCATTCGGGCTCTGTGGACCGCTGACACACCAGCGAACCCGTTACGGCGTGAGCCGTGGGGCCTTGAAAGGTGCCGGCCAGACGTACCTTACCGTCGTGGTTACAGCACCCCACCTCTACACCCTAATTACAGCTGCTCGGGTCACGAAGACCCTTCCACTTGTGAGAGCTCTTTACCGAATACCTCTGGTTCGGCGCGGCTGTCGTCATCGGCTCAACAACAACAGGGAAGGGATCAGATAAGGGCATCAGTCGTGGGCTCTACCGACCGCGCTACCCTGCCTTGAGTACCCCCCCCCCCAATATTTATTCTCTTCGTGCGCGCAAATACTGTACGCAAAGTACAGGGCACATACAGTGTGACTCCTAAAGTCTTTTGTTTTTTTTCATAGCCCCTTTAAATTTACAGATAATTATAGATCCTCAGGTGAATCTATTTACAAATTATTTATGTTTTTTTTTCTTTTTTTCTTTCTTAGCTCTCTAATTATAAGATTAAGGATGAGGAGGATTAAGGATATTATAATATAAAATATCGTTGATGTTATTTTATTTATTTTTTTTTTTTTTTTTTCTAAGCTCTCAAACTTGTAAAAATAGGAATGTGGGAAAAATAAGGAAAATTATTTTTGGCTGGAAAGTGCCTTTCACTAAGGGGAGACCTCTATTTGAAGGATGTATGAGAAGGATATGGGGTGTGGAATGCCTAGAAAGGCGGATGGAGTCAGGAAGGTAGTGAGAGTCTACCATGTTATTTTATAAAAATTATATAATGAAATAAACAAGTATAATGATACACATTATACGTGACTGACTAAACTGACTAATAAGGTGATGGGGCTTACATTTTTGATCAAACTTAAAACTAACTGACATACTAATTCTTAATTTTTCACAGACAGTCTGTTGCCATCGATGTGGGAGGGGAGAAACACTTCATTTACTTTTCTTTCTTTTTTTCCACTCCAAAACCCCTTTTATTGACATTTTTTACAACATATGATCAAAATACAATTAACAAGATTTACAATTTACAAATTCTCCTCGTGCTGCATACTTAGATGTATTTGAAAGAGGGTAGAATTACAATAACAATGCCTGTTTACAGTGAAAATATTAAATACAAATAGACAGGTGGATTACAAAAAAGGGAAAAATGTATTTCCCCCCCCCCATAACCCCTTTTATTTATCATTTTTTAAAATATGTGAACAAATAATTACAAATTTCTCCTCTTGCTGCATACGCAGATGCATTCGAAGGAGGGTAGAATTACAATAACAATATTCTATTTGAAGTTAAAATTACAATGGAATGTGTACAGGACTAGGTGATTTTAAGAGGTGAGTTTAGGACTTAGGTGACTAGGTGTACAGGGCTCACCTTCGGTTTACATTGTGGGAAACTTACATACTAAACTTAAAAACTAGAACCTAAGACTAAAGCGTTCCTGCCTCGACTGCGTCTTGTCATCGATGGGGGAACGGAGCGGGGGTTATCGTGTTAAACACCGGGTTTGTTAAGTATTGCAGGGAGTCGAAAAATTTGATATGTCTACGTTGAATGAATTCATCCACCGTAGGCAAATCACAGACCTCGTGAAGCTCACTGTTGCTCCGCTGCTCGAATGAAGTACCTCTGACCACTTTCATCAGTATACCGTTTTGGAATTGTCGGAGTCACCAAGCTGTCAGATACGTCAGATAACGAAAAAGCGGTGCACCATACAGCAGAGTAGGCCTGAGTATGCTCTTGTAGATCAGTAGCTTGAGACGCAGTGATAGATTGGGGGAAGTCAATTAATGCGTAAGCCGGTAAGACTCCGTGCGAGTTTGCTTCAACTTCTTTGCAAAATGGTTACTAAAATGGAGATGTCTGTCCATTTTAATGCCCTGATATACTAGGTCGTTGGCTGGTGAATTTTCCTCCGTTCCTACTGTGTAACTAGTAGGGATTGGGCTTTTTCCCTTTTGGAAAGAGAAAATTACTCAGTCAGTCTTACCCGCGTTTACAGAGATATTGAGTCTCCCCAATCATAATTTGAAAATATTATTAAACATTCATACAGTCTTTGCAACAGTTTGAAAAAAGAAGATTCATATTGGGAGGAAGGTTGTTACTCGTGACAGGGTAGCTCGCTTGGAAGACCCCCCGACTAGATATTAGAAAGGACCTTGGTTCAAGTCCCGATCTTGTCCGGCAATTATTAATAACTATTTCATCGATCCAGTTTCAGCTACATAAGTACACTCCGAAGCAATGACTCAAAAACTCTCTAGGCGGGTCTCATTAACTCTGAAAAAAACCAAACAAAAAAAAACGAACAATTAAAATGACATCATTGAACTCAGCATTGAAAAAAACCGCAATTATGATGTTTCCTGATGAGGTAATTTGCCTGAGAAAGATGTGCGCCATTTCTTGGATGCGACCTCGTTAACTGAGTGATCAGCAACATGGCCTGGTTGTAAACTTGGTGATCTCTTTATTAGTTTATATAACAATTATTGTTATTTACTAAAACTGATAAAACAATTATTGTTATTTACTAAAATTGATATAACAATTATTGTTATTTACTAAAATTGATATAACAATTATTGTTATTTACTAAAATTAATATAACAATTATTGTTATTTACTAAAATTTCTATAGAAATTATTGTTATTTACTAAAATTTGTATAACAATTATTGTTATTATACTAAAATTTCCTGGCTGTCTCCTCATTTTCGTCAGGGAAGCATCCATGAACGAAAATGGCTTATCACCGGAAGTTCCGTTTGTTTATAAATTATAAATTAGCGGATGAATTTTCTCCTATATATGCATAGGATGATGGAAGATTTTAATTTCAATTTTTTAAATAATTGGATTTTATTAATTGATTTATAATCTTACAAATACCAGCTGTATCTGCTGCACGATCTTGTGCTTATTAAATTTAAACTGTCGACGGTTTCGTATTCATTTATAAATTCACAGCTAGCACCTTTACTTCACATGCAAAAATATTTAGCGATTCCCATATGTTTTCATTATTTTATAGACCTTGAAAGCGAAAACAATAGCAGAGAGGATTTAAGAAAATTTCAAACAGTAGCCTTTACACTCTGTATATTTCTAATAAAAAAAAAATACTCCTCCCTCAATTTTTTTAAATTAAATATATGACCCAAAGCTAAGATCGACTGAGGATCTAGCGGGGTTGGCACTAGGCTCTTACCTCTCTCTCGACCTTTTGGTTTTTGGCAAATGGTTACCATTTCTAAAGTAACAACTTAAATTCATTTATCGACTTTATTGTTCTTTTTTATTATCCCTCGTCCTCAAGATGCAGAGATCTCCGGAATATGTGTGCTGACATACATACCGAAGAGGGGTATAATAGTAAATATTGTCTGCAATACAACCTTTTACTTATGCTAGGTGGATGAATGGTTCACCGACCACATTGGAAAACACATACTGCATTTATCTCTGTTGAACCATTTGCTACAAGGCCTTACTGGAGTAGAATTAAAGGCTCTCAAAAGAGCATTATCCACATCGAAATCCTTTTGCTGGGGTCTGTTCCAAGACGCACCTCCCACAATACACTAAAGAGGAGGAACTGACTCGGTACCCTTGCACAGAACAGAAAAGGCTTTGAAGCCCTAGGTGAGACCCGCTCACACACATCTGCGGATGGACTCCTGTTGGAAACAAAAGACCTGCCCACAAACAAAAGGACCTTTCCCTATGAACAGGCTAGCACAAAGACTAATGACGACCTTCCTCGAGGCTGCAACGAGCTGCATTGTGGCCGGTGCATTAGTACATGCACTCGGCGACACCTCGTCACAATGGAAGGGCCTGGTACCCAATTAACATGATTACATCCTCGGCTGCTCTAATGTCTCTGCGTAATTGTTGAAGCTCTAACGTGATTATAAAGGAGTAAGTGAAAATTAACATTGTGGTTTTTGAGAGTATATATTCCTTTCAAAGTGTCGATCCCCCCCCCCCCAGTGCTGGAACAAACGGATTTAAGATGAATCCTCTGTCGATCGAGAAAACTGGATTCGAAATCCTAGCTAGAACCTCATGGAAATGTGTCCTGGAGCGTCTTTCAAACAATTTTTTTTTATATGCAACCTAATTAATTCATCCTAACATATAATGAAAAATATTAACTGTATGTTTGGGCTTTAGTCTTTTTTTTTATATACCATACACATAATGCTCGTAAAGTGGGTACCTGGCCCTTCCTGGACAACAACTTTAGGCAGTACTGAGCCCTAATGACGCTGCTACCTGACACAACGACCATAGTACATACCGGAAGCTCTTTGTGCCGCCGTGAGAAGAAGACGCTCGAGGGATGGCTAACGGTGGCCTGTCTCAGTGGCCGACGGTTTATCAACGACTGCTGCTCCTAACGGGACCGCTAAAGCATTCTGTAAAGAAGAAGCTATTATTGCCGTCAGTGGGATCGTAAAGATTCGCCAAGGATCGTTTACGATCTCGGCCGAAGAAAGCTCATCGGCGGACTGCGAGCAATAAGGAGAGAGGAACCACCGAAGGACGGGACAACTTTATCGGCGATCGCCTCTTAACTTCTGAAATCGATTCTTTACTGGCCAAATCGAGGCAGTGCAAGTATTTTATCGCTTGCTTTTCGTACACTTGGGTCAAGCGTTGACGGACATAAAAACCGAGCTCTAAAAACTATGAAGTTTTCCTTTGAAGATCTAGGAGTAAGTACTCACAGGCCATCCAAGCTTATTCATAGCCACTTTAGTAATCTCAGTTAAAGGTCAGATCTCTATAAAAGAAGGATTACTTTTAAATATTTCATATAAACTTGTTTATTTTTTTTTAATTTGATTTCATGATCGAAAATTAAGCATTATTTATAATAAGCTCTGTGCAATATAGTCATTGAAGCTCTGTGGTAGTTATCCAGGCAATATAGCCTAGGTTCTTTATACTTTATATTAACTTATTTTATTAATTTATTTTATTTATTAAAGTGGCCTCGTGACCTACTATAAACGCGTGACAGTGGGAGTCCTGGCAATGGCCAGTTTCTCCAATCATGTCCTATTGTATGAATGAGCGATTGAATGATGCTGTAAATATGGTATGAATGAGATCATTTATCTGTATTATTATTGCCTTATAAAAGGCAGATTGTAATTATTGCACAATAAAGATTGTAAGGTACATATATATATTTATTAATATATGATTTATTAATAAAATATTTAATGACTCATTTGATGTTCTATTCAAGCTGATTATAGGGCGTAAATGAGAAAACAGTAAAAACAAATATTGAAATGTGTACGATGAAAATTTTTCGTCATTAAAATTATCTAAAAATGAAACAGACCTCAAAAATATGTTTTTGAGTTTCAACCATCATTCTCAGCTCTAGGATTAAAAGGAAGTTTCTAGTGGGAATATGAGATAAGGCGCAACCTAATTATCCAGATTATGTATTCACCAAGATAATATATGATCTATACACAGACAGATGGAGACATACACTGAATACCGCTCATTCATTGGACAGCTAAGGCTTTGGATCTCCTCAAATGAATGAGTGTGTAGGTGCTAGAGACTTGAGCTCATTAATCAGTAAGTTTACACATCAAGCATAATTGCATTAGCCGAAATTGACAGAAACCTGATTCTATGGAAACTATACTGCCAGAAGAACTAAATATGTAAAAATTATACTAAACAAACGACTTGCCTGGAGATTAAAGTTAAGCTGCAAATTACAATTGGCATATACGCAACTATAGCAATTATTGCTTCTATTGAAAAACTCCAAACAAAAGTAATTTTTCCAGATGACCAGATGAAGACCCAATTTTTTTTTTTTTATATTAACCAAATTATATTAACGCAATGAGGAATTCAATTATATATAATCGAATTTTATATACGGTATGTTTTATTTAAATTAGTATACATAGACATGATGAAAACAAATACAGATTTAATAGCTAACGATGGTTAATTATAATATTTATATAATAATTAATTATTATATTTGTATTAACAGATTTAATACTACTTTGGTTTCAAGAGAAAATTAGTTCTGAGTCAAAAGCCCGTTCTCGAGACGACCCAGAGGAAAAGGGTGAGCTATCTTGAGGGTGGCTGCCGAGGAAGTGCGATCCGCACCCCCCGAGTGTCTATCCCTTAAGAAGGTCTTTCCTTCATTTTTTATTATTTGTCTTCGTGGGGTATATTTTCACACTATGTTGTGACTAAGTTAGGAGTTAGCACTCAACATAATGCTCTAGGACCCCCAGATCCTTTCTGGTACTCCCTGACCTCCAATCTGTCAATATGATGGCCCATAAAAGAATCATCTGGATCCATTTGAGACCTTCCCTAATATCATCCTTATTTCTAAATTAAATTCGCCTCTCAGGGGTCGAACATATAACATTATGTAGCCTACTTATATATTAGCCTTAATAAATCTGATATTGTAAGGTGTACGAGGAGCTAGTATTTTAAGATGATTGCCCTAGGAGTAATAACTCCGGAACTAAGACTGAACCTATTCACATCTAATGACCCGTTCTAGCTCTGAGCTGTTATGATAAGTGCATACTTGCGCAGAGAGAGAGGTCTCATTAAATGCGCAAGTATGCACTTATGCTGCGCTCTGTTATGCCGGCAAAGGTCAAACACTTGCGATCGAGCCGGAGGAATTAATCCTCTCTGTGCGCGTATTTAAGCTCATTTGAGTACGGTTATATCTCTGATCCACATCAAAGAAATATTAAGAAGACTTACTTTTTCAAATGTTAGCAAAAATATATAATAATAATACCTAGGAAACTATTAGGGGGACCGGAAAGTAATGTCGTTTTTTTTTACAATAAATTCAAACAGGCATTATCCATACTAGATAGCAAAGGGTTGCTGATAACGAGGGTGACTACATCATTGATCAAAAACAAAAACTTGTTCAAAATTTATCTGTTCGAATGTAAAAAAAAACCGCATTAGTTTCCGGTCCCCATAATATGAAACGAAAAATAATGTTTATTTTTTGAATTAGACATCGATGGTGATAACAGTTGTGTTGTTCAGACTGTCTCGGCGTAGACACAATTGCAAGTCTTACTACGTCTATTTTGGCTGTTGGTAACTTGGAAGAGGTATTCAAGCCCACAGAAGACTGTTTGAGCCACATGGATGAACGAGAGAACTCTCCATAGTAATAGAATCAATACCAGCACTGGGTAGTCTCTAAATATCTTGAGATCTTGAGGGCCGATGACAGCCGGCGAGAGTCCCCTGTGAAATAACCGAGCCGGGCAGGCGCAGGTAGCAGCCCATTACCTGGAACTAATCCTCATCCTCCTCAGCTACCGGAGTTACTGGGGTCTCCGAAGAGAAAAAGACTCCAGGCGTCGATGATGATACGTTTGAGTCTGCTGGAGGCTGCAAAAAAAGCGGTCCCTTGCGGCAGGTAGTCCTTTCGCTGAGCAGGTGACATTCCTTTGTCAGCCGAGGAAAAAATGGTTATGCAGATGTCTTTTGAAATTCTTAAAAGATTTTTTTAGGAATTTTTTTTTTTTTTTTCCACGATTTTAAATATGGCGGGCTTCGTCTGACCTAATAATAGCTAAATAGGTTTAGAAGTCGATTGATGGGCAATAAACAGTTGAACTAAACAAATCTATAATAAGGGATTGAGGTCTTTTGAATTTGGGATTATTTAGGATGCGACAAATCCCACGATAAATGTTCATTGAAACCACAGAATTAAAACAGAATTGTTTTTAAAAATAAATTACTTACTGGTTGATCAATGGGCTCGATTTTTTTTTTTTTTATTATTATTTCATAGTTTTATAGCATTTTTTTTTTCTACGAAAACAAACTGAATGATTAACAACTTAATTAGTGGTGAAGTCTGGCAATAATAATTTAATAAAAACCAATATTTTCAAATCTTAGGATAAACCAATACGGTGGATAAAATGTACGATACAAATAAACACTCATAAAACTAGTTTTAAATAACCTAAGCTAATAATAATATTACTGAGAAATTTCAAACAATATCTGAAGTATTGCCTAGTATTGGAAACAGCTGGGCTACATGTTCGCACAGGTTCTTGCATTTGATCTTTGTACCCCCGGCCAAGGTACGCTAGTTCCAAATTCTACATCGTGCAAGATGGGTGTTATTAGTTTCACGTACTTCTGAAATAAGCTTAATTACGTGGCGATATATTGTAACGTATTATTAAATCACAGTTACATCAATGTGGTCTACGTCTTGATAACATTTAAACCGGAGTCGTGGTCATTTATCGATACGATCACTTCAGAACGGAGCTTATTAAAATGTTCATGTGTTTTTAATTAGTATGTGACGGAGTGAAAACTGTTTTTTTTTTGTTTTTTTTAACAATTATCCTTATTTTGCACGTAACATTTTTTGTATACACTTAAATATTAATTTTGTTTAATAATTATATCTCGAAAATATATAAACCACACGTTTCTACATACCAATAAAATACACGTTTCTACATTTTCATAAACCATTTGTAACTGCAGACAGTATAAGAGTACGTAGTTGATCATTGTTCCAAGCGGTCGAGGCAGGAACGTTATAATTTGCAAGTTTAGTTTTTAGTTTCCCTTTATTGTAACCCAACGGTGAGCCCCATCTATACATGCATACATTGCAGTACAAGGAGAAAACCACATGTAAAATTTAAATAATTAATTTTTAAAAATAATTACCCAAAGGGTTGACGGGGGGGGGGGAATTGTACCGTTAATAAAGATGATAAATTGACAGTGGAAACTGCTTTATGGCAGCACGAACAATACAAAATTCACTTAGCAACTAGGTCACTTTATTTTCGTTGGCAATTTTGACATTATTCACCAACCATATTTTTACCTTTGTCGTATCTAATCACAGCTTGAACTGAAGAGACAGGTCAATAAAAATTATGCTTGACGGCAAGGAAACCTCTAAATGTCGTAAAGTAAACACTTCTTAGCCTAGTTATTCAAGAAAAGCGAGAATCCGACATAGACTTAATCATTTATCCAAACACTGCAACTCTCAATGTACATTATTCTCAGTCTAATTATCCAAAAAGTAGTCCTCATATTACAAGACTCCAACGCGTAGACTGTCATCTCTCTGTTTCATATCTTTCAAATATAACTCCCAAAAATACAAAATATGGAAGAAATTTAAAATATGAAATGTCTCTGAAATATGTGAAATAAAATTAAACCAAAATTTACATAACATGCCTAAGAAAGTAAAGTCATCGATGGTACAATAAATATTTCAATCTGGGAAAAATATGTAAATACATAATAAATCCAGGGCTTACTTATAATTTGCATATATTTTCGTTCTGCTATCATTTTATCGCAAAGTAATTGATCATTACAAAAATAATTATTATTACAATTGCAAATGTAATTAATCCAATAAACAATGGGTTGTTTGGTTTCCTACCCACAACAGCCCCCTCTCTCTCTTTAGCATACAGGGAATAACAGAGTAAGTCTCATTGCCCTGAGCCAAGTCTCGTGGGAGTGTGTCCGTCATCTTATAGGTCGTCTGTGATATTCGCTCATCACCTTAACGGGTCTTGGATCTTTAACAAGGCTCAACTTCAGGATAAAAAGGAAAGATTTGTAATAATTAAATTTTTATATAATTTTAAATATTATATCTATAAGTGAATTGTAATAACCAAAACATATATTTTGTACATAAATTATGAATTTTAAATTAACGTTTCTATTGTAAGATAAGATATAATTTAGGTTTTAAAAACCCCAATGTTCGCTTCTTATTAAAACCTTTTATTTAATTATCTATTATGTCGTTATGAAACCCTGAAGGTCTGAGTAATCTTTGTGGGTATGTGGGATACAAGCGTGTCTGAAGCAGGTTGTTTTTATGCCCGTGTTATTCCAACTTTTCAATATTCTATACATATTTTGCTGGGTGAAAAATATTATTATTAAAAAAATTTGTATCGTACCAAAGACAGGCTTACTTTACATAAACATTTCCCATATTTTTGTAACTATTCAATAATCTAATAATAATAAAACAACTTTATTATGATAAAATTACAATCTGTCTCATTGGGCAATAAGTAATTGCGATAAATGTTCTCATTCATATCATATTTACAATTCTTCATTCACTCGTTCATTCGTACAGTATTTAAAAACACCCTAGAGACCTCTTGAATCCACATGGTTGTCACCTCCCTCACATGCGAAAGAGGAAGCGGAGTCTTGGGAAGTCCTGCACGCTTCTCCGTCACCCGCGTCACTGGATAAGATCCAGTGGAGGCTGATGAAGAGCGTGAGAGCCACAGATGCTCAGGACATGATTGTAGAAACTGGCCTTTGCCAGGACTCCCACTGTCACGGATTTATAGCAGGTCACGAAGCCACTGCCGCTTTAGTCTCCGAGGAGGATTATAGGGATGAGTGGTGCCAATGACTGTACTAGGGGATTAGGGTGGTTGGATAGGTTACGATGGAATTTCATTCAACTTGGAAGGGACGAGTTCAAGAATGTAAGTTAATTCAATAATCTAACTTTATTTTTAGGATTCGTAGTACCTTTATCTTATTCTCAGTAATAAGTCATTTTAAAGTATAAAATCAAATATGCATACTATAATTTACAAAATTAATCGTAAAAGCTGTGTAAAGATAAATATTACATTGTCAAAACCTCTAAGAAATAAATTATCAAAACAGAACCAATTGTAAAAATGTGAAGAATTTATTTAAATGTTACAGATTACGTCAAACTACAATACTGCACAACAACTTTCTACTTACACGTCTGACTCAGAGAAATTTATTGTAAAATAAGATAAAAAGAACTGGTTAAGTTTTACAATGGATTGACAATAACCAACAATACAAACCATTCTGTGGCAGTAAGGCCAAAGGCAACGTCTGCTGATCGAGGACTGTTTCGATGGACTAGTGTCATGGTGATTGGCGTCAGTTGGATTCCTGTATGACTTTGATTCTACGTTTTGGACATGTTTCCATGGTGTTGGAAGTCCTCACTCCATAAAGGGAACAAGTTCTTATTAATTATTTGTAGGCAATATAAATAAATAAACGCGACAAATCTGCTCAAATAAATATATTATTACAAACTTACTATTTATCGAGAAACCAATTTGTAAACTTTTTAATTTATTATCATCATGTAATGTACATGTGAAAGCTTTCTTGTGGTTTGTCCAATGAATACCGGGCAGTAATTTCCCCCAATTATTAATCTAACTCAGAACGAATTTTAAAATTGAAAAAAAAAATTAACTGTTGAATTGTACTAAAAATTAAATTTTGCTTTGTGTTTCAGGCTTCAAAATAATTAGTGTTTATCTAAACAAAAAAAAAAAAGTGACATTTAGAAATTTAATTATATTTCAATTAAACGCACGCTCACCTCCAACATTTTTTTTAATTAAGAGAAAGAGAGCAATTGCCATTAATGAAAATTAAAAAAAAAAGTTTAAATCTTAATGAAAAATTCCTCGCTGTTTCTGATATTTATTCATATCTATCAGAAATTAAATACTCAGGCCCTTGATGAGCCCGAAGGTAGAGGTCATACTTTGATACATGTGCGATCGTCTTTTGTTACTTTGCCTTTATGTATTTGTATTTGTCCCTTCCGTAGCAGAAAGACAAATTTATTTTATTTACCTATTTAAAGTTTCTTTTTTTTGTTTTTTCTTATGCTTGAAATGTTGAAATCCATCTTGCCCTTGCCAGTTTTAAACTCTCACAGTACTTCTCCGACTTGTCTCACTCCTAGACTCTTGGAGGATTCGTTCATTTCGTACGCAGTGAACCCGTCCATTGTTCTATATCTAGCGATAGTCCTATTCGCGTTCATGTCCGAAAGGGTTCAACTCTCGAACAAAACAAGAGAAAAAGCAGAAACAGACTTAATAATACGGAGCTTAGCCTCTTAGCAACTCTCGTGATTCTCGTTCCCCAATCAGCAGAGGCTAAAGATTAGAAATCAAGTAGCAATCAATTTTTATGCTTAATGTATTCTTCTACAGAACTCAAATGGCTTATAATTGTAAGCTAAAGTTTGACTTGCCCAGTTCTTCCTTCTATCAACAAATATTTATAAAGAATAATTTACTGCAATTCTTCCTGATAACAAGAAGAATGTCTTTACATACCCAAATATCTTGCGCTTTTATCAAAAATAAATATTTCCAATATTGTGAAAAAGTTGTGCAGCCCGATCAAACTCTCAATCTCATAAAATTTGCTATCATAAATGCTAAATTATCATAACGGAATAACAATATTTAAAAACTGAGCCTAACACTTGACTGTATATTTCCACGTTGCTTTAAAGATCTTCAAGCACACCTCAGTAAGGAAGAGTAATGACAAGAAAAAAGTTGGCATGTGTTTTATTGTCGTCAGTTAAATAATCTTTGTAGAGGAGAGCCTTTTAAAAGAAAAGAAAGAAAAGCTTTAGTATGAAGTACAAGCAAAACACTGGTATATACAAATAATAAGAGTTACGTTACTACATACTGGGTGGAAGGTCTAGGCACAAGTGGGGTCTGGGGCTAAAGCTGAGACATATACACAGGTGGTTTCCGACCTCAACATGAAGATGATAATAAAATAAATAAAAGCTAGTGAATTAAAAGCTTTGTTAGGTCGGAAACTTTTCAGACCACCCTCGTTTGTATAAGAAAAGGATAAGATTCTGGGAAGTAGGGAGGTCTTGGGGGGATGCATTTGCTTACTTAAAAATAACAGGGAACCATCAGTGACTTCCATGAAGCCACGAGGCAGGTATACAGTTCTGCTCAAGCCCCTTCTACTTTTAGCATTATAAAACTGACGATTAGGTCTGACTCCTGGACAGTACTTTCGTACTTTTTTAATAATCGAGATGGTTCAAAACATAAAATTAACTACCTTTGGCTAGAAAGATAAATAGTTGGTTAGTTTGTCTCACATTTATTTATTAAGAATTTGAGAAACTTTACCACTTGGGCCAAATGTTTGGCATTGCTCTTCCCAGAGTACAATTTATTATGTATTTAATAACTGGTGTAACAATATTTCAGTTGGCCAACTCTTATTATATACTGGAATTCCATGTACATTTGTTATGTACAGGATATAAGGCAAGAGAGGGCTGTGCGAAGGAAGACGATAGAGGGTGGCAACATAGGCAGGAACCGCTCGAGTGGTCGCAAGTTTCTCCAGCGGGCCGTGGATAACGTGCTCACTCCCTGGAAGCTTCTTGGAACTTGTATAACGAACAGGATATCCACGTGTATATTATACAGATCAAGTCTGCCATGAGGATATCCTCCATGTATCGTACAACGACACATGCTTCATATATTTTCATCGTTATCAACTTCAGTGCATTTATCCGCCTTTCTTCCTTTAGGGAAAGGTTTCAACTGTCAATTTCCGAGTTATATTTACACAGAATCTAGCATCAGCTTCTGGCATTAATTTGATCATTGTTTAACGAATGTTCAATGATCATCGATTATCACCAGGGCGAAAATATATTTTAGCAGAATAATTTCCCGACGTAAGTGGCCATATATAAATATTTTCATATGGAAACTTCTTTATTGTGATAAGTGTTCTCATTCATACCATATTTACAATCATTCACTCGCTTACTCATACAGTATATACAAACAGCCCGGAGGCCTCCCAAATCCACATGGTTGTCACCTCCCTCGCATGTGAAAGAGGGAGCGGAGTCTTGGGAAGTCCTGCACGCTCCTCCGTCACCCACGTCACTGCATAAGATCCAGTGGAGGCTGACAAAGAGCACGTGAGCCACAGACGCTCAGGACATAATTGGAGAAACTGGCCATTGTCAGGACTCTCGCTGTCACGGATTTATAGCAGGTCA
The DNA here is from genome assembly GCA_930367205.1 of Acanthosoma haemorrhoidale. NCBI lineage: Eukaryota > Metazoa > Arthropoda > Insecta > Hemiptera > Acanthosomatidae > Acanthosoma > Acanthosoma haemorrhoidale. The sequence goes on along the minus strand of OV884014.1, from coordinate 111,670,655 downwards.
CGAGGCTACTGCCGTTTTTCTCTCCGAGGAGAATTTTAGGAGTGTAATGAGTGTGCTAAGGGATTAGGGTGGCTGGGTACTTGGAAGGGATCAATTGAAGAATGTAGGGTATATTAAGATTGTCATGAAAGGTTTTGTTGCTGATGTAATAAGGGGAATTTACTATTGTTCTCAGGACGTTTGATTGAAAGGATTGGATACGCTTGATGATCGACTTCTTTGCTGTCCCCCATAGCTGTATTCCCTATGTCCAGATTTATATAAAAATTAAAATAGATAATGTTTCCTATTCTGATAGCCTGTTTGTAAGAAAGCCACCCCCTCCCCTTAAAAAAAACCTATCCTCTGATTCTGTAACATGGTTAGGTTGTGCACCAGTTCTCCAACAAGCCAGGACAGAAAGAAATTCAATAGTTACCTCAGAAATTTCTATTGTGGTATCGATCCCACTGTTGTTTATGATGGTTATTAATTTACAGAAAATAAAGTATAAACATCGCGACTTGAATCCTTGGACCTCCAGTCTATTTAGTCGAAGCTCTGTAATACAGATTTAGGCCAAATAACATTCATATCGGAACAGCATAATCGGGGCAGGGTAGTTCTGGTGGTAGAACGCCTGACAAGATATCGGAGAGGTCATGGGTTCTAATCCCGATCGTTCCAGTTATTGCGTTTTTTTTTAATTGTAATAGTTCTTATCTTTTGATACAGTACATTGTGAGATTAACAGCTATAATATTGAAACAAACAAGCGTGAATAAAATATGAATAAGAGATTAATCGCTTCTGCAGTAGTCCCACTCCATGATCTGTAGAAATATTGTTTATTCACTTCTCGGAGTGTTTTCTCTGAGGAATCCCGAGATGATAGGATACTACAGAGATAGGATATTACAGAGATAGGATATTACAGAGATAGGATACTACAGAGATGGGAAACTACAGAGATAGGATACTACAGAGATGGGATACTACAGAGATAGGATATTACAGAGATAGGATACTACAGAGATAGCATACTACAGAGATGGGATACTACAGAGATAGGATATTACAGAGATAGGATATTACAGAGATAGGATACTACAGAGATGGGAAACTACAGAGATAAGATACTACAGAGATGGGATACTACAGAGATAGGATACTACAGAGATAGGATACTACAGAGATAGCATACTACAGAGATGGGATACTACAGAGATAGGATACTACAGAGATAGGATACTACAGAGATGGGAAACTACAGAGATAAGATACTACAGAGATGGGATACTACAGAGATAGGATACTACAGAGATAGGATACTACAGAGATAGGATACTACAGAGATGGGAAACTACAGAGATAAGATACTACAGAGATGGGATACTACAGAGATAGGATACTACAGAGATGGGAAACTACAGAGATAAGATACTACAGAGATGGGATACTACAGAGATAGGATACTACAGAGATAGGATACTACAGAGATAGCATACTACAGAGATGGGATACTACAGAGATAGGATACTACAGAGATAGGATACTACAGAGATGGGAAACTACAGAGATAAGATACTACAGAGATGGGATACTACAGAGATAGGATACTACAGAGATAGGATACTACAGAGATAGGATACTACAGAGATAGGATACTACAGAGATAGCATACTACAGAGATAGCATACTACAGAGATAGGATACTACAGAGATAGGATACTACAGAGATAGCATACTACAGAGATAGCATACTACAGAGATAGGATACTACAGAGATAGGAAACTACAGAGATAGGAAACTACAGAGATAAGATACTACAGAGATGGGATACTACAGAGATAGGATACTACAGAGATAGGATACTACAGAGATAGGATACTACAGAGATGGGAAACTACAGAGATAAGATACTACAGAGATGGGATACTACAGAGATAGGATACTACAGAGATAGGATACTACAGAGATGGGAAACTACAGAGATAGGATACTACAGAGATAGGATACTACAGAGATAGGATACTACAGAGATAGGATACTACAGAGATAGGATACTACAGAGATAGGATACTACAGAGATAGGATTTCTACAGTGATAGGATTTCTACAGTGATAGGATACTACAGAGATAGGATACTACAGAGATAGCATACTACAGAGATAGGATATTACAGAGATAGGATACTACAGAGATAGGATACTACAGAGATAGGATACTACAGAGATAGGATACTACAGAGATAGGATACTACAGTGATAGGATACTACAGAGATAGGATACTACAGAGATAGGATACTACAGAGATAGCATACTACAGAGATAGCATACTACAGAGATAGGATACTACAGAGATAGGAAACTACAGAGATAGGAAACTACAGAGATAGGATACTACAGAGATAGGATACTACAGAGATAGGATACTACAGAGATGGGATACTACAGAGATAGGATATTACAGAGATAGGATACTACAGAGATAGCATACTACAGAGATGGGATACTACAGAGATAGGATATTACAGAGATAGGATATTACAGAGATAGGATACTACAGAGATGGGAAACTACAGAGATAAGATACTACAGAGATGGGATACTACAGAGATGGGATACTACAGAGATAGGATACTACAGAGATAGGATACTACAGAGATAGCATACTACAGAGATGGGATACTACAGAGATAGGATACTACAGAGATAGGATACTACAGAGATGGGAAACTACAGAGATAAGATACTACAGAGATGGGATACTACAGAGATAGGATACTACAGAGATAGGATACTACAGAGATAGGATACTACAGAGATGGGAAACTACAGAGATAAGATACTACAGAGATGGGATACTACAGAGATAGGATACTACAGAGATGGGAAACTACAGAGATAAGATACTACAGAGATGGGATACTACAGAGATAGGATACTACAGAGATAGGATACTACAGAGATAGCATACTACAGAGATGGGATACTACAGAGATAGGATACTACAGAGATAGGATACTACAGAGATGGGAAACTACAGAGATAAGATACTACAGAGATGGGATACTACAGAGATAGGATACTACAGAGATAGGATACTACAGAGATAGGATACTACAGAGATAGCATACTACAGAGATAGCATACTACAGAGATAGCATACTACAGAGATAGGATACTACAGAGATAGGATACTACAGAGATAGGATACTACAGAGATAGCATACTACAGAGATAGCATACTACAGAGATAGGATACTACAGAGATAGGAAACTACAGAGATAGGAAACTACAGAGATAAGATACTACAGAGATGGGATACTACAGAGATAGGATACTACAGAGATAGGATACTACAGAGATAGGATACTACAGAGATGGGAAACTACAGAGATAAGATACTACAGAGATGGGATACTACAGAGATAGGATACTACAGAGATAGGATACTACAGAGATAGGATACTACAGAGATAGCATACTACAGAGATAGCATACTACAGAGATAGGATACTACAGAGATAGGAAACTACAGAGATAGGAAACTACAGAGATAAGATACTACAGAGATGGGATACTACAGAGATAGGATACTACAGAGATAGGATACTACAGAGATAGGATACTACAGAGATGGGAAACTACAGAGATAAGATACTACAGAGATGGGATACTACAGAGATAGGATACTACAGAGATAGGATACTACAGAGATGGGAAACTACAGAGATAGGATACTACAGAGATAGGATACTACAGAGATAGGATACTACAGAGATGGGAAACTACAGAGATAAGATACTACAGAGATGGGATACTACAGAGATAGGATACTACAGAGATAGGATACTACAGAGATAGGATACTACAGAGATGGGAAACTACAGAGATAAGATACTACAGAGATGGGATACTACAGAGATAGGATACTACAGAGATGGGAAACTACAGAGATAAGATACTACAGAGATGGGATACTACAGAGATAGGATACTACAGAGATAGGATACTACAGAGATAGCATACTACAGAGATGGGATACTACAGAGATAGGATACTACAGAGATAGGATACTACAGAGATGGGAAACTACAGAGATAAGATACTACAGAGATGGGATACTACAGAGATAGGATACTACAGAGATAGGATACTACAGAGATAGGATACTACAGAGATAGCATACTACAGAGATAGCATACTACAGAGATGGGATACTACAGAGATAGGATACTACAGAGATAGGATACTACAGAGATGGGAAACTACAGAGATAAGATACTACAGAGATGGGATACTACAGAGATAGGATACTACAGAGATAGGATACTACAGAGATAGGATATTACAGAGATAGGATACTACAGAGATAGGATACTACAGAGATAGGATACTACAGAGATAGGATACTACAGAGATAGGATACTACAGTGATAGGATACTACAGAGATAGGATACTACAGAGATAGGATACTACAGAGATAGCATACTACAGAGATAGCATACTACAGAGATAGGATACTACAGAGATAGGAAACTACAGAGATAGGAAACTACAGAGATAGGATACTACAGAGATAGGATACTACAGAGATAGGATACTACAGAGATGGGATACTACAGAGATAGGATATTACAGAGATAGGATACTACAGAGATAGCATACTACAGAGATGGGATACTACAGAGATAGGATATTACAGAGATAGGATACTACAGAGATAGGATACTACAGAGATTGGAAACTACAGAGATAGGATACTACAGAGATAGGATACTACAGAGATAGGATACTACAGAGATAGGATACTACAGAGATAGGATACTACAGAGATAGGATACTACAGAGATAGGATTTCTACAGTGATAGGATTTCTACAGTGATAGGATACTACAGAGATAGGATACTACAGAGATAGCATACTACAGAGATAGGATATTACAGAGATAGGATATTACAGAGATAGGATACTACAGAGATAGGATACTACAGAGATAGGATACTACAGAGATGGAATACTACAGAGATAGGATACTACAGAGATAGGATACTACAGTGATAGGATACTACAGAGATAGGATACTACAGAGATAGGATACTACAGAGATAGCATACTACAGAGATAGCATACTACAGAGATAGGATACTACAGAGATAGGAAACTACAGAGATAGGAAACTACAGAGATAGGATACTACAGAGATAGGATACTACAGAGATAGGATACTACAGAGATAGGATACTACAGAGATAGGATTTCTACAGTGATAGGATTTCTACAGTGATAGGATACTACAGAGATAGGATACTACAGAGATGGGATACTACAGAGATAGGATACTACAGAGATAGGATACTACAGAGATAGCATACTACAGAGATAGCATACTACAGAGATAGGATACTACAGAGATAGGATACTACAGAGATAGGATACTACAGAGATAGCATACTACAGAGATAGCATACTACAGAGATAGGATACTACAGAGATAGGAAACTACAGAGATAGGAAACTACAGAGATAGGATACTACAGAGATAGGATACTACAGAGATAGGATACTACAGAGATAGGATACTACAGAGATAGGATTTCTACAGTGATAGGATTTCTACAGTGATAGGATACTACAGAGATAGGATACTACAGAGATAGCATACTACAGAGATAGGATACTACAGGGAATTTAATTATTGATAAAGTTTCAAACAGGCTCATAGTTATGAAAATTCCCCACTTAAGCATCAAATGGACCATAAAATTTAATAACTATAAAACTTGGTTTATTATTCCAGTTAAATACAATGCCTCAGTTTTCAAGGGTCTCTCTCGACTTAGTGCTCCGTGTGCCGGCCAAGACCAGACACTTACTTAATCGGCACTCCACTGCCTTTGAAATTGTAAACGAGTTTATCTCAGCTTGATGATAAACTATTTCCTAAAATAAATACTACACAAAAGATATTTCAAAAGGGAATATTTCAGTATAACAAACAAATTCTCGCATTAACATAACACATACACATCTTCTCATCGTTCATAGATAAAACATATTGCATCTTTGTAAGGCACCATTAAAATAAGTGTATATTGTTAATAATACCTATCTAAACATGTGTGTATAACCGAATATATAAATACTAAAATATTTTTACATAATAGTATGTCTACTCGTATCGTCTATATGGGATGATGGGTTCTACATTAACTTCCTGTATGAACTTCTTGAGGAGAAGTGGGCGACCATCGGTATGATAGTTTGGAGTTATTGATAATCATTAGTATTTATTATATTTACCTTTTTTGTTTTTTTGTCAGGGAAAGGTCTTAAAAACCACGCGAATATCATTACTTTCGGTTCTGTTCTAGTTTTTGTTTTTCCTTTCCTTCCATTTTTCCCTCATTATCTCTGCGTGCTTCGTTTTCTTTCTTCTGTCCACGCGACTCCATTTTTCGATTTTTTCTTTCCCACAAGAACCTTGATTTCCTTCAGTCTTTTCCTATATCTTTCTCCGTCCTGACAATCTTGGTCCGTTATTCCTAGTCTTTCAGTTTCTTCCTTCATCTGCTTGGTGTATCCCCTTGAGCTTCTGTATCCTTGGATTTTCTGGAATATTTCCTTGTTTAGTCTTTCCGGGGCCATTCTTACCATGTGTCCGTGGAATTTCGGTCTCCTGATCCTTATGTCCGTTTCTAGGTGTTTTGTGTCTTTGTAGATTTCTTGGTTGGATCTCAGTCTGTATCCTTCTTGTCTTTTTGGGGCCGTAGATCCTTCTTAGGATTCTTCGTTCTATTCTCAGTAGTTTCTCTAGATTGGGGAGGCATGAGGTTTCCGTCCCATATAATATTACCGGTTTAACGACTGTGTTGTAGTGTCTTATTTTCGCTCTAGTGGACAGGTTTTTCTTGTTATATACGTTACTGGTTGCAAAAGTTAGTCTCTCTAGTTTTGTGATATATTTACCTTTATTTATTGTTTCGACTATTATTTTTGAAGCTTGAACCTTGTTGGATGTATGCATCAGCCCTTCAATATGTTTCCTATGATCTTATGTATCATGACATTGACGCCTGAGAATGACCGCTAACCGACGAACTTCTCATATTAAGAAGTAACGTTTTTTACGACTTTAGTGATTAAAATTAAAAAAAAAAAAATGATTAAATAAATAAAATGAAACTCCTTCCACTCGGTCACTGATATGTCCATTGTCTTATTTGCGCAAATATCTTCTTTGTTTCTTCCGGGTATCCTCGGGTCGTCTGCAGCGATCCTGGCTGGCTCCATACAATTCCCGACTAGGGGATATAATGTTTAATACCATTCCCAGAGGGCAATCGTTATATAGCAATATATAGAAAATTTGCAGGTAGAGCAGTTAGGGGATTTTGTAAGGTTGTTTTATTTAAGATAATTAAAACCGTTTATCTGAACTTATCAGTATGTCAATAATTATTATGATGATGATTTGATAAATCTTTTCTAAATGATGATTTAACTTAGATATAATGTGTTACAAGCTAGATGCTCCCATAAAATGTTTGCCATTCGTCGTGAATTTGTCGGGTTCTAGCCTCAGATCATTGAGGGTTGTCCTTAGCACTTTACTTAAGAATGTTTGCATGTTTGATGCCATTCTAATAATTCAAATCTCGCAGCTCGAACCTCTAACACCTCGTGGGTATGGCACGTTCCCCTTATCCCGCACATCCTGGCAGATCTCGAGAGGCTGCACTGCCCGCCAGAACACACGTGGTGGGGATACAAGAGTGGGGATCTCGGCATACCTGCCCCGTCAGTCGGTAGCCGTGCCTCTTGTTCAGTGCTTCGCTACGGTATCGTGGGTTTGTGCCGTGCTAGTTGAGTGATATTTTCTCCTGTGCTCCTAGTTATACTTCTTCAGCGGTGGCTGCCATCTCCAGAGGACATATCGGTATAATATTCTACTTAATCAGAACCCTTTTTGTGGCCCAATAATTTGTATTTTTAGCCTTGATATAGCTCGCTCTCTTTGATAAGCTACAGTCGTCTAAACGTCCATTCCCTCTTCTACCTATTGTAGTGAACATGAGGTTAAAGATAGTCATTAGGTTTAGTCCATGACGTGCCTACATTGCATGTGAAAACTTCTTAACATAGTATTATTATTGTCGAGCCAATGTAATCTAGTAAACACCGACGATAAATATCTCCGCCATTGAAACTACGTTGTGCAATAAAAACGTTCCTCGCCTTACTTAAAAGCCGTAAGTATGCTGCAAAAGTTTCGACTGCTGATGTAAAGGCAATAGAATCTGGAATTGATTACCATAAAAATGAGTCCGAGGCCTTCGAGTGTCGCAGTCTCGATGGGAACAGAAGACTTTCGAATCCCCCCACACGTCTTCTTGTGCAGAAAGTCCTGTTGGCAAGTACCGGTCGCCATCGGCAAGTAATTATTATATTTCTGCCAAGTAGAGAATGTGAGAAGCGGTTCTCTCTTTTACTTTCCACCAACGAGGCGTCCCAGTTCCCACTCTGAATTCTTTAGAGTTAATTGCCGTCCCTATTTGCATATGCGGGCAGGAACAAGTCCCTTCGTTATAAGCATACATAAAGATGTCTGACTCATGTCTATTTAGTTCTTATGTCACACACATGTATAGGTAGGGCTTAAATAATGTGAGTTTGAAACATGTGAAATGTTTAAGTCCTTGGGAAAAGCTCGGCTTTTTTAGAAACGTCAAACTCGTGACGCCCTCGTAACAGGATTGTCGGCATTGTAAGTCTTCATTCAGGCGCTTCTGGGCTCTCTGTTATGCCTGCCTCTGAATTCGGGGAAATTCGCAGCGAAAAGCGACGAACGTTTGACTAATGCCGTAGATTCGCCCACGAGGTCGGTCCGCGCCATCTACCGCGTGATCCTCGCGACCGTTCAAATTCCTTTCCATTCGCGGCTACTTTTCTTTCCCCTGTCCATTCTTCCTTTGGCCGGTTCGCCGGTCGTTGAGGAATTCCTCACTCTTGTCCGTCGGGGTAATTCAATCGGTCCCTCAATGGTCGTCGTTGCCCAGAGACAAAATGTGTTGGATTTCTCTATTTCATTGGACAAAAAAACAATATAATCAGTAGTGAACATTTAGACCGTCATCAGTCAATTCGAACCCAATACTTTTCAGAAAGCAGTTTTTTGAATATCTAACCCAACGTGGGTTTGTTGTTATATCTTTCTACTTTCAGTCCTGAAAGTCTAAATTATAGCTTATAACATCGAACTAATAGTTTTTAAAAAAAAAGAAGTTACTAACTAGTGATCAAGTACCACACTCTTGACTCGCACACACTAAATAGTAGGTAACCAACGCAACCTCAATTTCCTTAACCAAAAACCTAAAATTAAGGCACTTTCTATGGTTATATTGTTATCAATGAACTCATGACCATGTGTTTTGATTTCCATCGTTTATCCGATCCACAGTAGCCCTCCTGTAATCTCTAAGACATGACACAAGGAGGGATTCTCCAAGAAGTCCCCGGGAACCACCAGCGCCCTAGAGCGTGGATGTAGAGTTGAAGTCTCCTACGAGTCGCTGTGGTGGGGGCCCGCATTCCAGGCGTGCCTCCTCCCGGCATCTTTTTCTTCTTACTGCCCAAGTCCTTCTCCTTCTTACATACGACCGGTTCTCTCTCAGTCCCTGTCTTCCCTTCCTCTGTCACTCCCATCCCGGCATGGGCAAATATCTTAGCCATGTGGGAAAGCATTTCTGTCATATTTCCCATATTTACTTTTTTTTTTTTGTGATATATATCTCAGTATTATTAATAATTAACCAGGACAACCCCAGAATCTAGCAGGGTCCTGGAGGCAGATTCGAAGGAAGGAGTTCCCCATCCTGCCAGTAATTTTTTGGTGTTAATTAAAAGTAATTTTTAAACCAAATATATACTAAATAATGAAGGTACAAAGTGAAGATACGCCAGGAAATCTTATCAACTAAAATTTAGATAAAACCTATTGAGATTAGCATAAATATATGAACTACACAATTGGCTTGCTACACTTTAACTTTCCATTTGTAATCCTTCTTAACCTATCCTTAAAAATGAAGAAAACGTCAGAACTCTTAAATTGCTCTTCTCAGCTAAGACTTGAGAAATCTCTTAAGTTAGCTATGTTTACCCTGTCGTATTTCGAAGTAGAAAATACCTTTTAAATTTCAGATTTATTGCACCTATTTTATGCCGGTACTTAGTCGAATTGTTATGATAGTGGGTCAGTAAATGTTGCGTGGTGGCATTTCATTAAATGGTTGCTGTATTTAGCTGTGTTGTTAAAATAAAATCTATTTCTTCACTATTTGGGTAAATCACTAAAAATTTGATAAATGCGTACCGTTGTAATAGTTACAACAAATTCTAATAGTCATCTAAGAATTTTTCTGTTGGGAAGGAGTTAATAAAAGGCAGAAGACTTTTAACATGTTTTTTCTCTAAATTCTACCCTGCTTCAGGATACAAATGTGGACTTTTAGACGTAACTACAAAGTATTTATGTCTATTCCGACAGGTTCTATGCTTTGAGGCTCAAACCTTTGACCACGGAATTACAGCTGGATGGCGTAAGATATTCACCTCTCGAAGAAGAGGTGCGTCACGATTTAGACCCAAGGAGGGAGAAGGTTTATGTCTTAATTGCTTCTGGTAGAGCACACGGATCCGAACCGCTGGGCCGGGGAAAATTTACGGTTTGGTAGCACAGGAGGGTCAACGCACTACCTGGATGTTGACCCAAAGTCTGGCAGGTCGGCACTGTGCACCTGGGATTCTCTCTTTGGAACCTTAGGTGAAATAGGTTTTGTGAATTTCGTGAAAAATCGGCTACCTTAGTACAATTTCACAAAGGTAAAAATCCCAGAAACAATTTGCGCATCTATTCACGATTTTTCGTGTCTTGCCTATATAAAACATCGCCTCCGTGTATATTGTTGTCTCCAGCTTTAACAGAGGACCAACAAATACAACAACAACAAACCCCTGTAGCTTATATTTTCTTTTCAAATGATTTTATTTACATAAAACTAATATCGTCGTTCTTGAGTGTGCATAAAGTTTAGTCGAAACGATACCACAATAACGAGAGAATAAATAAAAAGGTAATGTTTCAGATTAATGTGAGAAAATCATTGTTGATACTCTTGTATAACCATGCATGCGCACTGAATACTTTATAGGGCTAGGGTCATAAATAAAAGATCTGAAAGTCGTAAAACCTCCGTCCAAAGGGCCTTCGGGAATAGACTTCTGTACGAAGTCGAGGCTAGCAAGAGATACCGCAGGAATTTTAAACAGAACAAAGACAGAGAGAGATAGAGGGACAAAAAAAAATTGAGATCAAAGAAGGATGATTTATCGGGCGGGAATATTCGGTAGTGTTGTAAATATTCACGCCTGTTGTGGCAGTTGCTGCTAATGCGAGCGCGCTCACACTTCACGCTAATCCCAGCGGTAAATCTTCATTTGTTTGACGGAGATTCTGCGCGCTATTTATTTATCGTGTCTTAGAGTTCGTTAAAGCACATCTCTCCAGCAGTCTTCCACACCATTGTCAAACAGTTCCTTCAACATTCTTCATTCAATGTACATGGTTAAATAATAAAGTTCACGTGCTTAAATTCGAATATCCTGGCTTCAAATCACATCGTGTGCTATTACAGCAATCCACGTTTATCATAATTAATAGCCTCACGGGACCAGTGACCAGTCGCGTGCTCTGCCAAAGGGCTACCTTGTACGAGTGATGATGCCCTTCCTTTGTCCTCTTGAGTGACTTGAAAAGAGTATTAAAATGGTATTAAACAGCTAATGACACTGAGGTTACCTCTAGTTTTCATTTACGTTTTCTAGACCTCATTGGCTACTAAAACTCACGCCGGGAATCGAACCCGAGACCCCACTTAGTCAGAAATCAGCCAAGAGGTTTTGTCCTCTTCCTGACTCGATCTTACATTTTATAGGAAAGATTCTCTGTTCGATATTTTACATAAAAATTAATGGTTTTTGAGAGAAATTATAATTTGTCCAAGTGGCTTACTATAAAAAGAAAAGGAATCCGGTGGGCCTGGGTTATCCTCCAGTACGATCTTCATATATTGCCCAAGTACCGGGTTCGAGTACCGCTCGTGCTGCTATTTATTTTTTTTCTTTGCCTGTTAATTATTAATAGTTCACTTATATACTTATTATTGGTTAGGTAATAAAATACGGTACTCTATGCCGATCGATGCGTTTCCAGCCATTTAACAAGACCCTCTGTGAATTTTTCAATTGAATTAAGAAGGTCACAGGTTCCAACTGCTGCTTAGTCCTAATTTTTTTTTCTTCTCTTAATGATTAATTATTAAAATGTGGGCCAATGGGATTAAATTGGCTTATAAAATAGAATATAAATACTTAGAGATGCCGATAAAAGTAAAAAGTGGAGAGAAAGAAAAGTAGAAATGAAACAACTCCCGTTTCAACGTTTGTCTGCGAAGTTGAAGGGGGCTTCTTTCCATTCCAAGTGGTGTCCAGTTAAGTAGTTATAAACAAAGTTATATAATCTTCTTTCAGTAACTCTTAGCTTAATGTTAACAGTGTAATACAATTACTTTCTCGACAAGAGTTCATTGTTTTTTCTCAATCAATTCCTTTTTATGATCGTTCAACAAAGTCTGCTATGGCTCAGATGTCGAAAAATTAAGCATCGGCAGAATAAAATTCAAAAGACAAGCGGGCAACGACTTGTAATAGACAGAGGGGAATCCCCTCGTGTTCGTGAATAAGCCAGTGTATGGATGATTTAGCCAAGCTGACTCATATCGCCAGCACCATGGTCAAGGTTCGGCGAATCCAGATTGCAAGTCAGTCCCCGAATTTCCAGATTCGATATTTCGTTACAAACAAAAAAAAAAAAAAAAACGAGACTTCACGCCCTAGTAATTGCCTTCCGAATCCCATTCGCTGGCAAATATTCACGTGAACTCAGCATATTATGAACCATTAGATATTATGCAGGCATGTGCTAAGGCGGAGTGGACGATAATTAATAAGGCAGGTTTTATTCATTATTTTCTCTGCAATTATGTCGTTAGGAGGGCGAGTACCCCGCATAAACACCGACATTTTAATTAATTACCGATGCAAGAATGAAACGCACTCAAGCCTGACTGGGCCGCTTCCTTCTGTCTAATTATATATATATATATTTTAGTTGCTTATATATTATATATTTATTGGCAGTATTAGTGTAACGAAAATGTATAAATAGATTTATACAGTGGTTCTAGGTACAAGCTTATGACCATGAACTAGAAATATGTCTCTGACCCTAAGGACTCTACGAAATTTGAATAATTTTTATTGAGTAACTCCCACAGCTCGCTTTAAACTTGTTACTTTTACCCAAACATAGCAATGAATGTGACCGCCTTACGCATTTATACTTCCCCCAATCTATCACTGCGTCTAAAGCTACTGATCTACAAGAGGGTACTCAGGCCTACTCCGCTGTATGGTGCACCGCCTTTTCGTCATCTGACGTATACGACAGCTCGGTGACTCTAACAATTCTAAAACGGCATACTGATGAAAGTGGTCAGAGGTACTTCATTCGAGCAGCGGAGCAACAGTGAGCTTCACGAGGTCTTTGAGCTGCCTTCGGTGGTTGAATTCATTCAACGTAGACATATCAAATTTTTCGACTCCCTGCAATACCTGACAAACCCGGTGTTTAACACGATAACCCCCGCTCCGTTCCCCCATCAATGGATGGCAGGACGCTGTCGCGGCAGGAAAACTTTAGTCTTAGGTTCAAGGTTTAGGTTTAGTTTGTAAGTTTTCCCACATTTGTAAACTGAAGGTGAGCCCCTAGTAATGTATATATGTTATAGACGTTTAACTTCAATCAGATTGTTATGTAACCCAACTCCTTCGAATGAATTAGCGCATCGCAGAAAGAGGAGAAAATTGTTAACTCTTTGTTCATTGATTTTGTTCATATTTTCGCAAATTGTATAATAATTAAAGGGGTTTAGAAAAAAAAAAAAAAACGATGAATGTGTTTATTTTCACTTTCAAAAGAAACATTCATGTTAGGTTCATATTGTGACCTCGAACGTGCTTTGGCCATGACTTAACAAGTATTATATGGAATTGTGTTAAATAGATACAAAGTAATCAATTTTTTCTATATGGATTACTTTTACTTACGAATGGATGAATGGCGTGTCTTTATATACAGAATTATGATCTGATTTATTTCTGTACATTTTTTGGAAAATGATATTTTTGCTTTAAGGATTTTTTGAGAGGCTTTTAGTGACAGATTGAGGATGAGTATAGATGTACCTTTGAGGAAAAGGCTTAACAGCTTGCTATTACCCAAAGCTACGTAAAATTTGAAATTTAGTTTGATTGGTTCATTTCTAGGATTTTTTTAAAGATCAGTACTCGCGGATGCAGTGAGCTAACTCGATCAGATTTGAAGCTAGGGGATAGGATTTGGTTAGTTTTAGTTGTCATCTTTCAGGGTATGATAGCTATGTTTAAAAATATTTTATTGTTTGTTCGATGGAATACAAGTTTCCTACGGATGAGAAAGTTATACCTAGAGCTTCAGTTTCCCATTGGCCGACTGGAAGACGCCGAAGGAGAAACCTGAGGTCAGAGGTGAAGGGGTGAATGTTGGGGGGGGGAGGGTTAGGCGAAGACATTGAGTAAACAGGATCCACGGACCTGTGAGGATACCCACAGCCTTCTGGACCGACTCCCGTCAAAGCAGAATTTCTCCCTTGTTTGTCTTCTGTCTCATCTGTCAGCCGGGCGTCAGGGGTTGCTCATCTCCTGGGCTGGGGGGATACAGGGTCCTGTTAGTGGGGAAGCTCTTTCAATGGGCGAGGACAAACAGGAATGCTACTGTGACTGATGTTCAAAGAATACTTATATGAGGGGGACCGGAAAGTAATGTCGTTATTTACATTAAATTCAAACCGATAAATTTTTAACAAGTTTTTGTTTTCAATCAACGATGTAAACACCATAGTTATCAACAACCTTTTGCCATCTAGTCTGGAAATTTTCAATGCCTGATCGATCAAAATCAATTGGTTTTTGAGCAAAATATCTGGAGATGGCATTTTGGACATCATCCAAAGTTTAAAATTTTTAGCCATCGGAATTAATGGAAATCCGATGGCGCAATATCGGGCGAGTATGGTGGGTGAGGCTGGAGTTGAAAAATGAGTCCTCTATGATAATCCAAAAATCTCTCTCCGCATGAATCGGCATGAAGTACAGCTAAGCCAGGTTTGCACTCCAAAAAGGCGCTTTTATGTGTTTGCTGGAGTATTCGTGGGGTCGTTCATTGCTGACACCTGGAAAATCTGTGAATGCAGATCTTTACAATGAACAATTGGATCGAGTAAATCAATCTTGAAAATTTGCACACTAGATGGCAAAAGGTTGTTGTTAACGAGGGTGATTACATCATTGATTAAAAACTTGTTAAACATTTATTTTTTGACTTTAATGCAAAAAAAAAAAAAAACGACATTACGTTCCGGTCCTCCTATTATACAACCGTTTTGTCTTGAATGATCAATATTTGGACTTGGGTCTCATATTTTGTAGTGCACCACGCGCCCATTGTAGCGTGTCCTCATTAAACAACATTGATCGAATGAACAGCATAATTCATGTTTCTGTTCACTAATGAATGCTATAATCCGTCACAATACAACATTAGCCATTGAAGGTTCTAATGAAGGGGAGGACCTCTCATTCGAATCCAAGCATTGGCATCGAGTCATTCTCATTCGGGGTGGGTTTCGTAGAAACTGCACACTCTTTATTCATACTTCGTCAGATTAAGCCGATTTCATTGGCTAAGGTTCGTTAAACCATCCCTTTCAAAGACAGTGGGTTTCATGAAACTTTTAGCTGTGCAGAATCAAACGCTAGTTTCTCCGTTTTGTATCTATCCCACCTGTTGGAATCAGGGATACCTGGATGTATAAGCTCTCGACGCCCAAATTGATAATATGTATTATTATCATTACATTACAGGATTAATATGTAATCTTTATTGTATGATATAAATAAATTGAGAAATGGCTTTCGTAGGTCATTTGGCCCCCATTAATCTAGCTAATTTTATTTAACTTAAAGTAGTCTCCTACCAATATTATACTCCTTGTTCTAATGCTGTATTTTCCTAGTAGAATGTTCAAACTATGAGATGGTATAATTTAATTAAAACTATAAACTAAAGTAAAAAATTAAAGCGAAATACCATTTAACCACAATTTTTAATAACACCCCTTTAGTTTTTTTTATAAAGACACTTAGAAGTTTTCCCACTTCCTTTGTTGTAGAGAACCCTACCCTCCTGTTTATTCAGGAAGGCTTCCTAATTATTAAACTTGTCTTTTTATTAATCCATCCTATTGATTAAAAAAGAACACCCTCCTATTATATAAAAGTAGAAGTGAGGGGGCGGGAGCTTCTCACAAAGGCCCCCCCCCCGTACTGTAGAATCAAAATTTCCTAAGCGCCGTCAAGTGATGCCGTTCCGAAGTAGTAAGCTCATTACCGCTTCCTGTAGTCGTGATGGTTCTCTGTTCTTTTCCGTTGCTACTTTTAAGGGTGGTTTTTAATAATGGTTATCGGCAGAATATTTTAAAAATTAGTTCATTTTTTACGGTGGGGGGGGGAAGGTTATAGTATAACTTGTGAATGGGTTCATGTAAATGCGTCATAAGTTCCTAGGGGAAGAAGAATCGAAATGATGTCCCGTGGGACATTTTTGGAAAAGAATGACACAAGCCGCTCCACTGAATTCCACCTTCAGGGTAAAAAACACAACTTGGTTCGGCGATGGCTTTCAAACATCTCATTGAAGTAATTCTTCACATATTAATATGTTTCAAATAATGTTCCTTATTGGTGCATTTTCCTGGTCTCTTGTCCTTAAAATATTAACTCAAGGTGTTGTTAATTAAACTAGATTTCATTCTAAAAATGTTAATTCCGCACATTTTTTATACTTCAATTACAGTAGAATCCCGATAATTCGTATTGTCAAGGGACTGCTAGTTTGGTACGAATTATCGTGAATACCAATTATCGGAAGTACCAATTACAAAATTAAAAAACGTATTAATGAAAACATGTATGTACTATGTAGTAAGGATAAAAACTATACTATAAACACTGCTTAATACTAAACTAAACAACAAACAATACATGCAATAAAAAATATGTACTTATGTTCTAGATTAAATATACACTAATCATTTGTACGAAAAAAATCCGTAATTTATTTTTTACGCAATCATTGCAGACGGGTATTCAATTCCTCAATTCCTTTGTATATTTCCTCCAACTGGTACATTTGAATTCCTTGCTTGCGCGAACCACCTTTTAAAGTTATCTTCAGGTTGTGGGTAATCACCAGTCTTGAAGCGTTTTACTTTGCTGCTCGATGTCTGTGGAGTGATTTTGTCCTTGTTCTTCAGGATTGAAGTAATCGTTGAATGAGGGACGTTAGAACGCTTGGATACGTCAATTTGCTTAAAGCCACTGGCCACGGCGTTTATGATTTGTTGTTTCTCTTTAATAGAGAGGCTAACGTTTTTCGGAGGCATGGTAACGTGTCACAACGATAACGAAAACGAGACTGAACTGTAGAAACGAATTATAGTATAGTAATAGGAAAGTACAATTCCTAAAATTTTCCCTCTCTCCTCTCCTTATTTCCTTTCAGTAAAAAGAGTACGAATTACATATGGGATTTCATAGAAAACATTTATCCTGCTCTTTGGTCTCTCACTGTCCTCTTTCCCTTTCTTGAAACAGTACGAATTAACGAGGTTTATAAGCTGGAAATACGTATTATAAGACGTCTTAAGTAAGTGACCTCGAGTATAAAAATAATAGGAATTACCGAGGGGGCTGAAATGTATTGTTTTTATACCACTTACCGGGATTTTCTCTGGGGACCGGCAAATTTGTACGAATTAGCCGGAAATACGAATAATCGGTATACAAAATATCGGGATTCCACTGTATATGCTAAATTTTGTTTTTTAAAAATATATATATTTATAAAAAAAAATTATTATGAAAAGTCCTCTTGTCATTGTTGACAAAGGATGCTTAGTAAATTAACATTTTGTAATAGATTTCTAATATTTACTACCTGCAAAATTATTTGTTTATAAATAAAAATAAAAATTTATTTTTCAATACCACCTCTTGATTTGTCTTTGACCATAAAGGAAATTTTTAGAATTGTTTAGCCTGTGAACTTTTGAAAAAGCTGGCGTTAATTCGCTAACATTTCGTTATAAATACTTATTAATCTTATTTCGTAAGTATAGATTAAATCTCAACAATATATATTTTTAGTTCCTAGGTATTTAATCGCTTCGATATAAAGGAATTATTTTTTTCGCTGCATTTGATGCAACCGATGCATAAAAGAATCAGATTATTACTACTGGTTTTAGCAAAATGACGTTATTTTACATAGGATAATATGTTTAATATATAATTGGGGGGGGGGTTGTAATATTTAACTGTCTGAAGCCATGCATGAACAAGCACCGAAGCAAGGTGGCGAAAAGGCTTTGAGGCCTCGTTGACACGAGTCATTACGAAGTGTTACATAATCACAAACGGGTTCAGGCCACCGTAATCCCTCCACCCTGCCACTGACATCTCAATACCTCACTTGTGTTAATTATATTTTCAATTTTAGCTTATCATTCTTTTGTAATTATTTTAAATAGTTGTCATGCGAATTGTCATCTGTCGAATAACACCCATAGGGAAAGAGAGAGTAAATTTTTGATTAGTCACATATTACAAGCGTGTATTGCGAAACCAAATAAACCAGGGAATATAACGAGTTTGAGATGTATTGAAATCTCCTTTTTCGGATTGCCGTTATTTTTACGTCCTTTCCGCCATGGTTTTCCATTTGTTTCTTATATTTCATCCTCCGTTACGAGGAATGAAACATAAGTAAAGGAGAGACTCTCAAGATCGCCCTCCAACTAAGGATAAAATATTAGAAGTAATCGGAAACCCTTGGAGAAGATGAGATAAGTTATTTGTTTCGTAACTGTTCGTATTTCGAGATATTTCAGCGTAATGTACTTTATCTTTGTATTAGCTGGAAGCAGAAAACGGCTTGGAATATTTGCGAGTTTCTTTTCTCTTTTTTCCAACGGGTGAAGCTATTTATACCACTCCTTTATCATTTTAAATAGGATAATATTCCGTAATATTAAGGACCAGAAGTCACTAGACTAGAGTCAGTTCAGTCCAGTCATGTATAATGTGTATCTTTTTTTTCCCCCTTCCTAGCCCCTTTAAATTTACAGATAATTATAGCTCCTCAGGCGAATCTATTTACAAATTGTTTCTGTATTTCCTGTAGCGTCGCTACATTATATACAGGTTTTGCTATTTTATAAAAATTATATAATGGAATAAACAAGTATAATCACACACATTATACGTTACTGGACTGAACAGACTAATAAATGTGATGGGGCTCACCTTTTTGATCAAACTTAAAACTAACTTACATACTAATTCTTAACCTAATTTTTCCATGCCATCTATGCGGGAGGGGTGGTGGGGTCATAGTATTAAACACTGGGTTTGTCAGGTGCTGCAACGAGTCAAAAAACTTGATGTATCTCCGGCGGATGAACTCACCCACCAACGACACACCAAGAAACGGGTGCAGGTAAGCGTTCTTCAACCTCAGGGTGGTATATCGGACCACTTTTCGCATGATCCCATTCTGGAAGTGTTGGAGACATTTAGCTGTATTGTCAGTCAAGTGGGTAAATAGCTGGGAACCGTACAGCAGAGCTGGCCGGAGGACACATTTATAGATCATCAGTTTGTGACGAAGCGACAGGTTGGGAGAAGTTAGCAAGTGTGTATCATTATACTTGTGTATTCATTATATAATTTTTATAAAATAACAAAACCTGTGTATAATGTAGCGATGCTACAGGAAATACAAAAATAATTTGTAAATAGATTCGCCTGGGAATCTATGATTGTTTATAGTTGTGTGTGAATTTAAAGGGTCTAGGAAGGAAAAAAAAGTGGTAACTATTTTGGTTGAGAAGTTAAGAAGTAAAGTTCAAATTTTAAAACAATTTTTATTGTTTCGGCTTCGATTTATGCTCATTATTTATTAACTGATAATTAATTTGGTTCACCTGCGATTTTTGTCTTTTGTTTAAGCCCTACTTCCTTTATTAGCTGACTTGGTGTTGCATCAAAGTTCGGACAGTGAAATATAAAGTTTCTACATGTCTGATCATCAAGGCGTTAGTTATCCCTAATATAATATAAAATAATGTCTACCCGTCTAGCAAAACAACATCTTAGTAATTAGTGAGTGAGCAGCATCTCAGACTTAGTACTTAAGTACACTACTGGAATGTAAAACAGTCTCACCCTTGGCATATCGAAGTCGGACGGAGGGTGGAAGGTAAATTGTTCAGACGTGATTCTTTTCGCTGTTTTGCCTCTACAAATCGCCAACCCCCTCCTCTTTTCCGGAACATCTTAACGGCTTGAGAGCTTTTTTCATGGGCCATTAAAATAAAAAAAGGGAAAAAAAAAAAAAAAAAATTGCTTTCACCTTAGCAAATCGTGTGTCAAAAACGCAGTTTTTGGGAAATACAGTTCTCAGTGGAAGTCTCTTCTAAAAAAAGCACAGCTTCTTCAATTGATTAGAAGGCGCTCCCCCTTTTTCAAGTGCTGCTGTGCTTGAAGCCTTCGCTGTTCAACATTTATGGACTTTTTCAACTCGGAATTTCTTTGGCTTAGTATTTACATAAATAGATATATTTATAACAGCTCAATGGTGATATGACAAAATACCCAACATTAAAATAATAGAGACATATAAGAAACGGTTTCATCTTATTGGCAGCTGTTGCTGAGAGGTGATTAAGTAGTGAGAGCCCTGGTACCCATTTTATAACCCAGCAATGTTTCCTGAGGTTGTTGGGCTGACGAAGTAGACATCTTTATTGGGATTAGAGTCAAGATCATAGCACCATACCAAAAATGACGATATGACGATACCACAATCATTGTCAGCTGTCGGTTACATGATAATTTGCTAAATGGTGTTTCAATTAGGTTCCGACTATCTGGGAAGATGAACGCGCTAATTATTCCATACTCTTTCCCCATTATAGTCCATCAGTCTTTCTAATTGCTCTTCCGCAAAAACAATAGAGTCTATTAGCGGAGGCATCAGAGCGAGGAGTATTTTGTGCCAGTTGGCCTACGGAGGCGTCATCGGGAAAGAAAGCGAGGTAATCACAGAAAAGATTCGGAGAGGATGGGCCGGTCATCGCACCGCTGAGGACTGACAATCGACCGTGAAGCATGTTATGAAAGATGGGGCATAAAGGACGCCGAAGAAGAGGAGGAAAAGGAAGAAAAGAGAGGACTAAATGATGAATGGCCCCATCATGTTCGCTACGGGTCACCGTGACCGAAGGGAACGGTCCCAGAAGAACCTTAGTGGGCCCGGAGATCCCACAGGATCCAGGGGGATATTAGAACGTCGTAGTATTTCTGGGATTAGCCAAGGGCCATAGGGTCCAGGGATTATCCCGGGCAGTAATTTGGATACCCGAAAGGGGAGAGGTGACTTATCTTCAAAATGGTAATTTCAGGTTTTATACCAGCTTGCGGTAATGGCCAATAAGGTATGTCTGTCAAGATATTCGTAATCCCGATTTAAAAAGCTGTTTAATTTTACTTATATGCTAGGTTTTTGTACGGTTTTTCCTAAAATCTTATAGATATATTATATATATATTATAGCATATTATGAGTGCAATAGACACATAACTCAAACCTACTATTTAGAAAATATTATTGTACTTGAAAAAGGGTTTTTGTCGAGGTGCATGCATGCACGCCATCATCCAGTAATAGGTCAAATTATTAAATTTTTTCTGCTTGTTTTTTTATGTTGTTTTATATTTGCTTATTATCTAGTTCTTGCACCCTTACGCAGAAGAGGGTGGCTTCCAATACGATTGTTAGCCTTTTCTACCCTTGATATATCACCAAGCCTTGAAAAAAACAATTTTTCATCAGTACCATTTGCTGGTGAAGTTCTATTATGAGTGGTAGGTAGAGACATTTTGTGACACCGCCTTCTGGGAGGTCCCGAGCTAAGAAGAGATTCTAGACTCAACTATACTACATAGAGACTTGAGAGAAGACCAAAGATGTTGATGACCATTTGTGTTTACTCTTATAAGAAACCACATCTATCCATTAACAAGTATAATGAACACTACATGGCTCTTTCGTAAGATCGCCTTAGGTCCCCTTGTCATTGGCTATTGGCGAACCATGTCTGAGGTTTGTGAGCACGCAAAGATTCTTCATGATTTGAAGTGATTCGGAGTGACCACCTGTTCCTACGACCTGATTAAGTTTGTCGAACTTTCTCGCATATTTGTATCGCGTCTCGGATTAAATGAAGCAATTCTGTTTAATAAATATTCAAAATCAGTTCCTGCAAAAGTTTTCGAATCTTTCAGAGGACTACTTTATTAAGTGGCTCAACATGTGAATCGGTTTGGTCAAAGACTGCTCTCCATTCTGTCCGTCGTTCCGAGTTCTGTAGTTTTGTAATCCCTTGTAAATCATCCATTATGCTATTATGTTTGGACTTGTTTTTGTTTCTTTTAAGTTTTATAGTTCTTATTATTTACATTAAATTATTAGACACAATGCTGATTTGAAATAATGATTATAAGTCTCAGGATTGAAAGGTATGTGGTGATATAACAACGAATTTAGGACGTTTCCACTTGGTCAAATAAAGCGTTTCTCTCTCTCTCTCTTTCTCTCTCCATCCAAACCAGTTATTTTAGAGATACGTCAATATGTTTCTCTCAACAGGCCATTTGTCGAGCTATCAATTATATCAAAAGCATTATGTTTTCCTGTTTTTTTATTAGCTGTCTCCTTATCGCGGCAATAATTTAAAGGGTCTTATAGCCCTCATTACCGTTTCGAAACAGAACCACCTGACATCAATCGACCGCTATCCGCGAACAACACTGGAAGAGCTGTTGGCATCTTTATTGGCCTGGAGGCCTCCTGCCCACTCCGACTGGAACGGCTGGAGATTAGATAGACCTGGATGTCCTGGAGCTCCCTAATGCCCCTTATGTCTGCAACAGGAGTATCCTTATTTAGGGTTTATTCCGGGAACACCTGTCTCGTCCCCTTTAATGCCTCTCTGCCTTCCTTCTGCTATTCGTTCTGTCGCGTTTAACTAATTTAGCTAACTCTCCATTAGTGGGTTATTTTCTATTGCCCTCACCTTTTATTCGGTTAATCGAGATTGTATTTAGGTCGAGTCATAAGTCGTTTTTTTATCAGACATTTATTTTAATCTCTCATTAAATAACAAAATTATATTAATTTTGACGAGTGCAGGACGCTTTTCATGGAGTTTCTCTTTGCAACTGCTGAACGTATCTATCCGTAGTAATCGTTAAATTTGACTTTTTTTATATTTCTTGACAATCCCACCATACACACAATAAAATCTTTTTGCCATGGATATTTGCTTTCGGATCAGGTAGGGGTGGTTGATCCTTATCAAGCCACTGTCTTTTGCGGACTATATTGTCATAGGTGACCCATTTTTCATCGCCTGTTACAATCCTGTTTAAAAAAGGCTCAATTTTTACCCGTGAGAGCAGACTTATGGCGATTGACATGCGATCTTCTTTATTCCGTTCACTGAGATTGTGAGGTACCCACACTCCTAACTTGCTGACTTTCCCTAATGTCTCCAGGTGGTGGTTAACAGTTGATTGTGATGTATTTAACCTTTCTGCTATACCTCTTGTTGATTGACGTGGAGTTTGCTCCAATATCGCCTTTAAAAGGTTGTCGTCAAAGTCGGAAGGACGTCCCGCCCTCGGTTCGTCTTTTAAGGTAGTATCTCCAGAACGGAATTTTATGAACCAATTTCTAACTGCCAGATCAGTTATTAGTCCTTCACCATATGCAATGCATATTTTTTCAGCTGTTGCCCTAGCACTATTGCCTTGTTTAAATTCCTAGAGCATTAGTTGACGAACATGTACTTTTTGACTCTCCATTTCAGAGGTTAAAAAAAAAACAGTTTAACGTAACGTGTATCAGACACAACAGTTGACAAAAGACTAACTGAAGCCTCGTCTATATATATATAAAACAAAAACTTGTTGTCATGGTAACTCATAGCGGGTAGATACGAACAATAGATTCTACTTAGCTGCATCGGAAGTTACTTATGACTCGACCTGATATTAGATTCTTTTAAAGGTGGATTTATTACATATGTTAATAATGAGAAAATCCCTACTGGAACACTTCCACACCGTCTTGGTAGAATTAGTGTCAAAGTCAATTTTAAATAAACTGAGATGACTAATGGCAACTAACTGATTACTGTTGATTCTAAACATTAGAATAACCAATAAAAATAACCAGGTATCGTAGACAATAAAATGAATCATATTTAATAGAACTCACTTTATTATCATAAATGTTCCGACTGCAGATCTCATGATAAAACATTTTTCCGTTCGGATAATAAATATTCATACAAAAACAGACTGACAGTACGATCCCAGGAGAGAAATCATATTTCCATTTATAAGTGGGAAGGGGCTGCTCGTCCAAGTCCGGAAATTGAAAGGCGGGGGGGGGCGACTTTTCCGACCGTCGAGGAAAGCGCAGACCGATTGAAAAACAGAAGAAACTAAACGGGAAATAGAGTTTTCAAAAGGGTGCTTTGACAAAATTTATAGGAAAATGTTTTCGATGAAAATGCACTATCACTTGATCACATTTTAGGATGGACTACAGTCGATTTATTTATTTTTTGTGTTCTTAGTTAATACTGCTAAGGTCTCGATAGTTCATTGTTTCTAATCTATTGAGATGAAAGTGGTCGAATATTTCACTTAAGTCTGAGGATTGGGACAGTTTCGTCTTATGGAGATGAGAAAACTTCCGAATATTTCACTTAAGTCTGAGGATTGGGACAGTTTCGTCTTGTGGAGATGAGAAAACTTCCGAATATTTCACTTAAGTCTGAGGATTGGGACAGTTTCGTCTTATGGAGATGAGAAAACTTCCGAATATTTCACTTAAGTCTGAGGATTGGGACAGTTTCGTCTTATGGAGATGAGAAAACTTTCGCATATTTCACTTAAGTCTGAGGATTGGGACAGTTTCGTCTTGTGGAGATGAGAAAACTTTCGCATATTTCACTTAAGTCTGAGGATTGGGACAGTTTCGTCTTGTGGAGATGAGAAAACTTTCGCATATTTCACTTAAGTCTGAGGATCGGGACAGTTTCGTCTTATGGAGATGAGAAAACTTCCGAATATTTCACTTAAGTCTGAGGATTGGGACAGTTTCGTCTTATGGAGATGAGAAAACTTTCGCATATTTTTTGCATTTCTCGATACCACTTTTCAGATACTATACATTTTTTTTCTACCTAACTATGTATATTAATAATTTTGACGATAAAACTCTCTTTTATCGAACTAAGCCGATTTTACTAATAATTTAATTTTGATTGATTGATTTTAGGCTCTGTGGCAATATAAAAAATATCACGCAATCTTTTAATGTATTCAGCGGAAATAGAGGCTTAGGTATTATGTTACTAGGAGTTAAGTGGGTGGGACCATTCTGTCTGGAGATTCTTTGTATCGTATAACCACTACACCTTTTTTTTTTTTGACAGACTTGCAGGAACGGCTACTTCACCCACCCGCCCATTCATGTCACCGAGTTCCACGTGGTTAGCACGTGGGCAAGGTCGGTACTTTCACATTCCTCGGCCTGCTGCAGTCTTGCTCTCCAGCCTCTTAGCTACAGTGAGGTAGTCTGGGAGTCAGATCAGTGACCTGTCCGTTCATTTCTATGACCAAATGCCTCGTTCATTTATGCGAACGGTCAAGGTTGACCCTTCCCTCTAGTATGTCAATTGGTTGTGTTTTTTTTTTTGTTTCTCGATATGTGTCAACTTGGTTTCGTTATCTTTTACAACCAGGCTCTACACTATGTTATCTGCACTAATATCTCGGAGGGAAACGTTATTGAGACGGGCAAATGGGAGACGTGAAGGTCACCGCGCAAGGTGTACTGGATTTCCTTGAGGTCTGCCCGGAGCTATTTGTGGTCTTGTCCGTGAGCGACAGCCAAGCCTTGTTTAATCCGTTCCTTTTCACTAAAGTATATTTTTATTTTCATTAATGTCTTTAATTATTACCTTCCCGGAATAATATAACATATGAACAATATGTTGATTAGCCGATTTGGACAAATAGAGCCAAAATTTATAGATACGCTAAAAAGGCTATACCTGCAAATTATCCATTCAGAAGATCCAACACTTATCGAAGGTGTTTCACCGTTTGAAGTACGAAATCATTCCCAAAACTGGTCTAAAAATTGCATACTTTCACCACTATGTTAGAAAATTAAACAGATAAACTGCACGGAGACTCAAACCCACTTATGCAAGGACTGTCTACACCAGACTCAAACCCACTTATGCAAGGACTGTCTACACCAGACTCAAACCCACTTATGCAAGGACTGTCTACACCAGACTCAAACCCACTTATGCAAGGACTGTCTACACCAGACTCAAACCCACTTATGCAAAGACTGTCTACACCAGACTCAAACCCACTTATGCAAGGACTGTCTACACCAGACTCAAACCAACTTATGCAAGGACTGTCTACACCAGACTCAAACCCACTTATGCAAAGACTGTCTACACCAGACTCAAACCCACTTATGCAAGGACTGTCTACACCAGACTCAAACCCACTTATGCAAGGACTGTCTACACCAGACTCAAACCCACTTATGCAAGGACTGTCTACACCAGACTCAAACCCACTTATGCAAAGACTGTCTACACCAGACTCAAACCCACTTATGCAAGGACTGTCTACACCAGACTCAAACCCACTTATGCAAGGACTGTCTACACCAGACTCAAACCCACTTATGCAAAGACTGTCTACACCAGACTCAAACCCACTTATGCAAGGACTGTCTACACCAGACTCAAACCCACTTATGCAAGGACTGTCTACACCAGACTCAAACCCACTTATGCAAAGACTGTCTACACCAGACTCAAACCCACTTATGCAAGGACTGTCTACACCAGACTCAAACCCACTTATGCAAGGACTGTCTACACCAGACTCAAACCCACTTATGCAAAGACTGTCTACACCAGACTCAAACCCACTTATGCAAGGACTGTCTACACCAGACTCAAACCCACTTATGCAAAGACTGTCTACACCAGACTCAAACCCACTTATGCAAGGACTGTCTACACCAGACTCAAACCCACTTATGCAAAGACTGTCTACACCAGACTCAAACCCACTTATGCAAGGACTGTCTACACCAGACTCAAACCCACTTATGCAAAGACTGTCTACACCAGACTCAAACCCACTTATGCAAGGACTGTCTACACCAGACTCAAACCCACTTATGCAAGGACTGTCTACACCAGACTCAAACCCACTTATGCAAGGACTGTCTACACCAGACTCAAACCCACTTATGCAAGGACTGTCTACACCAGACTCAAACCAACTTATGCAAGGACTGTCTACACCAGACTCAAACCCACTTATGCAAGGACTGTCTACACCAGACTCAAACCCACTTATGCAAGGACTGTCTACACCAGACTCAAACCCACTTATGCAAGGACTGTCTACACCAGACTCAAACCCACTTATGCAAGGACTGTCTACACCAGACTCAAACCCACTTATGCAAGGACTGTCTACACCAGACTCAAACCCACTTATGCAAAGACTGTCTACACCAGACTCAAACCCACTTATGCAAAGACTGTCTACACCAGACTCAAACCCACTTATGCAAGGACTGTCTACACCAGACTCAAACCCACTTATGCAAGGACTGTCTACACCAGACTCAAACCAACTTATGCAAGGACTGTCTACACCAGACTCAAACCCACGTATGCAAGGACTGTCTACACCAGACTCAAACCCACTTATGCAAGGACTGTCTACACCAGACTCAAACCCACTTATGCAAAGACTGTCTACACCAGACTCAAACCCACTTATGCAAGGACTGTCTACACCAGACTCAAACCCACTTATGCAAAGACTGTCTACACCAGACTCAAACCCACTTATGCAAGGACTGTCTACACCGGACTCAAACCCACTTATGCAAAGACTGTCTACACCAGACTCAAACCCACTTATGCAAGGACTGTCTACACCGGACTCAAACCCACTTATGCAAGGACTGTCTACACCAGACTCAAACCCACTTATGCAAGGACTGTCTACACCAGACTCAAACCCACTTATGCAAGGACTGTCTACACCAGACTCAAACCCACTTATGCAAGGACTGTCTACACCAGACTCAAACCCACTTATGCAAGGACTGTCTACACCAGACTCAAACCAACTTATGCAAGGACTGTCTACACCAGACTCAAACCCACTTATGCAAAGACTGTCTACACCAGACTCAAACCCACTTATGCAAGGACTGTCTACACCAGACTCAAACCCACTTATGCAAGGACTGTCTACACCAGACTCAAACCAACTTATGCAAGGACTGTCTACACCAGACTCAAACCCACTTATGCAAAGACTGTCTACACCAGACTCAAACCCACTTATGCAAGGACTGTCTACACCAGACTCAAACCCACTTATGCAAGGACTGTCTACACCAGACTCAAACCAACTTATGCAAGGACTGTCTACACCAGACTCAAACCCACTTATGCAAGGACTGTCTACA
Source organism: Acanthosoma haemorrhoidale (assembly GCA_930367205.1). NCBI lineage: Eukaryota > Metazoa > Arthropoda > Insecta > Hemiptera > Acanthosomatidae > Acanthosoma > Acanthosoma haemorrhoidale. The sequence continues at coordinate 111,641,715 of OV884014.1, read as the reverse complement.
CCAGACTCAAACCCACTTATGCAAGGACTGTCTACACCAGACTCAAACCCACTTATGCAAGGACTGTCTACACCAGACTCAAACCCACTTATGCAAAGACTGTCTACACCAGACTCAAACCCACTTATGCAAGGACTGTCTACACCAGACTCAAACCCACTTATGCAAGGACTGTCTACACCAGACTCAAACCCACTTATGCAAAGACTGTCTACACCAGACTCAAACCCACTTATGCAAGGACTGTCTACACCAGACTCAAACCCACTTATGCAAGGACTGTCTACACCAGACTCAAACCCACTTATGCAAAGACTGTCTACACCAGACTCAAACCCACTTATGCAAGGACTGTCTACACCAGACTCAAACCCACTTATGCAAGGACTGTCTACACCAGACTCAAACCCACTTATGCAAAGACTGTCTACACCAGACTCAAACCCACTTATGCAAGGACTGTCTACACCAGACTCAAACCCACTTATGCAAGGACTGTCTACACCAGACTCAAACCCACTTATGCAAGGACTGTCTACACCAGACAGCTCCTTCGCTGCTTGTGAAGATAGTCTTAAATTAATTAATGTAATAAATGTTTAAAATAAACTTCAGTAATGGATAATTCTGCCTGAAATAGTTTTCGTTTTAAACACTTGCTAACTCATCGCTCATTCCACAATAGGAGTAGACAAAACTGAAAACCCACAATAAAAAATAATAATATTCAACATTGTTTTTGTTATTGACTACAACTAATAGATTACTGTTGGGAGCTTGTTCCCTGGAGCATATATTAAATAATAAATACGTTATAATAAAATTGAAACTGTAAATTGAAAAGGAGATAATATATCTGCCCCATGTTTTTATTGCCTCTAGGCTGACTTAACGATGACAAGCCTCTTAGCAATAAAGTTCCGAAAGGTTAACATTTTCTATAAATCGCCTTTCGGTCTACAATTTTTTTATTTCTATTAAAACCAATAATTTTCACGTCTGATTACTATCAGTCCCAGGAAACAACACATTTATTTTATTTATTCTTCACGAAAAAACAATATTTGTTCTAAATGGATAGTAATGGCAAGACTTTGAATTCTCATTGAATTACGCGTTCTAGATTCTTAGATAATATACGTTATCAAAATCATAATTATATGATAAATAAAGAAAAAAGTCTTTTAGGTTCTATCGAAGGCAGAAACATGGCACTGAAAGCCTTTCAGTCCTGATGAGCTAATAATAAATGCTTTTAGTACAACATGAAAAATTGATAACTTAACTCTTCATGCCGTTGTCTTATTAATGATTTTCTTTTTGTGTATTATCAATTATATTCTCAGGATAAATAATTGACGGAGGATATCCTATGAAACAATAAAACATTAAATATTAATGCAGGAAGCCGCATAGTGACGTTTATACGAGCGTAAAATATTCTTTTCATTTAACAAAGACGACAATGAAATAAACTTAACTTTAATAAATTAATTTTCTCATAAAAATATATTTATTGGCCGTGGCCTACCAGTCATACTATTATCATAAATTAAATCAAAAAATCTTTAAAAATACCCTCTATTTTTGAATTGAGATCATATGAGACGGGCGGTCCAGAAAATAATTTGCAGATAATCTGATATATGAGTCGTTTACAGTACTGTTAACTAATAATTTTCGTCCCATGGAACAGAAAGCTCACTCCTACCACATCACCTCGGTTTTATTCTTCTTTTGACAATATTTGTGAATTTTTCAGTAAATACTTCCGCCAAACTGTTTGCCAGTCTCAAACCAACATAAATAGTTTTAGGGTCACCTCATCTGGCTCAAATATGAACTTGACCCGAATGGTCCCCTCAGCAAAATTTGAAGAATTTCTTTAGAGTTCAAAGGTATTTAGAACTATTAAACGACAGAACGTTAATCTTACATTTCACGATTAATTTCATGTTGAAGCATGAAACTTTGAAATTTAATTTTAAATTATATTTTGAAAATGAAAATGTCACATGCTCTTGAGAAAGTATAGGCTATTAAAACTTTAACTAAGCTTTAATAACAAAGTATTTAACCAGATTTAAAAGTTTATAATGAAGCCATTAATTAATTGTCTAGGGTTAAGTTGGCAAGTTTTTTTTTTTTGTTGTTTTAATTTTAATTTGAGACAAAGGTTATCCGGCCATAAGAGTTCTTTGATTTTAATTAAGATAGAGGGGATTTATCAGTGACGTATATAAACAGTTGAGCAGCAAATTAAGTCAGCTGTTTATTTATTTTTTCTAATCTTTGTTTGCCTCTCATTTGTTAGCATTATCGCTTTTCATCTGGATTCGATTCCTTGGGCGATAAGTGAATTTTATTTTAATTAAAGCTCTGTAATTAGAAGCGTTTTTCCACCTTTAAATGTCTTATTAAAGTGAGAAACTTTATTTTTTCATCATTGAGAAAGAATAAATAAATGCTGAAGATGCTTCTCAAAGGAAGAGTATTTATAATTCATTCATAAGCAAGATTTTATCAAAGATTCTTTATTGAATGTCTCTCCTGAAAACATTTTGCCCATATCAGCATTTCTACCTCACCGACTCATCCTTTTAGCATTTTAATTCTGTATTTTTAGCGCTCTTTGATCTTAGATCCGAGTTAGTTTTTTTTCAAAATAAAAATATAAATTTAAATTGTGCGAATCTCTCCCCTCCAAAAAAAAATGACAAGTACGGCATTTTCTCTTTGATATTTAGTTCGTTTTTGTTTTTTTTTAGCCTTTTAGAAAACATTCGAAAATCGTCTTCTCTGCAGAATTCGGATCGTCTTTAAGATATGTTTTTAAAAACGGACCACATACCTCGAATGGCATTCAAAAATAATTGTCTGAAAAGTAAAAAAAAAATCTGCCTTTTTTAAAAATATATTTTATTTATTTAAACAACTAATAATATTCATAACGGCTGGATAAATTCCCATTAGTAAATGATATGATGGAAGTAGGATATCCTGGAAATATGTAATTTGAAAATAATAATTAAAACAGAATTAATTATCAGAGATGTCATGTTCATCCTAATGGATTTATATTTAGATTCGATGTAGACTACATTGTAGTCTGAGGTAAGGCTATAGGTTCGCCTGGATAGCTCTCACAGGTCGTGGGTTCGAGTCCCTGAGTTGACTTTTATCTTTTTTTTTTTTAACAACTTTTAGACTTCTCTGATTAATCAGGCTCTAACAATTATCAAGTCAAATGTTCAAAATAAATACAATATTATTAAGTTGAATAATTGTCAACAAGTTTTAAACTTCACATTATAATTTTGATTTACTGTTTTAAAAATAAAAAATATCAAACATTATTAATTATTTCTTACATGGGTATCGATTTGCCATTTCCAGATACAATAATTATTTTTTTTTTAACAATATTTTTATTTTTATAAATTTGACGAAAAACTCTCTTTTATCGAACTAAGCCGTTTTTACTAATAATTTAATTTTGATTGATTGATTTTTTCCCTTTCATAGCCCCTTTAAATTTACAGATAATTATAGATCCTCATGCGAATCTATTTACAAATTATTTTTGCACTTCCTGTAGCGTCGGTACATTATATATAGGTTTTGTTATTTTATGGAAATTGTATAATGAATAAACAAGTATAATGATACACATTATACGTAACTGAACTGACTCTAATAAAGGTGACGGGGCTCACCTTTTTGATAAAACTTAGAACTAACTTACATACTAATTCTTAACTTAATTTTTCCCAGACAGTATGTTGCCATCGATGCGGGAAGGGTGGTGGGGTCATAGTGTTAAACACTGGGTTTGTCAGCCGCTGCAACGAGTCAAAAAACTTGATGTGTCTCCGGCGGATGAACTCACCCACCGACGGCACACCAATGACTTCCAATCACAATATTATATGCAATCTCAAATAAATGTATTCAGCGGAAATAGATGCTTAGGTATTATTTTACTAGGAATTAGGTGGGTGGTAAGACCAGTCTGCCTGGAGAATCTTTATATCGTATAACCACTACACCTTTTTTCTTTTTTTTTGATAGACTTCCAGCGAAAAGATTATCAACCTTTCATTCACTAGTAAGATTTTTTATTTTGGTAAATCATACTGCAATGAATCTACTAAATCAATCCCATTGTAATAGAACCAAAATAGGAAATAATAAAGAAACTGCCCACTTGTTGGTGAAAACTTTTTTTTACACTCCAAAGGTACACTATGGTATACTTGCTTGTTTGTGTTCCTTTCCAGTCATTGGACTGCAGCGGCCCAAGCCGCCCGTTCCAAAAGCAGCGAAATAATCGCACAAACAAAAGTGAGTTTTTCTTTACAAATAAGTTAAAATGTCTAGAAATGACATTTTCTTCTTCTGCCCTATACAAGAAAAAGTAATGTTGAAAAAAGAGAGAAAGAAGACAAGAACTAAGATCCAATACAGGCCCATCCGAGCAGCTCTACAACTTCCTAACAAGTTTACCCCGAACGGGTTTCTCTCCGCCCATCTTCAAAACCGTATTTACATTTCCCTCTCGGGGTATAGTTAGTTTTTTACTGCCCTCTGCTTCGGACAACACTTAATGAAAATATCACACGCTGAGCAGCCCTGGGCTATAAAAAAAAGTTAAAACCTCGTCAGGGCAGCTCTTTATTAAAAGTTAAAAAACAAAAATCCGATGGTAAAGATTTTTTTTTGTTTGTATAAATTCAAATTTACACAATGGAGCTAAACATAAATACCGACAAAATTTTTAATTAAACGTTGACGTGACACTGCCGGTATTATGGGCCATTAAATACACTTTTTTCTTTCTTTTTTTTTTTTAGTTTATACTGGTTTTGGCAAACATTGTTCATATTTTTTTCCTCGTCGTCTCCTCATCGTAAATACTAAACAGTATCCTATAAGCCCCTGACTCTTTGGTTTATAAAATAGCTCCCAGATCACCAATTTCATGTCATACAAAGTTTTTGAGGAAAACGAACTTAACTAGCCATTGTTAAACCTCTCTAAAAGGTCGATTTAAACCTCAAGAGTCTAAATGTCTTAAAAAAATGAGTTCTCTGGACCTCTTGAGTTTCAAGAAATGAAATTGAGTGGGTGAAATAAATCTCTATGAATGTGATTTGAGTTTATTTGATATCGTTTGAAAAATGTCACGATCGTCTTTTTCCTAACCTGGTCATTTCCGACTTAAATGATTTTTCAGCTGATGCAGCAATCGCTTTTTTTTTTTTTTATCGTGGGTTGTGTTCCTGTCAGACTGCCGAATCACTAGCAAAAGGCTTTCTGGGTAAAGGTAACTATTCTCCGGTGTGGCGGTTAAAAGGTGATGCTGACCACATCAACTCTATTATTATTGAACATCTGAAGGCAACCTAGAGCTTACAGTTTGTTCGATGAATTTTTCGTGAACGGAAAACATAGGTTCACATAATTATCATTAATGAGAAAATCAGTGACGTTGTATGGCCATTGTGATTTCCGTCCAGGCGCCCGTACCACAAGGCGCTCCTGTGTCATCCTGCTTGTTCCTCCCTAAGCCAAAAATGGGGGAATTTTGATATTGATCTTTCAAAAGAACTAATTTCGTCTGACCTTTACCCTCTGGACACATGGTTTTATCGAAAGAGTAACACTTCGTAAAAAACAAAAAAATGGAAAATATACAAAAAGAACAACATCTAATCCAGGGGTGGTAAAAAATTCAGTAGTATTTTTCCCCCCGCTATTCTAATTTTTTTCCAAACAACCATCATCGAGATGTCCATAAATATTTTTTGTTATTGTTATTACTATTTAGAGTTTAGTATCACATTTACGACAAGAACTTTATTTCTGTTTTTTCATCCCCCCTCTCTGTGTCCTCCATCGGCTGTCCTTTCTTCTGTGTCCTTAATCTTTTTTTTCCTTTTTTTTTTAATCCTCCATTCCGCCTTTCTACTTTCTAATGGCTCTAAATCGCACCGCCTCTACGAACGTTCTCTCTTTGTGTGGTCAATCCTTTTTGGCTAATCTCCTTCTTTTAATACAACGCTCTTGTTGATGGCACGTCAGAACCAGACGTAAAATCTTAAACAACCCTTTCTTACTTTTACTCCGGCATTAAAAACGATCGAGAGAGCGAGCTATCCACGGGCAACGACCCAGAACCAACTATCTGACCCGCCATCTTGTTGTGTCCCCTTGCAGAAGTGATGAGGTGATGGGTCGGACTTCCGGCGCCGGGTTCCTCTTCCGGGTCCATCAGTACCGGAAGCTGCGTGAAGAGCCGGAAACTGACATGATGGCGTACCCCTGCAACCGGTGTGGACACCTGCAGACATTCAATGTGAGTGGTTATGTATTCATTAAATAATGTTGTTTATTTCTTAAGATGTTTTTTGGAGTTATTTGTTTGCGTATGGCAGCCAGGGAAATTGCACTAATGCATGGTCAACCCTTCAGATGGAACACAACAAGGGATTTTTCTTTTTTTATATATATATATTTTTTATTTCAAATTTATATGATGAAAATATATTATTTGAGAATGTTCACTTGCATTCATTTCTTACACAAATCCAGCAAATAATGATTAACTTGTATTATTTTTGTATTTCTGTAGATTTTTATTTTTTATGTTGTCGGGTCGCCCCAAAGGGGGTGGACGCCCGCCTTAGGCTAGGGTCATTACGATCCGGCCGCTGTCGCGAACGTAAAGAAAGAGATAAAATGACCTTTGTTGGCGGCCTAGTCGGTGGGCAGCTTAATTCGTATTGCACTGACTCTATCAGATCTTAGGAGTTGTGCCCCGACAGTGCACTATGTTCTGGAGAAGAGGAACAGAGAAGGTATTATAGGTAGTTTATATGGTCTTGGAATGACCACGAATTCACCCTCGGTATCTAAGGGTAGGCGAACCGTCCGGATCCCAAAGGCGAGTGTGAACCGGAGAGAAGCAGACTGGATTGCCGTGGGAGACGCTACTAGGTAAAGTATGTAGGGCCCCAGCGACCGTCGTCCGGGGGGGGGGGAGGTCTCTCACAAGGAGGTGCTAGTTTTAGCGAGACGAAGGCAGAGATTCCCACTAGGAAAGTGTGGGGTCTGACAAGGCCGGACTAAAACATAACGAGGTTAGGAAAGAGAGATGCAGAGGTGGTTGGATAAGAAAGCCATGGTTCGAGTAGAGCAGCAAGCGCCAGTGCAGAGAGAGAGAGAGAGAGAGAGAGAAGTGTTCAAGGTGCCGGGTTCCGAAAGTCTGGTTAAAAGCCCCAAATCTGGCTCCCCTCTTTTAACTGAGGCTTTAAGGTTTTTATTATTAAAACATGGAAGCATAGGTGGATATTGTCTGGGCCGAGAAGAGGGGAATTTCTATTTATTTGTGGTGAAGACGTTGGCCTAACATATGAATTAGTTAATGTTAACATTTTTAAGATAAGTACCGATGCTGTGGGTGTGGTCAGAGATCATTAAAGGCTTTAAACACTACTTACATATTATAGATGAAGTAAACATAATAGCAATAAACCTCGTAATTATTTCAATAATACACTCACTGTCATAAATAACCATGAATGGAATGAGTGATTAGTTCATTGACTAAATTAGAAATTGGACACATAAACAGTCATACGAGGGTGGTCTAAAAAGTGTCCGACCTCAACATGAAGATAGCAGCAGTCGTAAATAAAAGCTAGTGAATTTCGTTGTTCATCTGTTGACAGTTACTCGCCAAAGTTTCAGCCATTTTGGAAGCGCAGTTGTTGTGTAACAGTCGTTTGAGTGAGTCGATGTGAGTGTTTCAATGAAAATGGACAAAATCGAGTATCGAGCTGTCATTAAATATTTGTTTTTGAAAGGCAATACGCCTACGCGAATCAAAGATGAGTTGGATTCTGTGTATGGGGACTCTGCACCATCATTTACCACAGTGAAATTTTGGGCAGCTGAATTTAAACGTGGTCGTAAGAGCTTGGGAGAGGATGAACGTTCGGGACGTCCAAAAACGGCAACTACCGACGAAAACATCGCCAAAGTTCACCAAATGGTGCTAAACGACCACCGAATTAAAGTGACCAAAAACGTGTTCGAATGAACATTTCTAACGCTCTGTTGGCGCAGTTAAGGCGCAATAAATCCGAGTTTTGGCGCCGATTAATTACTGTGGATGAAACTTGGATACACCATTATACGCCCGAAACAAAAATACAGTCCAAACAGTGGGCTCCAAAGGGAGAACCGGCTCCAAAAAAAAGCAAAAACTGTTTTTTCGGCTGGGAAAGTGATGGTTATTTTAATCGATTATCTTCAAAAAGGAAAAACCATTACAGGAGCATACTACGCATCATTACTTGACAAGGTGAAGGCAGAACTTGCGGAAATACGGCCACATTTGCAGAATAAGAAAATCCTGTTTCACCAAGAAAACGCACCGTCTCGCACCTCAGCGGTTGCCATGGTGAATTACAGTTTGAACTGCTTGACCATCCACCTTACTCACCAGATCTAGCCCCAAGCGACTTCTTTTTGTTCCCTCATCTAAAAATTGCGCTCGGAGGACAGAGATTTTCGTCAAATGAAGAGGCAATCACCTTCGTGAACGATTATTTTGCAGAGAAAAACGTCGAGTACTATTTAGACGGGTTACAGAGATGGGAGCATTGCTGGGGGAAGTTTGTAGAGTTACAAGGAGACTATGTTGAAAAATAAAAAAAAAATTTCTGAAAAAAGTCTTGTATCTTTGTTAGGTCGGAAAATTTTTAGACCACCCTCGTATATATTAATCATAAAACTGTTGTACTATACGACAGAATAGCACGGTTGCTTAGTAATAAATATTTAAAACTTGTATAGTTTGTTTCTATAATATATTTTGTTTTTTGGGAGTACTTCCTATCATGGTTTATATGTATCGACCTAAGGTGTGCTGGCTGTCGATAGAGTAGGTAAAGTGATTATTTATTTCCAAACACACCTTGAGCCTCTGTCCTCATGTTTGTCTATCCGTTAGCGGCATACAGACAAACATCTGCTCTTACTACCCCTGTCGAAGCAAACTGACGATAGCCCCAGCGAGATAACTCACGCAAACTGGAGATAACGTTAGTGGAAGCGATAAGACTTTTAAAGCAGCTCGCTGTGATAGTGATTTCAGCTGCGTCTAAGTCAATCGCAGCGCTATCAGAAGTGCTGATTCATTTATGAAGTATTGTTTATCTTACTCGATGGAGGACGGGCTGTCATACCCTACATATACCGCGACCATCTAACGAAAGGAAATTCACATAAGTTGAACTAATTTATGCAATACCTGACAGAAATTATAGACTAGGTACATGAAAAGTTTCCGACCTCAACATGAAGATGATAATAAAATAAATAAAAGCTAGTGAAACAAAAGCTAAAATAAAAGCTTTGTTAGGTTGGAAACTTTTCAGACCACCCTCGTATAGTACACGGATATGCACCCCTGAAATTGGCGATGCTTATTCTCGCTGAGGGTCTCTTAAAATCTCAGAAAGCATTGCAAATTTGAGTAGTTTTCTTAGAGAATGGATAATGATAGGATTGCTCTCATTAGTCGCAGAAAATAGTCACAGATAAGACTCTTGGCATTATCAGGACTGCGGCACCTTGGTCCTGGGATTTGAATCCACGACTGACATTTTAAAAGATTATTTTTAGCTTCCTAGCTTAAAATTTTTCATGCTCTCATTCGATTTTTAGTCTAATTAATTTAATTTTGACAAATAAAATAATCTTTTTGATTTTTATTTATTCTCTTTATTCAATCGACTAAGAAAGTTTATTTTACGTACGACAGATAAATAAATTTGATGAACAATTTCTCTTTGTTTTTTAACAAGATAAAAATGCTTTATTAAGTTAAGTAATTAGCTTCTTTAAAAAAACTTAAACAATTTTTTCGGTGTTAACATAATATTGTTTTCTTTTTTTTTTTTAAATACAAGAAAGTTATTGTATGATTGATTAATCTTCCTTAAAGTAACGGTAATGCCACTTCATATGTCACCATAGATCATTCAATGAATTTAAATACAAAAAAAACTTAATAATTTCTATTGAGTATCTTTACTCAGATTGTTTATAAAAGGTGTCCTAGAATTAACTATCTGATCAAATAGAAAACACAGTTTTTAGTAGTTTTGTTGTTATTTTTTTGTTGAATTATAAAGTAAATGGCCTCCATGACTTTGCTGGCACATACGCACTCTTTTGTCGAAATTTTCCAAGACCATTTGGCATAAATGTGGTTGAATTTCGTTGATGCAGCGTTGAATTTCCTCTTTTAACGCACGGGTGTATGTGGGCTTGTTGACATACAACTTTGACCTCAAATAACCCCATAAAAAGAAACCTAAAGGTGTTAAATCACACGATCTAGGGGGCCAATTCTGATCACCGAAACGAGAGAGTGCTCGACCTGGAAATGTCTCATGCAGTATTTGAATGGGGCTGTATGGCTTGTTGCAACATCTTGTTGAAACCACACATTGGCCACATCAATATCATCCAATTTCGGCACAAAGAACTGTGTATATGACGCCGAATTGATGTTCCTGGATTTTCAACAACACTCTCGACCATATTTTGTATGAAATTTTCGAACTGCGGCCGCCAAACTTTCATTATTTTTCCAATTTTTCTAACCCTAAACTGTCACCTGTCAAATTGTTTTTTTTTAAAGGGTTGCCACCACTTTACCGCACAAATTAATTATCGTTAATTCTGGGACACCCTTTATCGTAACTTAATGAAAATGAATTTCCCCAGGTCAATGGGTTGGGACTTGCTAACGACAGAATAGAAAACTCTAAGCGTTTGGGATTTTGAGGAAAAACGAATCACCGACAATGATTTTCTCGATTGATTTACACACTTCAACAATGCCAACAAAAATTCACGCATTTCAATATATATAAATCTATTGACATCATTGAGCATACATTAATAACTGGCAGTTTATATAATGCAGTTGTTATAGTACTCTGCAATTGAGAACGCACTTTCATTCATCATCAATAACCGATGAAGCACTCATATGATTAGTTCAAATTCTCCCGCGGAACTTTGCCAATTTTGAAAATAACGTGTTAATCCTATCTTTTTTTTTTTTTTTTTTACAATTTCAAGATAAAGTAGACCTTTTCTATGTTTTTCATCTGAATGAGATTGTTATCAATTCATTTTTATTCAAAAGCATTGCTCAATTTTCTCCTGTTCCATACAAAATAAGAAAGAATGGCGCCTTTATAATCAAATGAGATATGGAACACGTATTCAGCAGCCTCAGACTGTTTATTGGTCGAGAATAAGCTAAGTTCCAACTCAGAAAATTTTCTTTTTTATTTTATTTTTCAAAATTGTCTAAGTTTGTACAATATAGAATCTCAGAAGTCCAATGATGACCGAGATGAAGACAGGCCTCTAATGAATGCCGAGTCTATAAATAAGTGGCAAGGACTTCACCGTTAGTGCGACCTGGCTGCACTCGCGGCCGCCCTGTGCCCGCTGCAGCTTGCACTTCACTGCACCAGCGCAAGCGAGAGGCAATCGTCTTAGGAGGATTTAGGTTCGAAACATTGGACAGACAATTAATATTATGTAATTTAAAGCTCATCCACTGTCTGGAAGTTAGGACGGAAGTAGAGAGGATCAACTTTATTCCAAGTTATTTTATGCTTGAACATGTAACAAGTCGAGTATTGCCAATTTTAGGAAAATTAAACACCTTGGGCGGTTTGGTAGTGGGATTTTTGGCGCAAGGCATCGTGCGAATTGGGTTTTAAGAATTACTCTGCTCACTGATAATAAAAATGTTAAAATTGATGTAAACAAACATTTTAAAACCAGCTTGGAAAAATATCTTTTATTTGTTTCCTTAATCACGAACTTGAGAAATCTTAAAACTTATATATATATAAACAACTTTATTATGATAAAATTACAATCTGCCTTAATACTTAATAGGCAATAAGTAATTGAGATAAATGTTCTCATTCATACCATATTTACAATTCATCATTCACACGCACATTCATACAATATTTACAGACAGCCCAGGGGCCTCCCAAGTCCCCACAAGTTATTACCTCCCTCGCGTGCGAAAGAGGAAGCGGAGTCTTGGGGAGTCCCCCACGCTCCTACGTCAGGCGCGTCACTGGATAAGAGCCAATGGAGGCTGTCTTAAAAGTTAACGAAACGTTATTGTACCTTAATAAAAACTGTTTGACGGTATAGTGCCTCTGTAGAAGAGTACTTATAAATGGTGTCCCAGAATTATCGCAAGATTTGAATTTGCCGCCGTTTGTGCAGTAAAGTGTTGGCAACCCAAAAAAAAAAAAAAACAATTTAACAGCTGACAGCTTAGGGTTAATAAAAAATGGAGCGTTACACGATAGAACTACGTGTCTTTATTGTTGAACATTATCTCAAAAATAATGAAAGTTTGGCGGCCGCAGTTCGAAAATTACATACAAAATATGGTCGGAATAGTGTTTTGACTTCATCAAATGTGAAGAGATTAATTGAAAAATTTAAAGAGACTGGATCAGTTGGAGACACTAAACACACTGGTCGTCCAAAAACGAACCGTTCAAATGTCAATATCGAAGCAGTGCGTGAGAGTGTTGTTGAAAATCCAGTAACATCAATTCGGCATCGTAAACACAGTTCTTTGTGTCGAAATTGAATGATATTGGTGTGGCCAATATGTGGTTTCAACAAGATGGTGACACATGCCATACAGTCAATGAAACAATTCAAATACTGCATGAGACATTTCCAGGTCGTGTACTCTCTCGTTTCGGTGATCAGAATTGGTCACCTAGATCGTGTGATTAAACACCTTTAGATTTCTTTTTATGAGGTTATTTGAAGTCAAATTCTGCATCAACGAAATTCAACCACATTTATGCCAAATGGTTATGAAAAATTTCGAAAAAAGAGTGTGTATGTGCCAGCAATGTCGTGGAGGCCATTTGCCCGATGTGTTATTCCATAAATAACCCTATCCTATTTACTTTATAATTAAATAAAAAAATAACAACAAAAATACTAAAAACTGTGTTTTGTATTTAAATCAAACCTTGCGTTAATTCTGGGACAGCCTATATTATGTTTATTACAACTTGCTCTCTACAGTGATTGTACAGCCGAAAGTTTTCGACGGACTGAGAGGACAGACATGAACTTGTTAAAGAAATGTCCTCGAACCCTTGAGTATGAAGGCCTAGTACTTCGAAAAAGTTCTGTTATAAATGAATAAAAGTTGTGTTTGGGAGAGACAGAACTGTGTTTTATTTCATAACAACTATTCTGTAGATTGGGACCTAGAGTGGAATATGCCATCCAGCCTTGCCATTTACCTGTGTGAAAGTAGAACCTCTCCCTTTGGGCTTTTTTTATCTGTATTACATATAATAGTTAACTTCAACAGTACTTTTATTCATTTAAACGAAAAACATAAGGAAAGACAATATGTGAACTGTTTGCCTGTAGAGCCCTCTACTGGGTGGTTTCCTACATTCTTATATTATAGTATCTTCCAAGAGTTTTCATAGATTTTATCTTATTTTTTTTTATTTTTTTTAGTTAAATTCCTTTATTGTGCTAAAATTACAATCTGCCGTTTATAAGGCAATAAGTAATTAAGATAAATGCTCTCATTCATACCATATTATTTTTTATTTTTTTATTTTTTTTTTTTTTTTAAGAACCAATTTATGTAAAATATTTTTACATAATAAAAATGTTGTTATGCTAAGAATATATTGATCTTTGATATATTGAAGTACACCTGCATTTTTTATTTCGAAAAAAAAAATGGCTCTAAGCCCTTTATGTAAGTTAGAAATATTTTGAAAAAATTGATGCATCTATTTATTTATTATTATATTATGTATAAAGCTTTGAGTATACTTTGATTTGTCACATACGAGTATATTAGGCCTAGAAACTTATTTTGGATTATTTGTTGTTTGTCCATGTTGACATCACTGACTAATATTAATTATTGTACGATATCGACCTACTCACTCTACCATCAATTGACTTAGTTTCCATCTGCCTAGAACAATGCGGCTCTTCCACCGCCTAGCCAGGACGATGGGCAAAAAGCCGGCGACATGACTTACTGGCGGACGTAAGCCCCTCCAACCAGCCGGTTTGCATGGCTGCAGCTGGAACAATGGGACATTAGGGCCTAAGTCCTCCCCTGGGTCGGATCAAGCCGTCGTAAATCTAAGTCCGGGCTTAATGGGCCGGTGTGTCAGCCCCTGGGTCGCCACCTAATTAACAACCCTCTCACGGAAGCTTCTCTCTCTCTATGTTCGGGAAACACAATGGCTTCATACGTGTCATAAGGCTGTGTTATTGTCCGTGCCAGTCTCAGTGGATGAAGGCATGCATCGAGTATGCACTCATGCTTGGTTATTCAGTACACTATCATAAACGCTTAGTAGGAATAATGCAAAAACAAATCCCTATATGATATCAAACTTAGCACAGTCATTGCACTGCACCACTCATCCCTATAATCCTCCTCGAAGACTGAAACGGCAGTGGCTCCTGACCTGCTATAAATGCGTGACAGTGGAAGTCCTGGCAATGGTCAGTTTCTCCAATCATGTCCTGAGCGTATGTGGCTCTCGCGCTCTTGGCCAGCATCCACTGGCTCGTATCCGGTGACGCAGCTGACGTAGGAGCGGGGGGACTTCCCGCTTCCTCTTTCGCATGCGAAGGAGGTGACAACTATCTCGCCTTGGGAGGTCTCTGGACTGTTTGTAAATACTGTACGAATGAAAATTGTGAATATGGTATGAATGAGATCATTTATCACAATTACTTATTGCTCAATGAGGCAGATTGTAATTTTATCATAAATTAATAAAAGTTGTCAAAATGAAAAAAAAATATGATATAAAAAACAACAAATTGAAAGCATTGCTTCTTCCGTGATTTCTGTGCAAGAACACAAAATGACGGTCTCATACAGGACATGAAAATTCGACAGAGGAATTCGGGTGGGGGTACACATAGGACGCAGATCTACTAACCTAAAGAACTGCCCTACCTACCGTTGCTGAGAACGAAAAACGAAATAATTTCTTTAAAGAAATCATCATTCGTAGTCTAAATATCAAAATGCAGGTGTCTCTTTTTGGAGTGGTTTTTCTTTATAATATTGCTCTAGTGTTAGTACGTGAGAGCACAACATGTTGCTTTGGTGACGGTTTGAACAACTTTGCCTTAGTTCCTCCTATTTATTGGCAACATTCCCCATAAGTGGTTGTTCTAAAACTTGTTTGGAGTAACCCCTTGACACCTCATGGAGATTATACATATAATTTCAGAAAAATTCTAACCTCCTTTCAAATCAATCTCATTATATAGGGTCTTTCATTAAGCGCTTCCTATTTTTAAATTTAAATAAAACAAAGTGTGTGTGAGATATCATCGAAATTTTATTCTTTTTTCTCTTTATTATTTATTCGTTTGAAAGGCCTATCAATGCCATTATGTATGGAATATAACATCGTGCAAATGCCCGCCGCGGCTTCGCTGGGTGGCGCGCATCCGAAATGTCCAATTTTCCATGACTCTAGCGCATAAATCAGGCTGAATTTGACCGATGGCATGGGTTATGTTGGCTTTGAGGACAGCTGTGATTTGTGGGTTATTCGCATAGACCTGCGACTTATGCTCATACCTCTTTCGTAAACGAGGGAGGTGACAACCATGTGGATTTGGGAGGTGTCTGGGCAGTTTGTAAATACTGTATGAATGAAAATTGTAAATATAGTATGAATGAGAACATTTATCACAATTACTTATTGCCCGACAGTTTACAGTCAGTAAAATTTAATTTATTTATTAAAGCGTCTTCCATTTTACCACGAAAATATCATCGCAACATATTGTTGGCTAATAAGACAGTCTCATAGCTATTGACTGTAAACTGTTGCGCTGAAAGAGACTAGACTTATTTATGTCAACGATTTCAACGGTTGAACTTTTCTTTGAGAAGTTACAGTACCGATTTTCAGTTTATTGGAACAAAAATTACTTTTGAAAAGGGCACCGATGGCCATATTTGTCGATGTGCAGTTGCTGTCCGAGGATGCAGTTCTTATAAGGAGACCATTGCCAGCGATGACCAGCCCATGGAAATGACCTGAGCACAAGTCGCCCACTCCAACTCTCTCGGCCTCTTTAAGAGGTTTGCTGTTCAAGTCTCACAGACTTTCCTATAAAAACCTCAACGGTCATTTTATTTTTCAAAAATGAAATTTTGTCTCACAAATTCTCATTTCATATAAATGACTCCAAGAAGGGGGAATGGTCCGGGCATTTCCCTAAATTAAAGTAATGGCACAAGAAGTGCACAGAATTTTTGACTTAAAAAACAGCGCCCCTATGATCCAGGGACGTTTAACCTGGTCCTTATCACTAGTGGGCGCTTAAGCTTTCATGGTGGGCTGTGGTGGTTTTGCCGTTGTCTGGAAAGCTCCTTTACTCCACGCGACCAAGACTCACTGACAGTTGCCTCAAGCAAACTAAGACACCAAAGTGGGGAAACAACTATAAAAATTGTTCTTAGTTCTTAATTGTTATAAGCCCTAGTTTTGCTCAGGACTCCCTGCGTTATATTGTTTCAGCATTTTAAGTGGCTGTTTTTCTCCAAACAGTATAACTCTCATTTTTTTCAATTTTGTGATTCTGGCGCAATATTGCAGCTCTAAGCCTAAACGCCTACTTTTTAAACAGAAAAGAATTGGCGGTCAGGGGAAAAACAACAGAATTGTCGTGAGTTTTGGGAAGAACTGTCTTAACTCCTTACCTGGTCCAGGTAAACGAACCCCTCTCATTTATTTATATAAAAACGGCAGTGGTCTCGTGACCTGCTATAAATGCGTAACAGTGGGAGTCCTGGCAATCAGTTACTCCAATCATGTCCTGAGCGTATGTGGCTCTCGCGTTCTTCGTCAGCCTCCACTGACTCGTATGTGACACGGCTGATGGAGGAGCGTGGGGGACTTCCCAAGACTCCGCTTCCTCTCTTGCATGCGAGGGAAGTGACAACCATGTAGATTTGGGAGGCCTTTAGGCTGTGTGTAACTACTGTATGAATGAGCGAGTGAATGATGAATTGTAAATATGGAATGAATGAGTTATTGAATATTGAAAAATGGAATTATACCATTTCCCCCTAATTCCCCCCCCTTTGTTTATTACTGCTGTCACCATTCCTCTGAACGCTTAAAGCTATGGTAACCCTTCCTCCTTCAAACCGGAGCACGTAAGGGCCTTAAACCTTTCCCCGCCTCCGAGATGAATCTTGGAATAGTTGCCTGGAGTGGTAGCTACCTTTAATTAAATCTCTCCCGAAATAGAATTGATAATGTCCTGAAATATGGGAATGGCTGGCATCCCAGGACTCCGATAAATATTCAGGACTCCCTGGAATGTGTCCCCCCTCCGCTATAATATTTTGAAGAGAATCCCTCGCCTATTATTCTATCCAGCCTCTGTTGTCGTCCAATATGATTTTCTGGAAAAACGTCATATTTCTTTATAAATATATTTTGGAAGTGATTTCCATAAAATGATGACTCTAGGCCTCCAGGACTACACCGCGGAGTGTAACTTAGGAAATTGAGACCTGAGGAATGTTTGGGTTTCAGCTTACCCCTCTGTTGCCCCAGGCCCGGGCCCCAACTTGGTCCTCTAAAGCTCCTTATTGTATAACCGGCGGGGTCCCTCGGACATTTTCCATTATCTCCTTCCTTCAAGTGTTTACTTATAATTATAATATAAATCATTATATATTTAGTTATACCAAGTTTTACTCAAATAGAGGATTATACTAAATTTCTCAGTATGCGAGCCAGATTGCTGGCTTCGTAAGATCAAAAATGGCATATCACAATTTTTCTGACGAGAATTATTATATTAAATGAATTTATGAATGTATATTTCAGTAATATAAAAAAAAAATATATTAAATTACAGACCTGTCGCAGATTGGACATTGGTTAATAACCTGTCGTAATAAGCCGTTAGGACAAAAATTGTATAATTAATTTTTATCAACATTTTTCAGTAGAACGAAAATAGGGTTTACCTATGTTTAAACATTAATTTGAGGCAAAAAATAAAACAAATTCGTATATAATATATTACGTATTATAATATAATTACCCGCACCGGGTTAAGGGTTAGACAGACCCCCCCCCCCAACAACTCCCAGCAATTATATTGTTTTTCCCCCTTCCTGTTTAAAAACTAGGCATTCAGACTTTTTTTCATCCAAAAAGTTCATACGATTCGATTCGTCGTCGATGTTTGAAGAGCTAATCTTAATTGTCAAGGTGTGGTTCAATCCGTTCTGAAAAGCTTAAATAAAAATTAATAATATAATTACATTCGTAGTTTTTGACTGTTGTTTTCTCGTTTCGGTACCATATTGATGTGATTTATTTGCTAGTCAAAGTGGAAAATTATGTTAGTCGATTATTTGTAAAAATAATTACTGTATCATAGATCAGTATCGTAACGTTAGTATTTATTTATAATCCAACTTCACCCACAAAGACTTCCCAAAAATAAAAATGGCAGTAAATTGCACTACATTTAATAAAAAGAAATTGCATAATAATTTTTTTATAAGTAGAATTCATTTTGCTCAATTGTCCGAAATTTAAGAAGAGTTGAGAACTTCGAAATTGGTAAATGGTATATTTCGGCCTGTACCTGCTTTATAGAATATTGTAATAGAACCCGTCCATGATAAATTGCTTTGAATAATAAATAACCTTTTAAAAATTTATATCCTTTTTCAATGCTTTTGTCATTTATCAATGCCGGGGCAACTGATGTTTGATGAAACCGAACTATTCCAG
Source organism: Acanthosoma haemorrhoidale (assembly GCA_930367205.1). Taxonomy (NCBI): domain Eukaryota; kingdom Metazoa; phylum Arthropoda; class Insecta; order Hemiptera; family Acanthosomatidae; genus Acanthosoma; species Acanthosoma haemorrhoidale. The sequence continues at coordinate 111,622,783 of OV884014.1, read as the reverse complement.
TAGTTTAGTCCATTTCATACTTACAGAGCAAGCCGGAGTAAAAAAAGGAAGACGGGATGGAATTGAAGAGAGTGCATTATAATGCAGCCTTGCATTATGCAGTTTACATGTTAACTATCTCCTTCTCTGCAATAATGCTAATTTACAACTTATCTCCTTATTTCTCTCCAGGCCTGGAATTGTGAAAATACTTTTGCGTGTAATTTTTTTTTTTTACAAGGTTTTATCGAAGCCGTTTTGCGCATATGCTAACACAAACTACTGACTAATCGTTTTTGCCATTTATATGCAAATAACAACCCTTTGCATAAATCATAAAGTTGATATATTCAGCTATGAGGGAATAAGTTATAACGGAGTCTACAGCAATATGCACTTACATGTACTGATTACGAAGAAATCTCCCTGTATCAAATCAGACCCAATATCTATCACAGGCTTAAGGACACGCTTCCTGTAGCTCAGCTAACGACTTGGGCACAAAGCCCGATTTATTCGCTTAGTTGAATTGCTTATTTGAAGTATATAAATATTTGAAAAATATTGGAATAAAGCTGTACATATTGCAATCGTCGGAGTATACACTTCTCGATTTACTTTTGGAAAATTAAATTAAAGCTGCCATTTATGAAAACAAATTCAAAATAATAAAATTAATTAATCCCAAGAAGGATCTACGGCCCCAAAAAGACACAAGAAGGATACAGGCTAAGATCCAACCATGAAATCTACAAAGACACAGAAGACCTAGAAACGGACATAAGGATCAGGAGACTGAAATTCCACGGTCATATGGTAAGAAGGGCCCCGGAAAGACTAAACAAGGAAATATTTCAGAAAATCTGAGGATACAAAAGCTCAAGGGGAAACACCAAGCAGATGGAGGAAGAAACGGAAAGACTAGGAATAACGGACCAGGATTGTCAGGACGGAGAAAGATATGGGAAAAGACTAAAGGAAATCAAGGTTCTTGTGGGAAAGAAAAAATCGAAAAAGGGAGTCGCGTGGACAGAAGAAAAAAACAAAAGCACGTAGAGATGATGCGGGAAAAATGGAAGGAAAGGAAAAACAAGAAAAGAACCGAAAGTTATGATATTCGCGTGGTCTTTAAGGCCTTTCCGTGACATAAAAACAAAATTAATTAATATATGAAGAACTAGTTATTTTATTATTGAATTGTTAACACTTGTAAAGTGGTCATAATAAATTTATATAGAGAAGAGACCCGATGCCTTTATTTTGAATATGTTTTCAAGTAATCCTCTTCATTATCTTCACTACAGATTCTTTTTTGGTTCATAATTTAATATATTCTTTTTACCTTCTGTTACAGGTAAGTCGATGCGATAGTATATTGTTGGTTGATATTTTCTCTGCACGATCTGGTAAGCATTGCATAAATATTTTTAAAATTTTAAAATTCCTCTTGTATTATTCGTCCGTCGTATTAGCGTGGATTGTCCTGATTTTATCGACTTCATATAATCGATTAGTCATCAAACAGATTCCATATCAAAACTCTGTTTCAAAAATGTTTTTTTATTTTAGTACATTACCTATTTATGTGCGTTCTTTAAAATTTAACTATTGCAGAATCAGTTTAAAAAAATGATATTCTAAGATTATTTAATATATATTCTCCAAATATCCCCAAGTATTTAAAAAAAAAGAAAAGTGAATTTTAAACTTACGTTCTTGTTATTTCAATTTTTATCTGACTAGACTGTTATTTTTTTTTAGTTTATTAAATCCACTTGCCTTAATGATCGATCTGTATTTTGAATTTTACTTTTGAAATTCTATGGGTGTCGCCATCAAATCTATCAATAACCTCATCTATCAATCAGAACATTGGACCGAGACCTGAACATATCAGCCGTACAAGAAGTTATTCTCAGAGGATACCACGCATTTCATGAAAGACTACAGGGACATACAAACACCTTATCTTTACAGACTCTTCCTGAAAACTTTCCGGCTGAAAAGAAGCTGGGAACCTCACAACTTAAATACCTCCTCCAGCAGCATTTTATGTAGCCGTCTTAAATAGCATATGTTGTTTTATTATTTCAGGTTTTGCCTTACACTGGTTTATGAAGTGCACCTTTGTAGATTTTCCGTGTTATTTCCATTTCGGTATTTAAATCGCTGGACTCTTGAATGCTAACTGGCGATAGTCTTTAGACTGGCTTCAGTATGGAGAAGAGATGTGTTTTTCATTGCCGGATCGTCCTGGGAGTATTTGCCCGCTTTAGGAGGAGCACAGGGTGGAACACCCGCCAGCAGAGCGGGCCATTAGAGCTTAAGTCCATCTCCTCCTCTCTGGATAAGATCCTCTGGGAACTGGTCCATAAAGTTTATCTTAATAGGGGTAGGATTTTAAAAGGCAGGCCTTGGGTTTTTATTATTGGGCCTCTGTGCAACAAGATAGGGGAGGTGGGGTGGTTAGCCAAACTCTTCCCCCCTTCAATTTCCCAAGATATTTTACGAGCGGTCAGTTTAATGGCTGTTCATTTAACCGTATTTTGTCTGCAGTCTTTGGGAGGCTGTTTTGTATTCTGCGCAATATTTGTCCATTATAAGTGTCTGCTTCACTGTTAGGATTCGAATTGGAGGTAAAACCAATTAGGCACTCGATCCAAGGATTCAAAATCCCTTGGAAAGATAGTTTGTGAGAGTTATGACAAGACAGTCGAAAGAAATGGTAGTTAATTATAGGGCAAGAAAGGTTGGAGATTAAATAATTTTTTTTTTCTTCTCTAAACTCCTGAATTTAATAACATTTTTACAATTTTCAAATTCAAGCTAACAATATCTCCTCTTGCTGCAATGCGCTGATGCATTCGAAGCAGGGTGGGTTACAATACAATATCAGATCGATGTTAACATTAACAATGCAATGAATATAATACTAGGTGATGGGGCTCACCTTCTGTTTACAATTTGGGAGAAAACTTACAAACTAAAACCTAAACCTAGAACCTAAGACTAAAGTGTTCCTGCCATCGAAGGGGGAACGGAGCGGGGGTTATCGTGTTAAACACCGGGTTTGTTAAATATTGTAATGAGTCGGAAAATTCTCGTGAAGCTCACTGTTGCTTCGCTGCTCGAATGAAGTATTTCTGACCACTTTCATCAATATACCGTTTTGGAATTGTTGGAGTCGCCGAGCTGTTGTACGAGTCAGATGACGAAAAAGCGGAATACCATACAGCAGAGCAGGCCTGAGTAAATCAATAGCTTGAGACGCAGTTATAGATTGGGGGAAGTCAATTAATGCGTAAGCCGGTAAGACTTCGTGCGTGTTTGCTTCAACTACCTCGCAAAATGTTTACTAAAATGGAGGTGTCTGTCCATTTTAATGCCCAGATATACTATGTTGGTTGGTGAATGATCCTCCGTTCCTACTGTGTAACTACTAGGCAGCGGAATTTTTCCCTTTTGGAAAGAGAAAATTACACAGTTAGTCTTACCCGCGTTTACAGAGATATTGAGTCTCCCCAATCTCTCACTGATCTGGTTACAGGCTACTTCAGCCTGTCTAAGAGCTACCTTGGTGCTCATGCTCCTGCTGTACACCGCTATGTCAAAGAATCGCTTACATCAACTAATAGTAAATAGAAAATTAGAAATAGCGATTCTGAAAAGAATATTGTAACCATCCATTGTTTCTTTAACGAATCAAAAGTTGTTTTAAATTATAGATCATTAGTGAGCCAAGAGACTGTAAAATCACAATGTTATCGAATTTTTATTTTTTGCATACATAACATAGAGATCGTTTTCTTACCTTATTATGATAGATTTAATTGGCTTTTGTGCCCTTTTGATGGTTGTATGTAAGTTTTATTAATTATGTTTATTATTTACAGCCTTGAATATCCATAATTAATGTTGTCTGTCTGCAAATAATTGAAACCTCTTAATTTCATAGAAATATTTACTTATTATTCTCAGACATTTAGGTGTCAGCAATGGTGATGAAATACTACAACGAATTAAGTTAGGGAAATAAACTGTTTTTTTGGTCCCATTAAACTATCTAAAGCAACTTTAAAAAGCATTAAAAAGAGGTCCAGTTTTGACTCTAGATATTGGTTAGTCTTGAGACCCGTTGAAGAAACAGTTCAGAATTAGCAGATTCCATTATCCTTCCCAAGTCAAATATTTTGCGTTCAAAGGTATTTGAGGGTTCTTTTAAAGTTTAGAAGACTCGGCATCTGTGAATCAAAAAGGGTCATTACTTTGCAGATAGAAATTTGCCAGAAGAACATGACTCTGCAGACTTTAGTCTACAGATTTAATAGCAAGCCTTAAAAGGAGTTACCATTTCTGTCCAATCATGGGACACTTCCAGCAGGATTGCACCATTCTGCGCAATCGACCACCATCTGCGCAATATTTCCACCCATACTTGCAATTCCTTAGAGGTACGAAGTACGCTCCACCGGCGGGGAGCCTTCGCTCGATAAGTCGAAGAATCTCGCACTGTTGGCCTTTGCTTTTTGCTGTGGGAAAATAGTTTCACAACAGCTCTCGCAACCTTCGTTCGAATGAGGAACAACAATCTCATTGGGCTCCGGCTTTCTTATAAGTACATTCGCGTCTTTTATGGAAGTGGGTGTGCGAGTGAATGGGACAGTACCAGAATGGAGATATGGTGTGTTATAGAACGTGATTTTGTTCTAATTGTTACGAACCAGAAGAAGAAAACAACGAGCCTGTTTCCATGTATGGTCGCATAATACAGCTTAAGTTAACCAAAACAAAAAAAAACTCTGAACTGGCAATAACAGAAAAGTTAGACATACACTTACCTTCTGAAGCTCATTTAGACAAACGAAGGCAATCAAATGCTACATCCTGACGATATAATGATTTCATTCCGAAGTACTTTAAGTTAATAGCTGCACAATCACCACACTGCACAGAGACCTACAAGCCGCATACATACAGACTGACGTGGAGATATTATACAGAAGTTTTGAAGAGAACCTCTGGTCGTTCGAACCCGCAAATTAATTATGGGCTGGCGTCACTGTCTTCTGATTACATTTGTCAATTAATTCGTAAATAGAAGACAAAATATCCTAAATATTTGTGTAATATATGTTTGGTTAAAAAAAGAAAGATGGGCACTTCGAATAACTTGTGAGTGTTGACTCGAAAAAGCTTACAATACAGAGAGAAGTATAGTCCTGTACACGAAGGGGGTGTAGAGGACATAAAGTGGGGGGGGGGGGGCAAGAATTTGATTTAAAAAAATTGTTGGGGGTACTTAAGCATACTAAAAGTCCCCACTCCTACCCCTGCCGCTTCATAGTGAGGGGGTGTAAATATCCCTTTTTTTTGGTGTTTTAAACCGAAAAAAATGTTTACATTAGAAATTAAAGCTAGCAATATTTCCTACAAGAATATTTATATTAATTTTATTTCTATCTAGCTATAGTTTTTTATATCAAAAATCGACAGTTTCCGGAAAATTGTTTTTCGCCTGGCGTTATTCGTCAAACTTGTCTTTTTAACTCTTCGTTCTGAGGGGGGGAGGCCCTTCATAACGTCCTCTACACCCCCCCCCCCCTATTGGGCATTCATTGACGGAATAGCAGGCATGTTAAGAGACATGAGAATGAATATGTCTTAAGTTAACTAGGCTCATTGGTTTTCTCAATACCGTCACTTATCCAAAAACTGTTCTTGGCCAGGTGACGCTTAGCTAAAGCATATCTATTTACGACTGAGCTATAAAGCGTAGGACCATTGCCGCAACGCTGCATGGAGCCCGCCAAAAGCCCTGGTGATAAGAGCTGATAAGAAGGAGCGGGAAGTAGGCCAAAGGACTGATGCGATATAGATGGCCCTGTATGGAAATGCTATGAGCTCACCAAAGTACTTCCATCGTTGCCATGGCATTAGTTGCCAGGGAGAGTAGGGCATTTGTCAGGGTGCAATATATAGACACCAATATATAGGTAATATATAGACAAATACTCCATTAGTACCATATCCGAACCATTCATATATGCCTGAATGCCAATTATGAAAACAGTCGAAAATAAATATGCATATGGCCGTATGATTAGCAATGCCGTCATGTCTGTGAGTTAATAGCTAATGGCCTTTATGCTGTATCATAAAGTTATGGAATTGTTATGACCTGGTATTAAACATAACTTATAGCAATTATATAATAGGTTATAAATAACACCAAATAATGACATTTCTCTTCAAAAATATTGTTTAATTGGCAAGAAATTTAGACACAGCCGTCATGTCTTTCATCCCCAGGCTACAGTTAACAATTTTGAAGGATTGCAATATAAATAACACCAATGTTTTTTTGGAAGAATTTTGGTTATGTATACGTATGTATCTGTTTAAATATTTCTTTACTAGCAATTTTGTCGTATTTTATCTCTTGGTCTCATCACTGAAATTATACTACATACATCATTATAGTTGAAAAAACTGTAAATAGGACAGGGGAAACCCGATCGAAAAAAAATTTTTAAAACGAGAAAGTATGATGTATAAATTTTGTAGATTAAAACGACCACGATTATCATTCGTAATTTGACTCATAACGCTTTGCTAGTAAAACTTAAAAGCTACACTTACTTATTTGAGTAAAAAAAAAAAAATCTTAAATTAAAAAAATATTTTACAAAGTTGTTCTATGTAAAACATCACGTTAGTTTGATGTGCAGTTGTCCAGGGCAATGAGTGGCTTGATCGGTTCTTAAATTCGCGATCAGATCAATAGACTGCCATGTTCCTAATTTCCGCTATGTACTAATATGTTCATCTTAATTTATATACAGCACAAGCTACCTCAATTTTCTGTTGTGGTCTCATATCCCTTCACCTGAAAGTCATCACAACAAACTTAAGTATTGTAAACTTCATATATGTCGGTGTTAACCCGTACACTCCATTAATCTTTGGGAGTAACCAAATAAAAAAAAAACAGTATTCAACATAATCATGGCAAAATCTGAAAATTTCACATCTGAGAAGATTTTTAATTAATGGATAAGTGAATGGCAGAGTCCACATGCAGCTTCGGATATTAACTTTAATAAAGGCCGCTTTTGAGAGGGCCCTCAAAACTTCCTTAGCCCCGGTTCGTTAATTTAATTCTTAATTGACTTGTGCTTTCGAGGAGTTACAGTTGACCCAAGTGGAGGGAGGGAGAGGGAGAGGGAGAGGGAGAGAGAGAGAGAGAGAGAGAGAGAGAGAGAGAGAGAGAGAGAGAGAGAGAGAGAGAGAAAGAGAGAGAGAGAGAGAGCACCTCTTCTTGCTATCTCTCTCTGTTAAATCTTTCATTTCGATAGTTTTCAATCATTTGTAAGATTATATCCTCAGAACTTTTATTGCTAAGATTATTGTTGTATTATTATTATTATTAAAGCACTAAACAAAATAAATTAACATTTACAATTTAAAAGGGTTGTGAAGGGTTTGTCAGGAAATCGATTTGGGTCAAGGGAAAATAAATGTTTAATTTTCTTTCTATTGGAAGGAGAATACACAGGTCTGTATGTGATCCAGCATATATTCCCAAATGAACTTAAGTACCTATTGAACCCATCGCCGAAGTGAGGGTTTAGCTCGTCGAAATTAAGTTTTCAAAAAGCTTTTAGTAAAAAGTGAAAGATTTCTTCGCTTTCATAAGAGACCTGCTATAAATCTGTAACAGTGGGAGTCCTGGCAATGAGCAGTTTCCTCAATTATGTCCTGTCTGTAATGAGCGTCTGTGGCTCTCGCAGCTGACGGAGGAGCGTGGGGGACTTCCCGAGACTCCGCTTCCTCTTTCCCATGCGAGGCAGGTGACAATTATGTGTGGATTTGGGAGGTGTCTGGGCTGTTTGTTAATACTGTATGAATGAGCGAGTGAATGAAAATTGTAATTATGTTACGAATGAAAACATTTATCACAATTACTTATTGCCCAATGAGGCAGATTGTAGTTTTCTCATAACAAAATTGTCACTTTGTAAAATACCTTATAGGTTTCTCTGACTATATTTTGTTTATGATATTTTATCAACATCGGATGTTTCGCCAATTTAGGCATCCCTAGGAATAAAATTCAAACAAATTATAGTCGAAACAACACTATTAAAAAAAATTATATAAAATTTTAAATCGTAAATAAATATTATATTACAAGGGTACTTTGTTAAGTATGAAACCATTTACAAAACTATGATGTATAAAAATCATTTTTGCCACCTCATGTAGGAAGACGTGTTTTTTTGTGTTTGGGGGAGGCTGTATAGACTAATGAAGGAATATTTACCATTTGCACCCAAATTGGTTATTTTTATGAATTATACGACAAACTCCACGGAACACAATAATCAGGAATGAGAAAACTTTAGAAAAAATTTGATTTTGACACAGTGTAAATATTAACATACCAGGTGTCTTTTTGGAGTGCTACTCTTGAGAATAGTATTGTAGCTCAGTTATTTATGAATAGTATTTCTTCAGCCCCCACAAAGACCACCATCCTCTTGAGGTAGGAACCGCCAGCTGCTCCCCGAAGACACTGATCAATGGAGCCCGTGCCATATCCCATTTCGTATTCCTCACGGCCTCCCGTGTAGCTCTTCAGCGCTACAGTTGACCCCCTTCTGCTTGCTGCCCGCGGACAGCCGTTTAAGTCTCCCCTTTATCCCTCAGGCTACCTGAGCACCCTCGGGATAATGAACTGTAGTGGTGCGGTGCCTCCACAAGAATGGATTGTTGTGCTCTCGTACTCCATTACTTCTGCCCAGGTAGTGCTATCAGGAACACCCGGCACCTGGTCCGCTGCACAAAGGGCCCACTCTAGCCTTGAGTCGTTTTTCTCCCGTTTTTGTTTTTTTACGACTGCCACTCACCCTCAACCCCAACACAAACACTTACTGTAGCTCATTAATATAAAATGTTCATTGCTAATTTTTTTGGGGGAAATCTGAAATTTTACATTCTTGGGACTGCATCCATACGTCTATAAACCTTGTAAATTTTATGATTCACTTGGTTTTAGTTAATTTTTTATTGCACAAACATTTATTTATCAATTAGTCTCAGATGTCTACTGCCATGTTTTCGCTGGGTCTCCAGTATTGCTGAATGTACACCGCACTCACTAGAACTCTAAATGGTCTTCGAATTATTGTTTGATATATCAATTTTCATTAAATATAATTATTACTCTTGATAAGTCAATAAAACCAAATTGATTCGGATTTAGTTATATTCACGCCAAAATATAAACTCCATAATACTGAACTTCTTCTTATCTCACAATTCCTTTGAGTTTTAAATACGACTGAGCTCCCAAGCTGAATTGATCTAGAACCTAAAGCACTCCCTCCTGCAATGGCCTTTGCCAATCATTTTTTCCATTCACTTTTTTTTCTTTTTTTTTTTTTCCCATAGCCCCTTCAAATTTAGAGATAATTCTATACAACTATAGAACCTCAGGCGAATCTATTTACAAATTATTTTTGTATTTCCTTGTAGCGTCGCTACATTATATACAGGTTTTGTTATTTTATAAAAAATTATATAATGAATTAACAAGTATAATGATACACATTATACGTGGCTGGACTAAACTGACTAATAAAGGTGACGGGGCTCACCTTTTTAATCAAACTTAAAACTAACTTACATACTAATTCTTAACATAATTTTTCCCCGAGAGTCTGCTGCCATCGATGCGGGAGGGGTGGTGGGGCTATAGTGTTAAAATATCTCAGACGGTATGATGAAATAATTAATAGGCGGGAAAAGCTCTTGAGTGAGTGAGATGTGTGAAGATATTGGGATACATTAGCTTCCGGATCAATACATACTGGTTGTCCGAACGGGAATTAAACGAAATAAGTATACTATTCTTGAATTATGGAAAAAATAAATGGGATACTCGTGAAAAATATTGAGATAATTACTGGAATTCCGTACTTTTTATTTTAAGTTAAAGTTTTAGATTAAAACGAATAAATTTTGTAAAAATTAAACGCATTGGTGAGCTTGTAGTTCTAGCCAGTATCAAATATCAAAGTAGTACCTTTTTGATCAAACTTAAAACTAACTTACATACTAATTCTTATCCTAATTTTTCCCTGACAGTCTGTTGCCATCGATGTGGGAGGGGTGGTGGGGTCATAGTGTTAAACACTGGGTTTGTGAGGTGCTGCAACGAATCAAAAAACTTGATGTGTCTCCAGCGGATGAACTCACCCACCGACGGCAAACCAAGCAACGGGTGCAGGTCAGCGTTCTTTAACCTCTCGAGAGAGGTATGTCGGACCACTTTTCGCATGATCCCATTCTGGAAATGTGGGAGACATTTGGCTATACTGTCAGTCACGTGGGTAAATAGCGTGCCACATTCATATATATATAAGCACACATATAAATTGAGATATTCTATTCGAGAAAGTAAGAACATGTGCACGAAGCACTCTGCGATAAGTTCTTTGAAAAAGTAAGTTCTCTCGTGAACTTTATGTGTCTGAACCAAGAACTCAAACTTGACCATCAAGCACTGATAGTCATCGATCACTCCAGCTCGCTTTTCTTTCGAGTGCAGGTGAATATCTTAACAGCTGCCGAAGTTAACTTGGTGGGATTTAGAGCACGGAGGAAAGCAATAGTTGAACTGATTAATCATAAGTTGAATTGCTGTAGTATGATACAATGTATTCACAATCTACTTCCGGGGCTTAGAACTTCAATGGTGACTATTTTGGAATTTAAAAGCGGACATTGCGAAATGTTATGAAGTACGGTCGCTAAGCCTAGACATAAAACTTTCTAAGCCCTGGAAAACATTTTCTTTCTAAGCCTAAACATGGAAAAGTTATGAGTGCGGAACTCGTATAGTGCTTACTTTACATAAAAAATGTTGACACTTGCATTGAAGTAAATACATTTTATAACTGCACGCTATCTTGTCGCCAGGCCTCGATTACCTCAGACCTATATATCGCCATACTGGAGTATGTCCAGTTCTTGTACTGTACAGTTGAAGAATAGAATAAATTTCTAAGAAAAATAAACAATAAATAAACAAATAACTAACACGAAAAATTGGTGGAAACTTGCTCCCGTGGTAAAGTGTGTTGTACGTAATGAAGGAGCTACACAAAGATATTCATTTTCGCTCACACCTTGTACTGTACCAGAGGGGTCCATCTTACCCGGGAGTGACCCCCAAGTTAACTGTGTACTCGGTGCTTTGTTTGTAAGGGGCGATCACATAGATTTTAGCGTGGTGATGACGATGCGTGCTTATATATTGTATTTCTTATTAATTTTTTTATACTTAACTTCTTTATTGTCCTAAAATTACAATCTGCCTTATTAGGCAATAAGTAATTGAGATAAATGTTCTCATTCATACAGTATTTACAATTCGTCATTCATTCACTCGCTCATTCATACTATACTTACAAACAGCCCAGAGACCTCCCAAGTATACATGGTTGCCACCTCCCTCGCATGCAAAAGACGAAGCGCAGTGTTGGGAAGTCCCCCATGCTTCTCCGTCAGCAGCGTCACTGGATACGAGGTAGTGGAGGCAGACGAAGAGCGCGAGAGCCACATACGCTCAGGACATGATTGGAGACATGGCTATTGCCAGGACTCCCACTGTCACGCATTTACAGCAGGTCACGAGGCCACAACCGTTTCAGTCTCCGAGGAGGATTATAGGGATGAGTGGTGCAGTGCAATGACTGTGCTAGGGGATTAGGGTGGTTTCATAGGTTACTATGGAATTTCATGAACTTGGAAGGGATGAGTTCAAGAATGTAGGGTATATTAAGATCGTTGTATTTCTTCTATTGACATAGAGTCATTCATACACATAACCTCTTGATAATTATTCACTTATTATTATGCATTCTTTGTCTCGCTCTTATCTCGATTGTAGACTCGCCCAGAGATAATGAAGACCTGGGGACGATTTGTAGCATGCCATTATCATAAGTCTATCTCTGATGATACATGGATCGAGACAGGCAGACAGACAAGTGATAAGCATGTTTATGCAGAATGCAGCCGGCAATTATCAGTATTATGCATTCCTCACTGGTTCGCCTGAGGCTCCACAAAGATGGCATTCATCATAGATATCTCTGCAAGGGCGTTCTTCGAGATATCTTCACATTCACTTCATCCTAACGTAATCTCCGGGTCGCTTCAGAGGGAATCTAGGATCAAACGGTATATCCATCTCTTAGTTTATTGCGTATTCAGGCAACAGCGTTTCTTCTTCAAATGATTTTTTTTTTTTTTAGAACGTGTGCTTTTAAAGGAAACTAGCTGTTTTTTTGTATTTTGTACCGGTCACTTAGGTTTCGATAACGGAAACCAATTTTGGACATGTCTCCCTTGGTATAAAGTGCCATAGGTTTTTTTTTATTTTAGAAGGTTTAAGACTTATATTGCTCCAGGTGCACAGGGGTTTCCCAACTTCTCAACTCACATTACCATTATAGTATAGGCCATGTGATCATAAATAGTTTTTTTTTCTATCGACACTAAATATAAACTATTTTATTATCATTGAATTTATATATGAATATGATCATATATAAGTAGCGGATAAATACTCTCAGGCATACTAAAGGTACTTTACAACCACGAGAGCTCTTATTTTCTCCACCTCCTATAATAAGGGCAATGATCTCATAGTCCTGATCCGGCACTCCTTGACTTAATCCCTGCAACCTGCCTTATTCACTGGGGATTCGTGAGGTCCAAACCACCAGGCATTGTCAGCCTGATCCTTGTACACTTACTGCAATATGGAACAACTGGAGGAACTCATTTATGTACTTAATGCATTTATTAATGTCTTTGTTGTGGCTAACTCATTTTGCATCACCTCTACACTATATCCGTTTTCATGCTATTAACCTCTTGTATTTTGTCAATTTGCGTTTTACTAAGCTGAGGGAGTGGTACCATACGTCTGCCTCATTGAGCTGTTTCAGAGAAAACAATTCTAAAACTTTCGACTAAAGTGTTTCTGACTCACTAATACATAATGCATAGTACATGTGCGTGTTTTCTTAAAATAAATTTTAGATTAAAGTTTCCATACTTTTTGAAATTTCCTATTTAAGTAGATTTCTTTCTTAGTTTATTCAGCATTTTTTATATATTTTTTTCTAAATTAAATTTTACAACTTTTACTAAAAAAAAAAAAAAATTTGAAATTTGCACATTTTATAAATGATTTAATTACAAACGATCCAATACTCGATCGGTTCGATGAATATGGTTATAAGGGATTTAATAGCTCCAGAGAATTCAGATATGGGTTATTAACTGTCGGGCTATCGGCTTTGACGTTTTCATTACATTTATCAATAATAGATGGCATTCCGATATGTTATGTCTCCTGCACATATTAGCCTCAGAATTTCCTATGTAGCTTATTACAAATGATGAAAAAGAAACAGAGGAGATCTTTAGGTTTCAATCCATGAATGAATTTCACTACCGTCCACCGAATTTGAGTAAAATAGGGCGTGGGTGATGAGTATTAATATATACTATATCGTGAAGAAACGTTTTATAAAAGGTGATGCTCCGTGTGAGCGTTATTGCAGCATGTTTTCATAGCAATACTAACTTTGAAATTATGAATTTTAGTCTTAACTTTACTTATTTATTTATAAAAAAATTTTTATCCTGCTGTTTTTTTTATTATGCTGTTAATTATTAATAAATATAAATAATAGCTGGACTAACAACATAAAACTATACTCATTTAAAAACGATAGTATTTCTAATATTTTCATAGCCGTGTCTCAAAATTCTTGATCACCCCTCACATCAGCGGTACCGACCGAATCTATTACAATAATGCCAGCAGCACAATATATATTTTTTTCTTATGTACTTGAAAAAAATGGTAGATATGATGGGGTAACGTTGGTCTTTATGATACGAAATATAAGCATATTTTGGAGACTAATAGACCGTAATTATTTTGCAACATAGTTCCCACTTAAAAAAATCCAGGAAACACACCCACAACTGTTGCAGTATGCTATGGCAACTGTTGAATGGTTGGAACTATTAGAAGCGTCCACAATAGAGTTTAATTTGAGATCAATGCCCTTACTATAGGAGGTGGAGAAAATAAGAGCTCTCGTGGGTAGAGAGTACCTTTAGTATGCCTGAGATTATTTATCCGCTACTTAATATGATGACATTCATATATAAATTCAATGATAATAAAATAGTTTATATTTAGTGTCGATAGAAAAAAAACCTATTTATGATCACATGGCCTATGCTATAATGGTGAGTTGAGAAGTGGGGAAACCCCCTGTGCACCTGAAACAATAAGCTCTACAAACTCTAAATGGAGACATAATTCATCATCAGCTGATACAAGCCAAGCTAACCTCTTAATAATATCAACGTAACAACATAGAGTAAATAAATACACTTCATAATTATTGTATGAAGGGACAGGTTCATTGACTAGTAGTTAGGCTAGTTACAATTACTTATAAGCGAACGATTATATTAGGGGGACCAGAAAGTAATGTCGTTTTTTTTACATTATAAATTCAAACAAATAAATTGTTAACAAGTTTTTGTTTTTAATCAAAGAAGAAATCACCCTCGTTATCAACAACCTTTTGTCATCTAGTGTGAAAATGTTCAATGCCAGATTGATAAAAGTCAATTGGTCTTTGAGCAAAATATGTGGAGATGGCATTTTGGACGAATATGGTGAGGCAATACTTCCCAATTCGTAAGTTTTTTCCATGTTCGTCTTGCACAGTGCGATCTTGCATTATCGTGTTTCAAAATAACGCCTTCTGTTGACAATCGCTGAGCACTGTTAAAATTAAAGATTGATTTACTCGATCCCATTGTTCACAAAAAAGGACAGCATTCAGGTTGCAGCACTTCAAAATGAACGACCCCGCGAATACTCCATCAAACACACAAGCGCCATTTTGGAGTGTAAACCTGGATTAGCTGTACTTCG
This sequence comes from Acanthosoma haemorrhoidale, assembly GCA_930367205.1. Classification (NCBI taxonomy): domain Eukaryota; kingdom Metazoa; phylum Arthropoda; class Insecta; order Hemiptera; family Acanthosomatidae; genus Acanthosoma; species Acanthosoma haemorrhoidale. The sequence continues at coordinate 111,607,761 of OV884014.1, read as the reverse complement.
TGCCGATTCATGCGGAGAGAGATTTTTGCATTATCATAGAGGACCCATTTTTCGTCTCCAGCCTCACCCACCATACTCGCTATTGCGCCATCGGATTTCAATTTATTCTGATCGCTAAAAAAAATTCGCAATTTGGATGATGTCCAAAATGCCATCTCCAGATATTTTGTTCAGTAACCAATTGATTTTTATCGGTCCGGCATTGAAAATTTCCATACTAGATGGCAAAATGTTGTTGTTAAGGAGGGTGATTTCTTCATTCATTTGAAACAAAAACTTGTTAAAAATTTATTTGTTTGAATTTAATGTAAAGAAAAGTTTTCTTAAACGTAATGCTCCGTGTGAACGCCATTGTAGCATCTACTGCGCAGTTGCATTGACACTGCACATTCTGCCAGGGTGCAATAAGCTATACTCACGATTGGCGTGGGAAAGACCCCTCTGCTAGCAGCCAGTGCGATATCGGATATATCTGCTACTTGTCTGCAGATACCTTCTAGTCCATCATCGAGTGTCGATCAGTTCTAGTCGCAGCAGCTGCCATGGTGAGTCTACTATTCAAATAACTATTAGTTCCTGCTGTCGGCTTAGCGTTTAAATGTCGTTTTAGGGCACTTTAAAACGTCATTTGTCATCGCCATCGTTTAGTTTTTTGTCTGTTTTTTTCTGTTCGTGCTTTGTACCCCCCCCCCGCCTGTCAGTCTGTCCGTACGCGATGAAAAATAACTCAGTGAAGGATAACTCGATACTTTCTCGACGGTGTTTATCTCGCTATTGCGTCGTATACATTGCGCAAATCCTTGTTAAGATTCATTTGCATGAGGGCATTAATGTCGAACATGACAGCTACGATGCATTTTCCCTCTTCCCTCGGGAGAGATAGCTCTATTGATAATTATTCCTTTGCCTTAGCCTGAGGGAATGACTAACTGTACAGCCACGTCGTATGGAAATTCCCAGCGTTTAATAACAGTTGATTTATTTTGTCAACTTACTCCGATGCACTGCGGACAGAGGATAGAAAGTGTGGGACCGTTGTATGGGAAACATTCCAGGCAACTGGAAGTGATAACAACCGCAGTCTTGAAAGGGTTTAATACTTTTTTTTAGAAATGTTTTCTATCCCGAGGGACCGTTCGCTGAGGCCTTGATAGTTTGTAATCTGTTTAAATATGGTCGTGATATGATTAAGAAGTACAAAACTAATCTTTTTTTTTACCTAGTTTAAGCTGCTGATGGTGTCTTAACAATATCCTCTATGCAAAGTTCTACTTAGATACATTTATTATTTACTATAAATAAAATAGCAGAATATAATTGTATAGCAATTGTTTCATGTGGTACAGATATTTATTTAGGGGAAGAATGGTTATAGATTTGAAATGAAAAGTTATATAACTGGCAGAGTCGTGGTGTAAGTTGATACTGAGCAACTGATCGACCCTGGACGAATGCACTATCTTCCCGATATGAATCTCTACCAGGGACTGGGAAGGCTCCCAGCTCCCAGGAAGGACCCAGTGTCACCTTGATACAAATTTCTAAAAGCCTGCACTACATCTCTACTAGTACATTGCGAAACCAGTGATTTCAATGTGGCTGATGAGAACTCTGCTAGGAACAAAAAACTGGGCATTATTGTGTCGATGTAGCGTGTCTATTTTCATCACTTGACTGGCAAGCATTTAAAGAAATTCGACACCGACGGAGTAATTCCTTTGTATGCTCGTCTGCCAGGTAACAGCTAACCACCCCATATCCCCAACGACTTTGTACTCCGATGGTACAAACCGAAACTGTCCGGAAAAGGATTTCCTTTGACAGAGGATGTAGTTGAAGTCTTACGGCGAGGGGGGCGGACAACAGGTGCCTGCGGTCACGAACCTCCACCCCCCCTCGTAATCTTCTTAAGCGCACAACGCCCCCTGACGAGGGTGAGTCTAATTCTTATGGGCTGATTGACATATGCCAGGTAGTGTATAACTGTACCAGGCAGCTGGAGACTCTCCGAGTATAATAGTCACTAAGACCTTACTGCGCATTACTAGAATTCACGGAAACTCCACATTGACGGGATCTAAATTTTTTTTTTTTTTATATATATAACTTCTTTATTGTGCTATAATTACAATCTGCCTCATTAGGCAATAAGTAATTGAGATAAATGTTCTCATTCATACAGTATTTACAAAAAGCCCAGAGGCCTCCCAAAACCACATGTCACCTCACTCGCATGCGAAAGAGGGAGTCTTGGGAAGTCCCCCACGAACTTGTGGAGGCTAACCAAGAGCGTGAGAGCCACATATGCTCAGGCCATGATTGGAGAAACAGACCATTGTCAGGACTCCCACTGTCGGGGAGCCTGCCATTCACTCGCTCATTCATACTATACTTACAAACAGCCCAGAGACCTCCCAAGTATACATGGTTGCCACCTCCCTCGCATGCAAAAGACGAAGCGCAGTGTTGGGAAGTCCCTCATGCTTCTCCGTCAGCAGCGTCACTGGATACGAGGTAGTGGAGGCAGACGAAGAGCGCGAGAGCCACATACGCTCAGGACATGATTGGAGCCATGGCTATTGCCAGGACTCCCACTGTCACGCATTTACAGCAGGTCACGAGCCACTGCCGTTTTAGTCTCCGAGGAGGATTATAGGGATGAGTGGTGCAGTGCAATGACTGTGCTAGGGGATTAGGGTGATTGGATAGGTTACTATGGAATTTCATGAACTTGGAATAATCTAAAATATAAAACTTAAATTTAAAAACGTATATTTCACGTTTTAGTAAGCGTATTTTCATAGCAATACTAACTTTCAATACCATGTTCAAGATATGAATTTTAGTGTTAAGTAGTACAGTGGTCAACTTAAGTATCCAGTTCTAAATTGTATAGTTAACTCATTCTTTATGAATAATGTTTTGCTATCTTGCCATTAATTTTCTTAAAAATATATAATTTATAATTAAAAATGATAGTATTTCTAATATTTTCATAGCCGTGACTCGAAATTATTGATCACTTCAGATCAACAGTTAGAGAGTCTTTTAAAAGAAAAGAAAGAAAAGCTTTATTATGAAGTACAAGCAAAACACATACTGGGTGGCATGTCTAGGCACAAGTGGGGTCTGGGGTTAAAGCTGAGACATATATGTATAAGAAAAGGATAGTTCTGGGAAGTAGGGAGTAAGGGAAGTAAGGAGGGTTTCGGCTGCTTACTTAAAAATAACAGGACCCATCAGTGACTTCCAATGTCACGAGGCAGGCATACAGTTCTCCTCAACCCCTTGTTCTTAGCATTATAAAACTAACATTCTCGAGTTTATTGCAATAATTGCAACAGGAGCACAATATAAATTACTACTTTTTTTTTATTTCTTATTGCTGGTCCTAATAAATGTTCTTATGATATGAAATATAAGCAGTTTCGGAGATTAATAGGCCATAATTATTTTGCGCCATAGTTCCCACTTTAAAAAATCCAGGAAACACACCCACAACTGTTGCAGTATGCTATGGCAACTGTTGAATGCTTGGACCTATTAGAAGCGTCCAAAATAGAGTTTAATTTAAGAAAAAATTTAGATCACATGGCCTATACTATAAAGGTGAGTTGAGAAGTGGGGAAACCCCCTGTGCACCTGGAACAATAAACTCTATAAACTCTAAATGGAGAAATAATTCATCATCAGCTGATACAAGCCAAGCTAACCTCTTAATAATATCAACGTAACTACATAAAGTGAATAAATACACTTCATAAATATTGTATGAAGGCTTCATTGACTAGTAGTTAGGCTAGTTACAATTACTTACGAGCGGACGAACGAGACCTGATGAGCGGAAAATGGTGAAATATGCAAATAGGAAGGGTGGACTGATTCAATATTCTCCCGCCTAACCCCATAAAGCCGGCGATGGGGGCGCGCAAAAAAAAAAGTTGCTTAAATATCGTTACTGGAGTAATAAGGACAGGAGGCGATAAAGCAAGTTTTCAATTTAGCAGAAGCTCGTAAAGTACAGCCCCGGACTCGGCTAATTCCCGATAGCCATCGGCGCCGATATAAAAATGAGTTAAAAGCCTGGAACGTCGCAGAGCCTGCCTGGAAGATAAGGCACCTGTTCTATCCAGCCTGCTCTAATGACAATATCTCATTCTACCCGCCTTCCAGTTTATTTTCATCACATTCTCCACGATGGGGAGAAAGATAGTTTATTTCGATAATTTAATTTAGCCACGGTCTGTGCCGATATGAGATGAAGTGCCTTGTCGGTATTGAAGTCATGCCTTGCCCGAGTCTTAAAATAGTAGTTTGATTAGAGGCCCCTGTACTTGCTAGTGCTGGAGTTAAACTTCAGAAGAACTATTTGTAACGAATCAAACGGTCGAGCTAATTGACCTAGTTAAAGCGAAACTATTCAATCCTTACGTTTCAATGAGCAATTTATTCTCAATAAAACCAGCAATGAAACCCAGTTACGAATTAACAACACTAAAACAGCGAATGTCTTGGAAACCAAGGACACTAAAACAGCGAATGTCATGGAAACCAACGACACTAAAACAGCGAATGTCTTGGAAACCAACGAAACTAAAACATAGAAGCAATGCTCTAATCATGAAATCAATGAGCAAAGTGGTTGAATAGTCATAAAATACCTAAATACCTATTGAAAAATTATGAGACAGATAAATACTAAATACTTTCACCTACTAAATACTCAGGTCTCAGGTACATTAGAATCGAAGTAAAACAGCCTATTCCCCACTTCACCGATTTGTTTGGTATGTCGATAAGTTTCGAAAAGATTTATAAACCAATCAGCCATTTTGTTTCTTTCATTTCTGACTTGGCCATTTTACTAATTTAGTTTTGTTTCAACTCTTAATATCTTGGTCCTTTTTACGGTGGTGTAAGTTGAATTCTAAATGCGAAATGACTTGTCTGTCCACCGCATTTTTTTTTCCTTTATTTTCGTAAGCACTTTCAATAATAAATTATAATTTTCACGATTTAGGCATCGGGAGAACCGAAAGTGCCAGGGGTTAACTACGCCAGATAAAAAACCCATTTTAAAGTAAATTTCACTTTTTAGCCATCCTCTAACGAGGCTAAAATGATGATTAGTTCAAATATTGATAAAATAATGGTAAAAATTTAATAATATATGTATTATTATTTAACAATTTTTTTTCTAAACCCCTTTAATTAATTATAACATTTTTTAACAATTTACAAAATTTCAATTTACAAATTTCTCCTGATTCTGCGATGCGCTGATGCATTCGAAGAATGTTGGGTTACATAACAATAACAGATTGACGTGTAAATTACAATGCAATGTATAAATACTTGGTGATTTAACAATAGTTATTCCAATCTTTTAAATATTTTACCTGCTAAATTTCAATCATAGAGTTTATAATAAATTAATTATATTTTAGAAACTATTTTTTTCATATATATTCATTCTTATTTTTTATCTTTTGTTAAGTGTATTATTAGGAAAATGCGTTCATGCTCGCGTCCATTTCAACCGCCTTCATCGGGTCAATGTGCCTAAATCTTTACCTATTCTACCCTACCCTAAACAGCCCATACGCAACGGCCTACTAAGACGGACATTGTTGAAGGGTCAGGTATCCACTTTAAGAACTTGAAGCCATGAGATTGCCTCAGAGATCTTAAAGTCGATATAGAGCAGATTAGTGAGCGTAGATATCCCACAAGCTTGCTCAAGCTCGTCCCACAGTGCATAATATATGGAATATGTCCGATAAATATACAATGTATTATATGCATAATACATAGAGTTAGCGAGAGCAGAGGATCAGACCCACACTGCCCACACTCTGTGGCTACCGTTCGTTTTCTACCCGCAATCTGCAGCATGGCCACATATATTGCATGTATCATTAGTGTATCCGATATCTCTATGTAGGTGTATCGATAGTGTAGGCCCGGTGATTAATCGATATGCAATTACAAGCTGCTCCGCTTAATCGTATGCTTACAGGGTCCGAGCAGGATTTTCCTAATGAACCGCCTGCGTGGGTATTAATGACAACCCTTAATAATAATTACTCAACTATATTGATTGAAATATACTTCAAGGTGTTCAAGTTCTAGGTGTTAAATTAATAGGGCAAGTCTCTAACGAGGGCACAGCTTCTACATATGGGTACTGTATCCTTCACTGTCATGCGCCCAGTCTCTGCACATGTTCTCACAGACCTTGTTCAAGAAGGCAGAAGGGAAAGACTTCCTGATGAAAACATGAGTTTATTTCTCTAATGAAAGTCGAAGACTAAAGAAGCTAGGAAACGTACGGATTTTCTCCAGAACAAAATCTGTTTTAAAATGTCTCAAATTGAGCTCCTCAAACGTTAACTGGCGCTGAATACTATAAACTATATAGAATTTATTTGTGCGTAAATCAACGTTTAATGTCAGATGAAAGCACTTCTGTCACAAAAAAATACTTAAAATATTAAATAAAGAACACTAACAAATTCACGTGCTTTCGTTTTAGTGTGAGATTAAAATAAAAATAAATAAATATGACTATAAAGAAAAAAAGAAGATAAAATATGAAATTCTGTGAAGCATTAAAAGAGAGACAGGAGATAGAAAAAATGGGGCTAGTGTTTAATGGGTGGAACAGCCGGTGGACCGCAACGCAGATTCCGTTTACTCTGCGACTGCTATTTAACGCGAACTGTGAATTCCTCACAGCGACTGACTCTTGTATCTGCTCCGGAGTAACTGTGATAGTTCCACATTTCACGGACCGGTTACTCTGACCGCTCCCCACAAAGGGATGTTTATTCTAGGGAATACAAGAAGCACAATACTATATTTTAACTTTTATCTTGTCCGTAGGAAGATAGAACAATATATCACCATCGTAGAAATAATTAACAGAATATTTAATAATTATTAGTTGAAGAAAAAAAAAACAGATTGGCAGACTCGAACCAAAAACTCCGGAATATTGAGTCGTCCACCAGTGTGCTCCTTTTCTCTCTCTTTCTCTTTCTTACTCTTTCTTAGGCGAATCTATTTACATATTACATTTTGCATGTCCTGTACCATCGGTACACTGTATACAAGGTCTGAATCAGCATAGAAGTTATATCGTAATTAATTCAAATCATCCAAAGTTTCACATCAATTTAGTTAGCAGATAAATCTGTGTTTGCGAGAATCTATAATGAATCTAAAACATGAATATTCTCAATGCATCTAAAGTATGGCTACTTATTTTATTTAAATTCCCACGAGGAAAATAGAATTTGATGAAAAATCGGTGAAAGATTTTTTTAATTTATTTTTTTATAACCCCTTTATTTATTAACATATTTAGGAATAGATGAACAAAACCAGTGAACAAATATTTACAGATTTCTCCTCTTGCTGCATGCGCAGATGCATTTGAAGGAGGGTAGAATTACAATAAAAATTTTCTATTTGAAGTTAAAATTACAAATAACATATATGCAAGACTAGGTGATGGGGCTCACCTTCGGGTTACAATGTTCCAGTTCTAATTCGGTGGGTGAGTTCATCTGCCGGAGACACATCAAGTTTTTTAAATTAAAATTTTTGAAGTCGATATCCATATATATATATATATTTTTTTCTAAGCTCTCTAATTAGAAGATTAAGGATGAGGGAAAAATGAAGGGATATTTGGGTTGAGCGGATCCTTGTACTAGGAGCACCTGCTTGAAGGTGGTGTGAGGGAATTAAGGAGTGTGGGAAGCCTCGGTAGAGGTTGATAGTTGCGGTAGTGGTGAGAGTCCACTGCTGGCTGGGCCTAGAGTCTCTCTAGGCATGTAGTGCAGTCTTATTTAGTCGGATAGCAGTGTTGGGTGTCCGTTAGAGGCTTGTTGTTGGTGGGACAAGCGCCGTGATGTCCACCATTTGGTCTGCTTTACCAGATCTTGTGAGTTGCCATCGTGCCGGTAGTGGTGGTGGTGTCATGTCTCGAATAGAGGGTTTAGACTATGTTTCATCGAGCCGAAGAACTTAATGCGCCTTCTTTTGATGGCTTCGGTGATGGTCGGGACCTTGAACTTTTCTTGCATGTCGGAAGCATTCATATCGCTAAAAGGGGTATGCCATAGTGCCGTGCGCAGGATGTTGTTCTGGAAGCTCTGTAGTCGAATTATGGTGCTGGCATGTAAGAATCGAAAGAGTGATATAGATACACATATATATATTATAAGAAGTTAGTCGGGAACGTGGGTTTGCAAATCTGATTCGGATTTTTTTTTTTAAAACAAAAAAAGTTATTTAATTCGATAAAACCGAATTGGGCAAGAAAAACCAATGAGAAACGTATGTTGGGATATTTACAACATGTATTGTGAGGATAAGTTTGAAATAAGTTGTTTGCTTTATTGTATTTAATATGTATAAATATTAAAGGGTGAATTCACAGCTTTAAATATGAAATAGGTTCTGAGGTCTTGACTAGAAACCTTGACAGTAAAACTAATTTTCAAGTAAATTTAATTTTAATTTTGTTGATTTTGTTGTTGTCATAGCGAATTATATAATGCAAGTTCAACCTAAAACAGTTGTGTTACAACTATACGAAAGTAAAATTATTTTATTAATAACGTACTATTTTTAAAGAAATTTAGCTATGTGACCTCTTATAAGTAATTATATATGAATGTATGCTTTTGTTCTTGTATATGATACAATGCTTGTATATGGTTTTTATGTAATTTTCAGCACTTTATAATAATATTATAATAATTGAGGTATCGAAATCGCTTTAAATAATGCATTTAATGTAGGTTATTTATGAGTAGGCGTATATGTCGCAATTATCATCTGTTCAAACTGAAGGTGAGCCCCATCACCTAGTATTGTATGTATGTTATTTGACCTGTTAACTTCAAAAAGATATTGTGTTGTAATTCTACCCTCCTTCGAATGCACCTGCGCATCCAGCAAGAGGAGTAATCTGTAAATATTTGTTCACATATTGTATAATAAATAATATAATGGGGGGGATCTGTTTACAGTCTGGTTTACAGGGCGCTTGTTTTCTTCAGTTTCGTTGATCCTAATGAAGTTTAAGCAATGGGATTGTGGTTTGTATAATTCGTCCGGGCCAGCAATAGTTCGTATGTTCTAGTTAAGTATCTTTCAATGATCACTTCGTACTAATAGCATTTCGAAGCATTATAGGCACGGTTCAATCGTTAAAAACATTCTTTAAATTTCCATAGCAATGCAAACACAGTCTTTCATGTGTTTACAGGTATAATTATCAGACTGTCGCAAACATCCCTTAATCTGAGCAGTTTATCAGGTAATAATTGACATAGACCTGAAACAAGGCACACCTGTACACTGATGACGTAAGGGCTGCTCATATTAATAATGACGTCACGTTTGAGCCCTCATGAGAGCCGGACTATTGTATAGAGAAAGTTGAATGAGTTATCGCTTGTACAAGATCGGACCCGAACCCTTTCACACTTTCCCACCCGACTGTGACAACTCTAATAGTTCTGGGGGTACTTAAAACGTTTGCGAACCCAATATATCTTGTAGCTGACTTTCTCAAAGGACTTTCTTAAATCGTGAAAATAATAAAAGTGCTTACGAAAATAAAGCAAAAAAAAAATGCGGTGGACAGACAAATCATTTTGCATTTAGAATTCAAATGTTCGTTACATTGTGTCATGCTGATGGTCGTACATAAACAGGAAGGAGTGCATAAAATACACATATTTTTTTTTGTATTTAATTATTTATTTTCTCAACCCCTATTTAGTATTTTTTTTTTTTAATCATTATTATAAAAAAGAATATAATCTTTTCAGTGGGTTGCTCCTTTTACTACATAACATATGCATTTTAAGGAGTGCATAACTAAAAAGTAACATACTTTCTATGGTTAAAATTATATAAACTAAAATAGGACTAGGTGATCGAGCTCACCTTCGGGTTACAAGGAAGGAACTTACAAACTATAACCTTCCTGGTTCGACCACTTTCTGTCATTGGTTATATAATGCTAAGAATATTGTGATCCTAATATTATATATAAGGCTAAAAGCGCCTTCTAGTGTATACCTGCCTCGGGACTTTATGGAAGTCACTGGTGTTTCTTGTTATTTTTTAAGTAAGCGAACGCATCCCTCCCAATTCCTGAAACAACCCTTCTCATATTCACATATGTCTCAGCTTTAGTTCCAGTTCACAGTTGTTCACAAGACACTAGTCCATAAACACCCGACCCAGTAGTATGCAGTTTCATAACTCTTAATATTTGTATATACCAGTGTTTTGATTGTACTTCATAATAATGCTTTTCTTTCTTTTCTTTTAAAAGACTCTCCTCTACAAAGATTATTTAACGGTGGAGGAACGAGGCGGGGGTGATCGTGTTGAATACGGGGTTATATGTGTTGTAGCGAGTCGAAAAATTTGATATGTCTACATTGAATGAATTCATCCACCGTAGGCAGCTCAAAATCCTCGTGAAGCTCACTCTTCAATGCAGATCTGTGTATATATTGAGTAGGCGGTTTGGAGGGGTCGTTCAAGTACCTTGAAATTTAGTTTTGCCTGAAATTTTACTCTAAGCTCGTCAAATGATTTTACACTGATCTTCATATTATCCCAAATCTAAAAATGACACGTTTTCTCAGGAAGTCATCCAACGGTACCGTAGCGTCACTCCTCGTTTGTGTGACAAGTGTACAAGAAAATTCCATGGTACCACAGTAGCAAAGCATATACCCGGCCTAAGGTTTGTTAAGAGAAAGGTGTACTGTTGGAAAATTACTCATTCCGACTCAGCATGTCTCACATAGGTCTCTATGGATCTACTTCGATAAGAAGTATTAATTTTAGTTTGCGTTATTTACGGGGATAAAGAATGCAACCGTATGCAAATTGTGGAAGGATAATGGAGGTAACAAGAACTGTTTTTTTTTTGTTTTTTTTTTATTCATTAAATATACAAATAGCAGTGGCTCTTGTGTATAATGTAGTGGTTATGATGGCTACTTCAAGGGGTCAAAGGTCATTCAAAGATCATGATCTTTATTTTCTATTGCACATCTACCCTGCTTTAAATTAAAGTACATGAAGGCGCGACACTAACTATAAGCAAACAAACTCTCTGATATTTATCTCTGTCCAGGCGCTCTTTCCGACTGAGCTACCTCAGATGCAACCTGCGATCGTCCTGTCCTTACACGAAGAGATTGCAATAAAGAAGTTCCGTACAAGAAACGAGTCGATCGGCCGAACTACACCCACTCAGCTCCGGGATGGGGTAGTTTTTTTGCCGACCGTTGGCAAGCCTCAGCTGCACCTGCTCTCGATGTTTCGCCCACGCCCACAGCTGACAATTAGTGCGTGATTAGTACCACGCTGTACCGCCATTTTAAGACGTTCGCAGGTGCCCCTCAAACCCTGTGTGGAATTTAAATCGGCCGGTGTGAGTCATTTCTCGCCCACACGGGGACAGTTCGTTAGAGGTCTAATCCTTCCAGTTAGTGGAATTATCAAAGGTTTCAGCTGCCTTCTCGATTTCCTAAGGGGAAAAAAAAATTCAAACTGTACATCTTGTAGGGATTTATATTCAATATCGGGAGTCGCCAATCTCAATATCTTCAATTTCGATATACAATTGTCAACAGTTAAATAATCTTTGTAGAGGAGAGTCTTTTAGAAGAAAAGAAAGAAAATCTTTACTATGAAGTACAAGCAAAAAGAGTTACTACATACTGGGTGGAATGTGTGGGAACAAGTGGGATCTGGAGCTAAAACTGAGACATATATGTATAAGAAAAGGGTAGTTCTGGGAAGTAGGGAGGTCTTGGAGGGATGCGGTTTACTTACTTAAAAATAACAGGAAGCAACACGAGGTAGTTATATACTAGAAGGGGCTTTCTTCTACTTTTAGCATTATAGATAACTAACGAATATCCCAAAAATAGGCTGTCAGTAGAATTTTATAAGAGTACCTATTTATTCAAGTACATCTTGATATGAAAACGGCAAACTTGACTATTTTAAAACTCTGTATTTGAGTCAATCTTCACACCATTCAAAATAAATAATAAAATTAAACTCATTTTTAACATTATTCTTTACTTTTATAGAGGCAACTTTATTATGATAAAATCACAATCTGCCTCGTTGGGCAATAAGTAATTGTGATCAATTTTTTCATTCATATAGTATTTACAAACAGCCCAGATGCCTCCCAAGTCCACATGGTGGACACCTTCCTTGCATGCCAAAGAGGAAGTCTCGGGAAGTCCCCCGCGCTCCTCCGTCGGCCGCGTCACCGGATACGAGGCAGCGGAGGCTGACGAAGAGCGCGAGAGCCACATACGCTCAGGACATGATTGGAGAAACTAGACATTGCCAGGACTCCTACTGTCACGCATTTATTCCAATTTTTTTTTACAGATCCAATATCAAACTATTGTTAAATAGATCAAATGAAGGGGGGGATTTAAACACTTATATTACAATACAAGGTAGTGTTTGACTAGCGAAGAAAGATCATATTTTATAATGCTATAAGTAAAGCGGTTTTTTGAAAGAAATATAGCTGAAATAAGTGAATAAACATGTCCACACCACACATACGAGATTTAAACTGGAATAAAAGTTTCTCCGCGACTGTTTATTCTAACCCGGAACCGTCATATCATGAAACGATTACCACACAATGGCTGGACTGTCTCAGAGCCTGCACTTATCGCCTCTAATAGCGGCTAGCAATTGCTGCTCTGAATTGACTCACCTTTAATTGAAGGGCTGTGATAGAGCTGCTATCAAACATTACAATTCTGATTGCTGTTACAACCACAGCCTAAATGATAGTCTCACACCTATCATGATTGCCCAATATCCGGACACTTGCTAAGGGGATTGAGGGGTTGATGAAAGACCCCGCTTTGTCACAGCAGTGTCCATCCAAACGTAATAGATCAAAATATAAAATCACGGAAAAAAAATGAATGAGGATAAGATCATGCAAGATGGGAGACATCGGCTTTGGTTGGTAAAAGGGAGTTGTAGGCTTTACATCAAAGATATCAAAATGGACGAGGTTTTGACTCCGTGCCTTTTTAGGACGTTTTCTCCTAATTGTCTTAAACAGTCAAAACCTACTCCCTTCTCTCACTAGACCTAGACGAAACATTGATCATTAATGACCATCCATCTTTCATCGACCTTAGCCAATCTGCCAACAAAATGAACACACAGGATAATTAGAAGACTTAGTCTTCTTGTACTTAGTTCACAAGTACAACAGCTCACAGCAACAGACCATATCATTAAAACTCATTCAATGGAACTTGAATAAAGAAAGATCAAGTGTGAGAAAACCTATAACTATAATAGGTAAACAACTTTATTGTGATAAAATTAAAATCTGCCTTATCAGGCAATAAGTAATTGTGATAAATGTTTTCATTCATATAGTATTTACAAACAGCCCAGAAACCTTCCTCGCGTGCGAAAGAGGAAGCGGAGGCTTGGGAAGTCTCCCACGCTCCTCCGTTAGCAGCGTCATTGGATAAGAGCCAGCGGAGCCTGACCAGCGTGAGAGCCACAGACGCTCAGGACATAATTGGAGAAACTGGTCATTGCCAGGACTCCCACTGTCACGCGTTTATAGCAGGTCACGATTCCACTGCCATTTTAGTTTCCCAGGAGGAATATAGGGATGAGTGGCGCAGTGCAATGACTTTGCTAGGGGATTAGGGTGGTTGGATAGGCTACTATTGAATTTTATGAACTTGTAAGGGATTATTTTAAGAATATAAGGTATATTAAGATCGACATAAAGGGTTTTGTTGCTGACGTAATAAGGGGCATTGAATATTGTTCTCAGGACTTTTGATTGTAAGGATTGGATAGGCTTGATGCTCGATTTTTTTTCCTAGAACTATGAAGAATCAAACAATACAATCTGCAGGAAATGAGTGGGCACGCAAGACTCGTTAAGAAGACTACTGGGCCATAGCAGTCCTCATGGCCGATGTTTAAAGGTTCAAATAAATGCATACTTTTTATGATGAACTAATTATCGATTCAAAAGACATACAAAATAGGAGTCTTCTTTTGGACAAGTTTTGTTTATAATAGTAATTTTTATTGTAGTATATTTTCCACTCCCGTCAATAATTGACAGGCAAAGGAAACCTGCAGGAATGGAATGAGAATCTTAACATTGGCAAACTAGTTCTTTGAAAATCAAATTAGGAGTCGCATTGTCAAATCCGTGCCCAATTTTGTGCGGGTTCAGTTGTAGCTACTCCGACAGTTTGGAAGATTGCCTAGTCGTGCAGTGGTTCTGTTTAGTTCGGGCTGTATTCAACGTATTAAGTTCGTAGTACTTTAGTAGTTAGTAAGTAGACAAGTGTACACGTTAAGGCCCGGTGCACACATACGATTTTTAGCGAATACGCTTCAATTGATTTGTTTGCATGACCGTGAGTTCACGCCAACGGTAGATATCTCTATAAGAAATTAAGTAAACGTGTTGCATTTGATTGACAAGTGTACAACAATTAAAAATAATTTAATTCAATATAACTTTGCCGGATGTGTACTCCTTTGTACCCCAGGTGCTTCAAGCCGTAATTAGCGCATGCTCCGAACGTAGGAATATTTTTCAACGGGATTCTGTGTGTCAATAATCCACTCAGTGCCGTGAAGTAAAGTAGCCATGTAAGAAAACCTGTGTAAGGGTTAAGAGCGTAGTACTCCAAGCACTGGCTTAGTCGTCCATACTTGTACTTTCGTTCACCCTCGACTCCGAGCCGGCAAGAACTAAGGAGTACCGGAGATTGGTACAATCGATTGTACACGAAAGCACTCATGTACTCCACCATTTCTAATGCCGTGGGAACTGACATTCGTCATAGCTCAGACAGTGCAGCTGCTGTCTGATATCGATCCTCCACGGCTTATTATAGTTAGGGGGAGTGGACATTGTTGTAGTTGTAGTCAACAACAATTGTAGGCGGGACAATAGTATAGAACTATTGTTGTTGTAGAACCCCGGTAATGGCCTATAAAACGCTTGGGGGAATCTGGAGAAAAACTAAGTATTATTTGATTGGCCCCTTTGTCGGCAGTATAATGGCAGAGAAAATCTTTTTGTTAAATAATCGCTGTTCGGCCATCTTATATGAAATGTCACCGAACTCCGACAAAGTTTATGCAATTAGCTCAAACCTTCAATAATCTTTACGCTGTTCCTGCGATACATTAGGAAACCAGAGGAGTGTCGCAAGGTTATGACCTGAGCCCACTAATATTTTCAATTTTAGAGAGCAATTGAAATTTCTGATCCCTCTCAAATTTTGAAGTAAAATTTGAGTATTTATTTTGTTGAAACAATTTTCCAATAAATAACATAGTATTCTGTTCATGTAGGTTTAGCATAGATTACCCCAAGCCAACTCCTACACAGATCTAAAACTAAACCATCTGACTCATGTTTGCGGTAGATTTAGTTATCATTCCCTCCAGATATTCATGTATTTAGCATTGTTTGCGGTCCATGTCAATATTTGATCGTGGTTTTATGAGAATTAGAGAAAATGCTTATTGTTGTCTGCGTATACTCGTTATATGTGTCATAACTATGTGCAAATATATAATGCTTCTGGTTTTCCGACCACAATACGCTTTTATCTCCATTTTATTTTACTTTATGTAAATAGAATTATTTTATCATATAAAAATAAAGATTAAACTCATAAAGCTGTAGTTCTACAAATATGTCGTCACAGCAAAGAGTTTAATTAGAAAAGAATGTTTAATCAATAACGCCTGATTATTTGAAATGATTTATTCTTGGACTATGTAATTATAAACAAAAAACATGTCAGCCAAAGTGGTCGTTTGACCAACAAATAAAACTTGTGATTTTCACAAACGTAACAAAAAGAAAACATTTTTTCAAGTTGTGAAGAGCAAAAATCAAACTAGATGTAACCTATACTACTCCAGGTGAGCCTGCGAAAATAAAACAATCATCAAAACTTGACACTAGCAAAAAACGACAACACTTATTACTACTTTATTTTTTTTTTTGGTTTCGTCTAAGATGACAATATTTTTTTCGCCCGAGGACGGCCGCCACCGTATCTAAAATACCTATGTAATTCCAGCCGGAGGTGGCTCCACGAGATCGCCGATTGAATAACCAGTCCTGGACCCTCTCGCCGATGTAGGTGGAGTTTTTAATTTCACCAAAACCGGAAACCTTTCACTTTCGCCCGGGAGTGTCCGCCCAGGTCTTTGTGGTTGTTACATCCGGTCGGTGAAAACCGAGCCTTGGCCCCAAGTGCCTGAATAATCTCCATCAGCAATGAACGAACACTTTCGAGAAATCGTTGTTGTTACTGTGTAAAGTTTTAAATTGCCCTGGCAAAAGAAGAAACGAGAGCAAGAAGACTGAAATAGAGAAAATGATGATGAGATAATGAGCCAGAGAAGTTAGCTGGCAGACATTGAAGAAGAGACAGGCAGTCAAACACCGTTAGTACCTGCGACTCCAGATCCAGGTTAATTTTCCAGTTCCTGGAGTCTTTGTGTCGTGGCGACAATGAAGGCTAAGAGGGAGTTAACGGTACTCCCTGACATCTTCTATGTCTGTCTCATTTGTTCTTCCGATCGGGGTGTTGGCCATACACCATTCGACCCGATTGAATAAAAAATTGATCAATCATGATCTGCTCACTTCTTGTATATGATTAAAAACTTGTGGTGCGTTGAGCAACATTGAGTAGGTGCTTACTTTGAAATCGGTTATATATAAAAATATGTATACGTTTATTAGTGTTTTTTTTTCTTTAAATTAATATTAGCCCCTTTAAATTTACAGATTATTATTTACTATTATAGACCCTCAGGCGAATCTATTTACAAATTATTTTTGTATTTCCTGTAACGTCGCTACATTATATACAGGTTTTGTTATTTTATAAAAATTATATAATGGAATAAACAAGTATAATCATGCACATTATACGTAACTGGACTGAACTGACTAATAAAGGTGATGGGGCTCACCTTTTTGATCAAACTTAAAACTAACTTAGATACTAATTCTTAACCTAATTTTCCACCGACAGTCTGTGGCCATCGATACGGGAGGGGTGGTGGGGTCATAGTGTTAAACACTGGGTTGGTTAGGTGCTGCAACAAGTCAAAAAACTTGATGTGTCTCCGGCGGATGAACTCACCCACCAACAGCACACCAAGCGACGGGTGCAGGACAGCATGAGTGATACCAGAGTACAAACGACATCCAGAACACTGGATGATTTTTTTTTTTTTTGGATGATGTAATAAAAGGAGTTTCTATGCAATGCCACGAATTATAAACGCTATAGAAATATATTACTTGGTTTTGAAAATTAAATTATTTCTTCTTTTTTACTATTTAGTAATATTCTTTTCATTTTTTTTGTTTTCAGGTAAGTTCGTTGATCTATCTTCAATCAGTAAACATCAGTATTCAGTAAGTGGTGATTGATTGGTTATAATAAAAAAATTTATACTATCATATTTATGCTAAAAATATCCAAACGACATAAAAAAAAGAAAGAAAAGGATGCTTCAAGGACTAATGCTCCTGGTTCATGGCACATCCGGTGAATAAAACCTGTGACTAACGCCTAACTATTTTTAACTCTCCCTCTTTTTTCATTTCGGGGGGGGGGTCTTTTCTGTAAACTCAGTGTACAAATTATTCTTCGAGTTTAATCGTAAAGGGAGAGTTTTACCTCCAGTGAGCGTGACTCCCTGAGTTGTTTTATGTTTTAAATTTAAAAGACGCTTCGGAATCTGAAAGAAAATATACGACAGAACAGGATACACCTGTTGGGAACTTTCACGTTTTAGTCTTAGTGCCGGATGTCCTCCGGCACCTTGGGAGTCTCACATTTTATTTTATTTTTATTTTTTACTGAAAAAGAATATTTACCGACAAAAATTCTTTAAAAACTTAAGATATTATTAATTTTAGTTTGAATAAAAATGTGTCTAGTGAACATTTTGCATTTATGAGTTATAATCTTTTTTTTTTTTTTTCAAACACTCCATATATGACAAGGCATAATACTACTAACTATATTTTATTAAAATATATCGGGGACTACAAATAATATTTTCAGGAAAAAATAAGCCAGCCTACACTTCAAGCTATCCTTGATCCTAAAACGAATCCGTTTTGACCATGCTCTCGTGGACCACGGGTTCGAGTCCCGATTCTGCAAATATTTTTTTTCTTTGTTAATTATTAATACCCGACTGATGGAGGAGCGTGGGGGACTTACAAAGACTCCGCTTCCTCTTTGGCATGAGAGGGAGGTGACAAACTTGTGGACTTGGGAGGTCTCTGGGCTGTTTGTAAATACTCTATGAATGAGCGAGTGAATGAAAAATTGTAAATATGGTATGAATGAGATCATTTATCACAATTACTTATTGCCCAAAGAGGCGGGTTGTAATTTCATCCTAATAAAGTTGTAAAAATTATTAATAATAGGGGACCTAATATCACAATAGCAATTTCTGTTTTAAATTATTTTAGTTTTAGACGTATTGATGAGAAAAAAAAACTTAATGAGAATAATTGAAGATTTTTATGAAAAAATCACAGATGGGTTGTAACATTACTAACTTCCGGTAAATATACAGACAGGAAACGGAAAGAGCTAACCCCCCTGCGCCCTTACCCCCCTCCCAAACTTTAACATTGACCCCTAAACATCATTTGCCTTCATAAGAGCTGACCTTTGACACGGGCAGTGAGGACCGCCTCATATTGACCCGGTGGTTAGACAGCGAGCAGCGATAACATCAGGAGGCAATATAGATAAGGTCGCCCTTTTTCGACCTTTCGCCAGATCCCATCTCGTCTGCATCAGCCCTATCTCTAATGGCCCTTTTGTGACTGGCCTCTTCGCCTTCCTTTAGTGTTGTTCCTCCATGTCTGTACGGAGCCAGCTGCAGTCTGTGTACAGCCTATGGAGGCATCGCAGTGCAGCAGACGGCTCCAGTATCCTCAGGTGAGAAATTTAAGCAGTTAATTTTTTAAAGGAATTTCTTTAACAAAGTGGGAGGCCTCCATGATATCATTTTTTATCATCAGATCGCAAAAACTAAACAAATTGTGAATTAGAGAATCTCTAACTATCGGAAATCTCAGGAATACTCAGCGGCACCGGAAACGGCACCTCAACTCATTTATTTAGAGACACAGGTCTTACCGTCATTCACACTTGTTAACTTCCCCAAAATTGTCGCTGGGTTTCAAACTGATGATATATTAGGGGGCCCCGAAAGTTATGTCGCTTTTTTTACATTAGATTCAAACAGATAAATTTTTAGCAAGTTTTTGTTTTTGATCGATGACGTAATCACCCTCGTTATCAGCAACCTATTGCCATCTAGTGTGCAAATTTTTAATGCCGAATCGATAAAAATCAATTGGTTTTTGAGAAAAATGTCTAGAGATGGCATTTTGGTCATCATCCAAATTTTGAAATTTTTTGCCACTTAGAAAATGTAGCGATCGGAATAAATAGAAATGCGATATTGGGCGAGTATGGTGGTTGAGACAATACCTCCCACCCTAATTCATTAATTTTTTCCGGGGTTCTTACGGAAAAAATAGGCGCAGTGGGGTCTTGCATTATCGTGTTGTCAATAAAAAAAGCGTTATTCTGCAATACGATAATGCTAGACCACACTGCACCTATTTTTTCCGAAAGAACCCTGGAAAAAATTAATGGATTGGGATGGGAGGTATTGCCTCAACCACCATACTCGCCCGATATCGGATTTCCGTTTATTCCGATCGCTACATTTTCTAAGTGGCAAAATAGTTTAAAATTTGGATGATGTCCAAAATGCCATCTCTAGGCATTTTGCTCAAAAACCAATTGATTTTAATCGATGAGGCATTGAAAATTTGCACACTAGTTGGCAAAAGGTTTTGCTGATAACGAGGTTGTTTACATCGTTGATCAAAAACAAAAACTTGTTAAAAATTTATCTGTTTGAATTTAATGTACTTTCAGGGCCCCCTAATATTGTATATTCAGTTATCCGATCTAAGCGTGCTAAATCAATCCACCAATGAGCCCCCCCCCCTACCCCTATATTGTATTTGCATCCAGATGGGCTATAATGAGACGAGGGGTGTGTTTCCAGGTCTGCCGGCTGTTCCAGGTGACCCACCCACCCACAGATGTTGTGTATAATGGGTCCCTAATCCCTCAGCGATTACCCAATAATAACCTCTCCTGCCCGCTATTTAGCTAGTGCTTCCGACAGCTATGCTAATCCGCGTTAAACCTGATAAAGGGCTAATATGATCATCGAGTGTCATTAGCATAACGGCAGACTTTTTTTATCCAATTTTGAATTTTAAATTCGATTCCTTAACGCCAATTACTCCATCTATGTAAATATAAAACTAGAACTCAAACAAAATTCCATTAAAATTGCCTACCAGGTAAGTAAATTATTCAGTTGTCGCTCTTACAGGGCCTTATCTGAAAATATTGGCAAAAAAAGTCTATTGATGATGTCTTGAACAACTATTAGATTCAAAAAGTCTATTGTTTTGATGTACCTTTCAAATTATTTTTGAAATTAAAGATATAGATATAGTTTGTTTAAATCCTTTATCGACTGTTTTCACAACACTTGGTGTTGTATCCATCAGTATCGTACAACATAAACTGACAAATGAAAAACCTCTCCATTTGTGCAAATTTTACAATCATTCTTCACAAATTTGCTCAGCTGTGTCAACCAAACCAACAATGTTGACCTAGAATTCGTTAACATTTACAGTACTGCCTCAGCAAAGACAGTTTTGATCACTTTTCATTATTTGAATTTCAAATTCACAAATTAGTGAAGGATGAGACGTGTAGTTAGACTTCAAAACTCTGTGTTGAGTGAATGCCAAATCATTTTTTAAAAAAATATAACAAAAAATAATATTTAAATTATTCATTCAAATTCCTAACCGGGCTGTCTTAGTTTCCAAATTTTACTTTCATGACATTATGACTAAATAATATTTTTATGAAACGTACATAAATGAAATGATACGAGTGTAAAAAAGCTCTATTGGTAGAAACTTATTGGGATTCTCTTTAGTTTTTCAAATGCGTCTTAAAAAAAAATTCGGTATTTTTTTTTATCATGAAAAGCATTTAATTTAATTTGTTAAACCATGCATTTCACTAGAATCCTTTTTTCCACAAATATAAAAAAAATAATGTAAATAATTTTATCTTCATAAATAATCATTTAATGGGAATCAAAGCCTTTAAACAATAAGCCTGTCAACTTATTTTTGTCGACCTACGAATTGGCCTCTATCGACAATGGTTACAATAAATCTTTTATTATTGATGGTATTTCAAAAATTATTATTTAAATGGAAGCTGGGCCGCCAATTTAACTTTCATTGCTTTGCAAACGAAGACATTTCAAAGCTATTGTTATCTTATTCTCGGGCTGCTCCAATCCGCAAATTAATTGTCCCGAATCTCTCAGGAATTGAACCAGAGTTATAAACACGTTTTTAAAGATTATAAAACGAAATGCTATTTAAATTTCGAATAATGAGCTACGAATGGAAAGACCTTATAAAAAGGAACCCTGTACTGACACCCACTTTACACCCACTTCCTCTTATTAATACAAATGTCTTTTTAATGCCCTGTATTTAGGATGTTGGCTTGGACCTCAATTGTGTAGGAGTCCTCGCCCCTGTTTTCTCTTCCTTAGCATTAGGAATTAATTAATTTTTTTTTTTTTGTGAGAGAGAAATTTTTCTGAAGCAGCTTGAATATTTTCATTATGAAAAAAATGCCAGCCTTTTCATAACATCTCGTTATAACAATTAATTCGTATTTATTATTATTATTATTATTATTATGTTAGCCGGTGGAAACTAGGAGCTAGGTAACTCAGTGTTTAACACTATGACCCCATCACCCCTCCCGCATCGATGGCATAGACTATAGGGGGAAATTAGGTTAAGAATTAGTATGTAAGTTAGTTTTAAGTTTGATCAAAAAGGTGAGCCCCATCACCTTTATTAGAGTCAGTTCAGCCCACTCACGTATAATGTATATCATTATACTTGTTTATTCCATTATATAGTTTTTTATAAAATAACAAAACCTGTATACGAGGGTGGTCTGAAAAGTTTCCAACCTCAACATGAAGATAGGAGCAGTCGTAAATAAAAGCTAGTGAATTTCGTTGTTCATCTGTTGACAGTTACTCGCCAAAGTTTCAGCCATTTTGGACGCGCAGTTGTTGTGTAACAGTCGTTTAAGTGAGTCGATGTGAGTGTTTTTATAAAAATTGACAAAATCGAGTATCGAGCTGTCATTAAATATTTGTTTTTGAAAGGCAATACGCCTACGCAAATCAAAGATGAGTTGGATTCTGTGTATGGGACTCTGCACCATCATTTACCACAGTGAAATTTTGGGCTGAATTTAAACGTGGTCATAAGAGCTTGGGAGACGATGAACGTTCGGGACGTCCAAAAAATGCAACTACCGACGAAAACATCGCCAAAGTTCACCAAATGGTGCTAGACGACCGCCGAATTAAAGTGAGAGAGATAGCAGAGGTTATGAACATGTCAAAAGAACGTGTTTGTCACATATTAAATCAACATTTAGAGATGAGAAAGCTGTCCGCGCGTTGGGTGCCGCGTTTGCTCACGTTAGACCAAAAACGTGTTCGAATGAACATTTCCAACGCTCTGCTGGCGCAGTTTAGTCATGGAGGGATAGTCATAGAGTTATTTTAATCGATTATCTTCAAAAAGGAAAAACCATTACAGGAGCATAATACGCATCATTACTTGACAAGCTGAAGGCAGAACTTGCGGAAAAACACCCACATTTGCAGAAAAAGAAAATCCTGTTTCACCAAGACAACGCACCGTCTCGCACCTCAGCGGTTGCCATGGCGAATTACGGTTTGAACTGCTTGACCATCCGCCTTACTCACCAGATCTAGCCCCAAGCGACTTCTTTTTGTTCCCTCATCTAAAAATTGCGCTCGGAGGACAGAGATTTTCGTCAAATGAAGAGGCAATCACCTTCGTGAACGATTATTTTGCAGAGAAAAACGCCGAGTACTATTTGGACGGGTTACAGAGATGGGAGCATCGCTGGGAGAAGTGTGTAGAGTTACAAGGAGACTGTTGAAAAATAAAATAAAAAAATTTCTGAAAAAACGTCTTGTATCTTTGTTAGGTCGGAAACTTTTCAGACCACCCTCGTATAATGTTGCAACGGTGCAGGAAATACAAAAATAATTTGTAAATAGATTCGCCTGAGGATCTATAATTGTATATAATTATCTGTAAATTTAAAGGGGCTAGGGAAAAAAAAAATATGTTAGCCGGTATAATTTGAAGGGATAATTTATTGTATGTTTTATAGTGATTTTTTTTTGTCATATATAAAGCGAAGGTTTCAAGACATTAACGTTATAAGTGGAAGTAGTTTGGCTTAATTCCATCTAAGGAACGGATCACTAGTCAAATCTCAGTTTTAATTATTGTAATTAAATGTAAAACATTGATTGAGGTTTGTTTTATTTCCCACGTTGGTAGTCGCAAATACAATAAAATACAATTGTTGAGAGATATTTAAAATGTACATAATTAAGATTAAGCTAGAAAACGCAAGTTATATGAACTGGGGTTTAGATGAGGTTTTTGGGTGTTAATCTATAATGGGTTAGATCAGATTCTTTCAATAGTGTAGTAAAATTTTATTTGTGTTGAGTTGTAATCAGGTGCTGTTCCTATATTTAATCTGGCAGCAAAATATTTGAAAATATCATTTGTTTGTGATGAAGACTTTGTCATATTGATTAGGCTTCGGTTCCAGTTCATCGGTGAAGTGCTGAAGCTTTAAGTATTTGTGCTTTGTAGATTAATATGTTATAGTACGAAGGGGGGGTCATTGAGCTCACACGCCCATTAGATAATAATTATTAAATATTTATCCATTCCTCTCAGTTATTATTAATATAGTGAAGTCCTCTGTGCCTGCTTGATTGAACATTGGCGAAACTAAGACAAACAGGAATACGCGAACAAAGAGGAGAGGAGCCAATAACGATTAGGGAGGCAGCGGTGTTCTTTTTACTCAGCAGAGAGCTCTTACTTGTGTCGTCTTATCTGTGCAATAATCTAATCCACAGAGGTAGAAGGGTTTTTGCTTCCTCTACCTCTGTGTAGCTGCTGTGTTTTTTCTTATTTCCATATCTGAGAGGGAAATCTCGCCGTACCGGGGAGGGGGGTATCTTCGAATTAGTTTGGTTTTATATGGACAGCCACAGGGGAGGAAGCAATGGCGTTACCTACTCTAGCATTCCAACGTTACAGCGGAAGGTATCCATACCTGCATGTAAATTTTATGGCTAACATATAGATGAGTTCAAGAATGTAGGGTATATTAAGATTGTTATTAAGGGTTTTGTTGCTGACGTAATAAGGGGCATTTATTATTGTTCTCAGGACTTTTGATTGAAAGGATTGGATACACTTGATGTTCGACTTTTTTGCTGCCCCCCCCCCATAATCCTATTCCGTATATGTCCAGATTGGCATAAGTATAACTCTGTAGATAAGTAATTTATTTTCTATTGAGAGATGGGATGTCCTTTGAAGTAGTCTGTGCAGTTGTACAAAGCGTCAGTTTAGTTGTTGTCTTTTTAGCCTCGTATGTGGGTTCCAGGTCAGTCGTTTGGCGAGATGGAAGCTCAAGTACCGTACTGTCTCGGATACAGCGAAAGGTATAGAATCAAAATAAACAAGTGGACATGACTTGCGACAAAGGGTGAAGGTAATGTGGGAGCATTTTGCTTCATTAACTTTGATCCGTCATTGATTGCACCAGTACTTTATCTCGTCAAGGTGTTTTTGAAGGTTATGGGATGTTATATCGGGGTCTGGGTGGGATGACAAGACTACTGTGTCATCTGCAAATGTGGCCCAGAAGGTATTGGGGGTAGAAGGGACATCAGGTAGGTTGTATAGGTTGGACGATCGGAACAATAAACATTAAGAATTTTGATTACAGAAGTTTTTATTTTGTATAAAAGAACGATTACGCAGCATATTCTTTGATTTGTTCGTTGCTTGAACTGATAATTTAAGCCAGTATTAAATCAATATTGATTAAGTCATGATCGATAATCCATTGTGAGCCATTATTTATTGCATGCCTATACAGCTGATAGCATAAAATAGCTGATATAGTACATAGCCGATAAGACTGGAAAGCAGAGGAAGGGACTAAACAATGGACCCTGTGGAATGCCAACACTTCCAATATAGGTGTGTGTGTGCGCGCGCGCTGCCAATATTAGCATGTCCGATAGCCCTTTATTGCCTGCATGCCGATCTATGGCATTAGGGGCTTCTCTCTTTTATAGCAGTCCTTATTTAGCACCTTA
The DNA here is from genome assembly GCA_930367205.1 of Acanthosoma haemorrhoidale. NCBI lineage: Eukaryota > Metazoa > Arthropoda > Insecta > Hemiptera > Acanthosomatidae > Acanthosoma > Acanthosoma haemorrhoidale. The sequence goes on along the minus strand of OV884014.1, from coordinate 111,582,216 downwards.
TTGCCATATATACACATTATATATTATCACATTAAAAATAACATAATATAGGAAGAACAGGAAAGCACAATACAATACAATACAGAATGGATAACTACAAATCTACTCGGTATTTATCACCTACAATACTTCGGACGTTGATATTACAAAATCAGCAACACTTTACTAGGTTGTATCAGCTATTTTGTATCCTAGTTCTGTTATGATAAAATAATTTATATTTCTGTGGCTACACGGCATTGACATAACGCTCATTACATAATACCCTGCTTTACCCTAGTCGAGATTGAGGTATGTCATACCACTAATTTGTGAAGATAAACACAAATGACCAAAGTTTAAAACGCAATTGATCCTGTAATCACTCTGTCCTGAAAAAGTACGACAACTGTTTATTCGAATTCCTTTTCGGGTCAATATTGGCGGTTCATACAGCTGTGTTATCATGTAAATTTGTGAGAAATTATTTAAAAATTTTGTCTGTTTTTCCATCCGAGTGCAAATGGAGGGGTTGGACTATTTGGCTAAGAATATAAAAACAGGTACTAATATTTCAAAAATATTCCAAAACAAAAAAAACCGATTTCATTAGACAGGGTGTCCCAAAAATATGTATGCACAGTTATATATACAAAAAATGTATATTTTTTTCTCCTGAGGTAGATGTTCAAAATTATTGCTGTGCTGGTTCAATAAACTGCTGATAGGTTTTGATTAACAATTTGCCGCAAATATTTCATTTGGTTCATTCTTGTTTATTGTCAAGTTTTTAATTATGCCAACGTCATCGGTTTTGACAATTTGAAAGGGGTTCCCCCAGAAGAAAAAGTGCAGTAGTGTGACATCTAGGGAACGGTGTATTCTATGGGACCAAGCTGTCAGTTTGGTAGATTCTCCTCTTGCAAAGGTTGACCTTAGTCTACTCATTGTTACCAGTCAACCACACCCCGAAAAGAAAGAAAAATCATTTTTTTCCTCAGTTCTTAAAATATGCTATTCAAGAGTATGGCCTAATTTTGTTACTAATTATTCATAGGAAATGTCATTTAAAATAGGCAATCAAATCGTTATCGCAAATGTGAGGAGACCCTTCAGTGTTTGATCCGATGTGAGCAACTCTTCCCCTTTTCAAACTTCACATGAATTTTATTTGATGGATCTTAACACGTCTATTGTAATAGCCATAGACAGAATACTATTTCCTCTTAGCTGTTTGTAAATAAAGGCCTTGAAGGATATAACTCTGTCCTGCCGTCGATTAGTCTATATGAACGAGAATATAATTTAATACACAAATTAATCAAAATCAGTCACTATTTCAACTTATAAATTAAATTAAGTCAAAAGAATTTAAATAAATAAACGACACTTCATTGTGACAAAAAACAAAACAATGTGACATAAATTGTGATTGGGTTAGCTTATTAAAAATATCAATGAACCGTATTATGCAGACTTTGTTAAGTTTACAAACTTCTCGCCTTCAGTGTTGTCCTATACGGCCGATAGCCTTCAACCAATAAGTTTAATTAGTCATTGGTGTTGATAGTGCTACAAAAGGGTAGCTGAGCCTTCAGTTAAGATATTGGGTCAGAGCCCTCGGTCACGACTCAGCAAGGTGTTGCCTCCCCGTAGTACACTTTCCCGTAGCTTGGAATGGGAGCGATTTGACCGCTACGAGATTTAGCTCCGGTCTACTCAACGAATCGTGATTTTCTTTTTTAATTTATACTGTGAACGGGTGGTAGTTTTGAAGAGAAAAAAATAGCCATTTAAAGGTGTCTGAGCCATTGAAAATAGGGAAAAAAATTAATGTTTTTTTTTTTTACTTACAACGCAACCGAAGCAAGTGAGGGCGAGACGATTGCATCTGCTATTACAGAGAGAAGTAACCTGTCTCTTAAATAATTAGAGTTACGAGACTCAATGTGTAAAAGTAGCAGTTCCAATCGTAATTACGGCTAAGGTGGCATATCCCACGCAAGAAAAATATTACACGTAAAAAGTTATATTCCTCCGAAGTGATTTTCATTATAAATTTTAGGAACGTGATTCTTACTGTAACTGTTACAGTTAGTTTGTGTTACGTTATTATGATTCGGTTTTTTTTCTTTCTTTTTTTCCTTCTTTCATAGCCCTTCCAAATTTACAGATAATTATAGATCCTCAGACGAATCTATTTACAAATTATTTTGTATTTCCTGTAGCGTCACTACATTATATACAGGTTTTGTTATTTTATAAAAATTATATAATGAATAAACAAGTATAATCATATACATTACGTGACTGGACTAAACTGACTATCCATCTTGATTCGGATATGCTATGATTTTAGAACAAATAAGCAATAATAATAGTCTATATGAACGAGAATATAATTTAATATACAAATTAATCCAAATCTGTCACTATTTCAACTTGACATAAATTGTGATTTGGTTAGCTTATTAAAAATATATGGTGACATCAATGAAGCCATTCAATAATGTTGATATATATATATATATTTTTTCCTTCATACTCCCTTTAAATTCACAGATGGTTATATATAATTATAGATCCTCAGGCGAATCTATTTACAATTTATTTTTGTATTCCCTGTAGCTTTGCTACAGCATATACACGTTTTGGTATTTTATAAAAAATATATAATGAAATAAACTAGTATAATGATACACATTATGCGTGACTGGACTGAACTGACTCTAATAAAGGTGATGGGCCTCACCTTTTTGAACAAACTTAAAACTAACTTACATACTAATTCTTAACCTAATTTTCCACGACAGTCTGTTGCCATCGATACGGGAGGGGGGTGGGGTCATAGTGTTAAACACTGGGTTTGTCAGGTGCTGCAACGAGTCAAAAAGCTTGATGTGTCTCCGGCGGATGAACTCGGATGATATGGGAACTATAACTGGAGGGAAACGAGAGCTTAAAAGATTGCCAGGAATATTCTTAAATATTCAATTTATAAAATTAAAGAAAATAATCGATTATAAATTTTGAGATTGACGAGTCATATAGATTGGGATACTGTGCTTATAAAAAAAAAACATGGGTAGTAAATAAATAATGACAATATATACTAAATAGTGTACATACTCTAATCCAGTAGGTCTGGAATCAAAAAATTCCAATTAAATATTATGGGTACCGAATCCTTTCTTGATGATGAGCAACACATTCCTTGAAAGGTGTCTCCCCTTCTTCAAGAAGCTCCCCTACCTGGTTAACCTTGTAAATGATTACAATTTGTATATGCTTGCTTAATAGCTTGGCATAAAGATGAAGTAACGAACTAAAAGCCCCTCAGAATGAAAGTGCCTTCTGAAAGGAACGCTGACATTTGCCCCCGGTTCTCGAGAAAGGTCATGTGTGCGAGAGAGGACCGCTGAGTGCAGGGTGCAGGTGGAGGACTCCAATACTCCCGAACCCTTCAAGTGCGCAAGCCTCGATAATCGAGGGCTTTATTACCCACTTTTATGGTTTAAATATTCCAAGGACATAACAAAGTTGGTATTACTCAAAATATATAATAATAACGAAATAGAAAGTAAGGTAACAATATCGAGTCCTAGTGACCATAATCGTTCCTTAAACCAACACAATATCTAGAAATGTGTGCGAGAGAGGACCGCTGAGTGCAGGGTGCAGGTGGAGGACTCCAATACTCCCGAACCCTTCAAGTGCGCAAGCCTCGATAATCGAGGGCTTTATTACCCACTTTTATGGTTTAAATATTCCAAGGACATAACAAAGTTGGTATTACTCAAAATATATAATAATAACGAAATAGAAAGTAAGGTAACAATATCGAGTCCTAGTGACCATAATCGTTCCTTAAACCAACACAATATCTAGAAATGGGGGGACCAGAGACCTCCCCGATATCCTGTCGTGAAAATATAAAATATTTAAATATATCGTCATTACATTACATAATTACATTATTGTTTTATGTACACATCATTACATTATACCTAAGTGAATTTATACGCTCAGTAGCGACTGATTATTGGTTTCACATATTGATCATCACTTGAATTTACGAAAGCAATTTTTTAAAATTTAGTTCTGGTCTTTGAGTATATAGAGCACATCTTTTTCATTTAAAATTATCATTCTGTTCTGGGCAATTGTATTTTAGCTGAGAATGCGCAAACGTGTACCATTGTTTGTTTCGTGACCAGCTGTTTCCGTTCTTCCCTGCCACTGTTTGGAGACCGCTTACTCGTTCCACTGTAATTTTCAGATGGCCGACAATTGTTGATAATTGTTGTAGCTGGTTGTTGCGGCCACTCATTATGTATTTAACAGCGACAAAATTATGACTAATAACAGTGTGTTATTAAAAGAAATTATACAGGAACCAGTTATTACTGATGCAGACCTGGATGATGGCCTCTCTGCACGACAGGCTTGTGACAACGATTCCTGTCGTCCCCTGAAGCGACTAGCGAAGCTGACTTATTTACTTCGTACTTATTTTATATTGAATTAAAATACTTATAATTATTATTGAGTCAAAAAGAAAATTTTCACTGTCATGATTTCACTACGGTTGCTGAAACGATCTTACTGTCAGGTTTAATGACCTTTCGTAATTACAGTCCACTAAAGCGCCAACCCGTATTAAAGATATTATCATGCATGATTTTATGATATTTAATTATATGACGCCCTTATAAGGTAATCTATTACTAATCGACCATTCCTTCATTTTCATAAGATCGATTTTATTTTTTATATATCCCTGAGGAATCAAGTACAATTCCTCTTCATGAAACTTTGCGAATACAAATTGGTTATTTGTTTACAATTTTCATACACTCGCTCATTCATACAGTACTTACAAACAGCCCAGAGGCCTCCTAAACCCACATGGTTGTCACCTCCCTCGCATGCGAAAGAGAAAGCGGAGTCTTGGAAAGTCCTCCACGCTCCTCCGTCATCTACTATAAAGGGTGTCCCAGAATTAACGCAAGATTTGAATTTGCCGCCATTTGTGCAGTAAAGTACTGGCTACCCTTAAAAAAAAAACAATTTGACAGCTGACAGTTTAGGGTTGGTAAAAATGGAGCGTTACACGATAGAACAACGTGTCTTTATTGTTGAACATTATCTAAAAAATAATGAAAGTTTGGCGGCCACAGTTTGAAAATTTCATGCAAAATATAGTCGTAATAGTGTTTTGACTTCATTAACTGTGAAGAGATTAATTGAAAAAATTAGGGAGACTGGATCGGTTGGAGACACTAAACACACTAGTCCAAAAACAAGCCGTTCAAATGTCAATATCGAAGCAATGACTGAGAGTGTTGTTGAAAATCCACGAACATCAATTCGGCGTCGTAAACACAGTTCTTTGTGCCAAAATTGGATGATATTGATGTGGCCAATATGTGGTTTTAACATCCTATGAAACAATTCAAATACTGCATGAGACATTTCCAGGTCGTGTGCTCTCTCGTTTCGGTGATCAGAATTGGCCCCCTAGATCGTGTGATTTAACACCTTTAGATTTCTTTTTATTGGGTTATTTGAAGTGAAATGTGTATGTCAACAAGCCCACATCCACTGGTGCATTAAAATAGGAAATTCAACCACATTTATGCCAAATGGTCATGGAGAATTACGACAAAAGAGTGCGTATGTGCGAGCAAAGTCGTGGAGGCCATTTGCCCGATGTGTTATTCCATAAATAACCCTATCCTTTTTACTTTATAATTCAATAAAAAAAATAACAACAAAAATACTAAAAACTGTTCTATATTGAAATCAAATCTTGCGTTAATTCTGGAACACCCTTTATATATATATATTGTACTCTACAAAAAATAATAGAATATTTTACTTGCTACAAAGTCCAATTTATGAGTGACTATATGTTTTATATATCTTTCGAATTTAAATAACGCTAGATAAATTAGTTATATAACTAATTTTTAATTGATTTTGAGCGAAAACCTCATTGTTTTACAGAAATTAAATCTATTTTCCAGTGACTTAGATAATTTCGTAAAACGTTTAGGTTATAATAGGCTTGTTGTTTGTGTTATGAAAATTCGATTTTATATAGTAGCTGTGTGTGCGCGTGGCTTTGAACAAATGAGTAACTTTTGCCCGCATGTAACCGAATCGGCTGTAACGGATACCACGGCGAAACAGCAGTAACAGTAACATGGTGTAACAGGTCTGTTACAAGGGCCTTAATTGTACGGACTAATCAGGTTTCGTGTCGGATCCAGTGTCGGTTCTGATTGCGTTACATCCGGCCTTGGGATGTTGTGTGCGGGGAGGGGAGGGGTCTCTGGAACATTCCGACCAGTTTTGATTTATTTTCTTCGGTGTAGTAGTACAAGGAAGTTGTTCTCGGATAAATGTATATATTATTATTATAGGAGAGAAATAGTTAATAAAATTTTGCTAAGAGCAAATGTGATGAAGGAAAGTGCGCTGTGGTCGATGTGGTGAAACTTCACAACTTTCCCGATGGTGGTATAACCATCGATGGTACCCGATTCTGTGATAAAACTATTTTTTTTTACAGTTTCCACTGTGATTCGTCTTGTGAGTCGAACCCAGCCCTTTCCGCCACGTCCTGATAGAACATCCGTCTTGCTGCCAGGGCAGGTCTACAGGGCAATTAATTAATTTAGCTCGCTCCGGCTCCTGTTGTGGACAGAGGGATAATTAAGGAGGAATTTCAGGAGCAAAAAAAATATAAAATAACGAGGGAATTTTACTGTCTACTAAATTATCATGGTTTTATTATTAACGCAATGATAATTGTCATTTTGGTTTTTCATTTTTTTTTTTTCTTAAAAAAGTTATATTAAAATATTTATAATATTTGGACAGTAGGTAGTATTTGAGAAGGCAGTATTTACTATAGAAGTTCAAGGCACAATTTCATAGACATACCTCAAATGTTAGGGGTTTTAAATTTCTTTTGTCAAAATTCAATATTGGTTATTATTCATTCACGGTTGATTTTTTTCATGTTTTTTTAAAAATCTTTTTGATTATGTGTGTCAGCAACCCAATTAAAATTGAATATCCTGCCGTTATTTAAAGAAAAATGAAGTGTTACTCTAAAAAAAAAAGCCGACATAACACCAAAAAGTGCGTTACTCGTGCATTTTGATACGAACCCATGTTTATTTTCAAAGTAGAACCGCCTCCTTCCCTCGTGTGATTATCCCAATGGGGGTGCACCCGTAAATAGCTGCCTGGAACCACTGCTTGCCACCCTCCCCCAGTCATTTACATCTTGACGATGCCTCAAATGTTTGGACATGTCTTCTGAGTAAGCAGTCTGTGCCCTGTGCTGATTGCCTTTGAAATAACAGACGAAGGCTGTCATATGACTTATATAGGGCACGCAAACATTTTCTCTAGGGGTGGTTTCTTGGCTGGTGGCTTCGAGTCCCGCCCGTTTTATTCCTGGATGTGGCCCTCTAATCACATTCGGGTCATTCTTACCCTTATGAGGATAGAAGACGCGATCATGGAGTTCGGAAACAATTTTATTTTGTTTAGAACAAACTTCATTAGAAGTGATTACTAGCCGAAAAATAACAAAATATAGTCCATGCCATGGTTATCTTCTAATGCATGGTACCATAAATATTGTACATATTAAATGATTCTAAATGACCACTTTTTTTTTTTTTTTTTTTTTTTTTTTTTTTTTTTTTTTTTTTTTTTTTTTTTTTTTTCTTCATAGCCCCTTTAAATTTACAGATAATTATATATAATTATAGATCCTCAGGCGAATCTATTTACAAATTATTTTGTATTTCCTGTAGCATCACTACATTATATACAGGTTTTGTTATTTTATAGAAATTATATAATGTATAAACAAGTATAATGACATAAATTATACGTGACTTGACGAAACTGACTAATAAGGTGATGGGGCTCACCTTTTTGATCAACCTTAAAACTAACTTACATACTAATTCTTATCATAATTTTTCCCCGACAGTCTGTTGCCATCGATGCGGGAGGGGTGGCGGGGTCATAGTGTTAAACACTGGATTTGTCAGGTGCTGCAACGAGTCAAAAAACTTAATGTGTCTCCGGCGGATGAACTCACCCACCGACGGCACACCAAGCAACGGGTGCAGGTCAGCGTTCTTCAACCTCTCGAAAGAGGTGTGTCAAATGACCACTTGTATCACAGTTCTTAAAATTTAAAACCGTGAAAGATGCAAAGTGCGAGAAGAACTAATATTCGAACAGCCAATAGTTATGATGTTCATTACACGATGCAATCTCATAAATTTATCTTGGTTTAAGGTACGTATAGGCAATGCACCTTAACAGTTTTCTTTACTGCAATTTGAATACGTACAAAAATTATATTATTGGTACTTTCTCTTGAAACTTTCTTTTCGATCGAATGTTTACTCTATTTTTTTTTTTGATTAATTGAAAAGTGCTTAGACGCACAAAACAGAGTTTATTGCGAAATGCGCCAATAAAGCGTGCTTAGTGATTAAAACCTCATAAAAATAGAATAACACTTTATTTTCTAAATAAATATTAATATTGTTTTCTGTTTTAAAAAGAGTTCGGTGTCACATTAATTTTCGAGGCTTAGGACTCCAGCCCCACCTACCATTATTATATCTGCTGTTGTGTGCTTCCATTTAAGTCCCCGGGAGATATTTCCAACTGACCAACCATACCTTCCTCTTAATCCTGCCTTTTTGTTTAGGAGTTAGCTAAACCACCTCTCGGCGGTTATTTTTTTAACTTTATGTGAACTTACGGTTATACTATGTCATCGATACTCGGGTATAATATAATCCATATGGGTTATACAGTATTTATCCATCAAATATTTGCCCTTTTTGACAGAACTACTTTTATTGAATCAAAGCACGCCATGTGCCTTATCTTCTAACTATTGATTGAAGTAACAAGCATAGCTCAATATTCCTTCTTATCGGCCCTGATCTAGGGTTTATCAACGAATTTATTAATCACTTATGAAACTAATAAATAATTACATTAATGTTAACTAATAATAATATTTCTGAGAAATGTCAAACAATATCTGAAATATTGTGTAGTGTTGGAAACAACTGGGCTACATGGTCGGACAGGTTCGTGGATTTGATCTTTGTACCCCCGGCCAAGGTGCTCGCTTGTTCCAAATTCTACATCGTACGAGGCGGATTTTATGTTTTATGTACTTTCCTTCGAGAAATAAATTTAATTTGGGGGCCGATATATTGTAACGTGTTATTGAATCATAGTTACAACAATGTGTTTTACTTTTATTTATTTTATTTTATTTATTTTTCACGGACTTCTTTATTGTGCTAAAATTTCAATCTGCCTTATTAGGCATTATAATAAGTAATTAAGATAAATGCTCTCATTCATACCACATGGTTCTCACCTCCTTCGCAGGCAGAAGAGGAAGTCTTGGGAAGTCCCCTACGCTCCTCTGTCAGCCATTTCATGGGATACGAGCTTGTGGAGACTGACCAAGAGCGCGAGAGCCACAGACGCTCAGGACATGCTTGGAGAAACTGGCCATTGCCAGAACTCCCACTGTCACGTATTTATAGCAGGTCATGAGGCCACTGCCATTTCAGCCTCCGAGGCGGATTATAGGGATGAGTGGTGCAGTGCAATGACTGTGCTAGGGGATTAGGGTGGTTGGAAAGGCTACTATGAAGTTTCATAAACTTGGAAGGGATGAGTTCAAGAATGCAGGGTATATTAAGATCGCTTCTCGGCCTATTGGCTAAAGATCAAAGTGTAGTTACTGATTACTGAAAATTAACTCGTCATCTTGGTCATTTATAGTCGCTTAAGAATGGAGAAAAGTCTTTAATGAGAATGCTATCAATTAAAAAAAGTTTTTTTTAAAACTACTTTGTTCATTTCGTACGTAACATTTATTTGTACACACTCAAATATATATTTTGGCAGGTATATGACAAAACCTAGTGGGATATAATAAATAATACTAATATATGTTAATTCAGGCATGATATGCATTGATATATAACTCATACATAAGACCCTTTGAAAATAAAGGGTTCTAGATTGTTCGAGGACTAAAGCAGTTTTTTTCTGCCAAGTTAAAGTGCATTAGGGTGTATTAGTTCTCCCGGAAAAAGTCTACCAGACTTTCCACTAGTGTCCACTGAAGTTACTTTCCACTCATTCCATTTTCGACAGAGAAAGTAAAGACATTTTATTTGCTGAGAGATATTCCCAATATCTAATTTTGTCAATTCTCAAATCGCTATGCAGATTTAAGGTCAGGATTTTGACAGTTCGGATAAGTTAAGACCGTCAGTAATTGATTAAAGATTGACTATCTTCACGCGGGGTCAGAAAGAAAAAAAGGTATTAAATTAAAGATATTAGGAGTAGATATAAGGAAACAAACGAAATACGATTGGATATTATCACACTGGCGTGGAGCATATTAATGAAGAAGCATAAATTGCGCCCCTAGAAGCGCCATATTTATCTACTTCCGACCAGATAGCGAACATCCGGCCTGCGTCCCAACCTTCACTACTTCCGGTTACATGGGCAACGCTGCCATTTTAAATAGGATCGAGGTAGCCTCTTTAGAAATACTGCCGGAATGATTAGAATTATTCCTCCATTCATCAAGGAGGCCTTTTGTGTTGTTTGTTCCGGTAGAGTCTTTGATATCCGCTACCAGCTATAGTAAACACATGACTTTTCATGATGTCTACGCCCCTCTTCATTCCAGCTGGGGGAAGGCATTTCTGTGTAATTTGGAAAATTCACTGCGTATCTTTTTAATTATCGATGTAGTTATTGTCAGGTATCCATTAAGAACACGCATTAACTAGAGTATATGCCCGAGTATGTCGAACCACCCTGTGTTTTTTTTTATCACGAAATGAGATCATTAAAATTCCATGGAGGGGGGGCGGATTTCCATGGTCTGGCTAAGTAATTTCCAATAGAGAAAGAGACCGGAATACTAGCCATGAAATTGTGATTCTACCTGGCTACGTTACCTGCTTGCTTATTATAGAAGAACCTTACATATGCTAACTATTTATTATTGAATCTAAAACAATAATGATTAGTAATTAAACTGGATCGGCGTGTTTCCGTAAACGTATATATATTTTAAACCAGAAATGATTAAAATATAGCTCTACGTTTAAATACAGATCATTTTTCACAATGCATATTTCAGCCGGTTCAGGTCTCGACCTGTTATCCTAAAAACGATTTTTTTTTCCGCTTTTAACTCGGTGGTTTTATATCAAGCATTTATCTTGGACTCAAATGGTAAAATTTCCTGCGTGTTTAGTGTTTAAAAACTTTCCACTCGTCGACTGGGCCCGTGGAGTTACTAGTCCATTTTACTATCGTCAGTATCCCCATTTCTTTTTCGTAATTTACAATTTTGTATTGTCTAGTACAGTTATAATGGAAGAGAACTGGGAGAGATTACGAATTAAAAAAAAAATCACACTGTAACTGACGCGTGTCTGAAAACATTCATCTGGTTACAGTTGTTGGTGCTATGTATCGCAACATATCAAATTAAAACCTACTCCATGCATTTGGTTTCTAAGGTATAAATGGTTGTATTAAAGCTCAATGTCCATGTAGCGACCGCTAACTACATAAGATAAATCACCCTATACTCTATTGTATATATATTGTAATCAAACGTAAATAACATGAACTAAATGTATTATGAACAAATATAAATCATTGTAAATGTGGTAACCAATAAAAGGTGGGGGCCAAGTCACATGCACACGAGAAAGGTCACTACCTGTCAGTCACAGGTACCTCACCATATGAGTGAGGAAACCCGCAGGTCCTAAACAACCCTTTTGCAGCCTCTCTACCCTCCAGGGGACAGGGCTGGCCGGGTAATTAAGCGTCGGCCGCGGGTACCTCTCCACATGTGTGGGAACCAACCGCAGGCCTAGCAACCCTTGCCGGCCCTCCCAGTTGGCAAGGCTGGAGAGGGTACTTAAGGCGGGCTCCCAGCCCTGTTAATTAGTCTCTTGTGACCTATACTCGTTGACGCTTGGTTTCCGCTCGAACTCTGAAAACTTGACTAATTCTTTATGAAGCCTCTGTACCTCTTCTCTTGAACATAGTGCATTGTCGGGGCATTTAATTATCATAAATGGAGTCAGATAGTAACGCCGTCATGGAACGATTGCCCAGGTTATAAACTCGAACAATCCTCACTTGTCACCAGGGCTAGGGTGACCCGGCACCCCCCCTAGTGACGACCCGACAGTCCACATATATAAATTCATGGTTAACCACGGACTCCCAATTTAAGAGAACGTCAAGACATTGGCTATTTTTAGGGCACTTTCAGGGTATTTAATGATTTTTATTTTTGTATAGCTATCAAAGATGAGTTGTGATGAAAAGAAAACGCCTCTCCAGAGCAAGGCCATCACAATTCTCAAGTGTTTGAGCGCTGTTTTTTTTTCTCCCAAACAGTTTGGCTGACCCATAGATGTCTGACCGATTATAAATAATAAATTTAATAATTTATTCTAAAAGTACTATCAGCTCTTCAACCTTTGGCGTGATAGCCCGCCCAAAACGCTCTCGTATGAACTAATAAAGTGTTTGAGTACTGTTTTTTTTTTCTCCAAACAGTTAGTCCAGTTTAAGCGAACGTCAAGACATTGGCTATTTTTATGGTAGTTTCATGGTATTTAATGATTATTTTTTTGTATTGCTATATCCCAAGATCAGTTTCAAGAGTTCCAGCAATGATCGAACTCAAGAAATATAGCTCAGTCGAGGTCACTCGATCGTGGAAGGTTCGACAGAAAGTTGAAGAATCACAACTGTAGGAAATATTGGTATTAAATTCTTCTAAAGGAATACTAACTCAATCCGATCAGTGTGCTCTTGTTTGATGTTACAGGCTAAAAGATACTAGGTTGAGATTTTTCAGACAGAGGTAGGAAGGGACCTTTAGTTCGTTGGTGGCGGGTCGTCGATGAACGCCCCATCAAATATTGAAGCAGGACTGGCCACATGGGGTTTGCCCCCTTCCTCCCACACACAGACACACACCTCTCTTGTCTCTTCATTCTCATTGTCTCTCTTTGTTCTACTTGTCTCCTTGGAGGATATGAGGATGGAGTGGAGGATCTTCCACTTTGGAGTAAGATGAATAGGGAATGAACTTCATAGAACAAAGGGGAAATTTTTCCTTGATTGCCTAGCCCAAAAGGTCTTATCTATCAATGATCTGTCTCGCTTCTTTATCTGTGGTAAAAATATTTAAATTTTAGAGGAGTAGCTCACATCATCTCAGCTAATACTGGTTATGGTTATTTTAAAATATAAATAGCGGCAATATGGATAATATTTATAATTACTGCTAATTAACAACCACAGTTAAATATATACTACTAGAATCGTGTTCCTAATATCCAGTCGGGGGCTCCACCAAGCTTACCAAAATGGATTCAAAAATCTTTATTATTGTGATAAAATTACAATCTGCTTTAATGGACAATAAGTAATTGTGATATTTTCATTCACTCGCTCATTTATACAGTATTTACAAACAGCCCAGACACCTCCCAAATCCACATGGTTGTCAACTCCCTTGCATGCGAAAGAGGAAGTCTTGGGAAGTCCCCCACGTTCCTCCGTCAGCCACGTCACTGGATACGAGCCAGTGGAGGCTGACCAAGAGCACGAGAGCCACAGACGCTCAGGATATGATTGCAAAAACTAGTCATAGCCAGAACTCCCACTGTCACGTATTTATGAACCATTAGTTCTGGGGGGGGGGAGGGGGTAAAGAGCTATCCTGCACGAGTTTGTAGAGCCCGTGGATATTAGGGAGGACACGGGTTCGAGCTCTATTGCTCCCAGTATATCTCTTAGGCTGTTAATTATATATAACTTGAAGTATTTTATTTATTCATTTTTAAATTGAATAAGAGGTGAGAAGAAATTCTGATCGGTAATAAGGAGTAAAACATTATTCAGGTCAACCCAGTTCGAACATGAATAATTCCATGCCAATCAATCAACTTCCATTTTATAGTGGGAAATCTCGCACTGGTTGATAGCTAATGGAGACATTAGAGGCACTTGATGGGCGGGCAGTAATTGGACCAATTTTGACTTTTGACTTTCCAATAGTCCTTCTATAGTTCATGAACGGTCGCACTTCAGATGATATCGACAAGAAAGTCTGCCTCACACAGACAGCTGCAAGTCACCGTCGGCCGACGTTTCGTTCCAGATTCCTCCTCAGTGAAAGGAAGGCAGCCATTTCGTCACAATGGTGATTGCTGTGTCTTGCACGCCCTTTGAAAGCACAAAGATGCTGATGATTCCGATGGTGACATCCAATCTCATAGGACTCAAATGGTACCATTTCCTGCGTGTTTAGTGTTTAAAAGCTTTCCAATCGTCGGCTAGGCTTGTCTCAACAACCCGCCTAGCAAGGAGGCCTTTTCGTAATTTACAATTTTGTATTTTCCATAACAGTTATAATGGAACAGTACTGGGAGAGAATCCGAATTAAAAAAAAAATCATACTGTCACTGACGCGTGACTGAGAACACTTATCTGGTTTCAGTTGTTGGTGGGCATTCAGTAGGTTTTTTTGATTCCCCCCCCCCAAAACCCCTTTATTCAACAATATTTTTACTATGATCAAAATTCAATGAAAAATATTTACAATGTTCTCCTCGTGCTGCATACGCAGATGCATTGGAAGGAGGTAATATTTACAAAAACAATTTTCTATTTGAAGTTAAAATTACAATGGAATGTGTACAGGACTAGGTGATGAGGCTCAAATTCCGATTGCAATGAGGGAACTACTAACTTAAACCTAAAAACCAGAACCTAAGACTAAAGCGTTCCTGCCTCGACTGCGTCCTGCCATCGATAGTGGAACGAAGCGGGGGTTATCGTGTTAAAAAACGGCCGGGTTTGCCAAGTGGGTGCTAAGTATCACGACATATCAAATTAAAACCTGTTCCATGCAATTGGTTACTTTGGTATAAATGGTTGCATTAAAGCTCAATGTCCACATATATAAATTCACGGTTAACCACGGACTCCCAATTTAAGAGAACATCAAGACATTGGCTATTTTCAGGGTATTTAATGATTTTTATTTTTGTATAGCTATCAAAGATGAGTTGTGATGAAAAGAAAACACTACCTGCCTCTCCAGAGCTAGGCCATCACGATTCTCAAGTGTTTGAGCGCTGTTTTTTTTCTCCGAGCTGTCAGACCCATCATAAATAATAAATTTAATAATTTACTATCAAAGTACTGAGGTTACCTTTGACGTGATTTAATTACGTAGGAATTATTTAAACACTCCAGAGATAGATTATAGTCGTTATTATTTTGTAATATGCACACTCCAAACCCCCAAGGTACTCCCCCCTCTAAACCCCCAAGGTACTCCCCCCTCTAAACCCCCAAGGTACTCCCCCCTCTAAACCCCCAAGGTACTCCCCCCTCTAAACCCCCAAGGTACTCCCCCCACCAAACCCTCAAGGTACTCCCCCCCTCCAACAACTGTAGCAAATTTCAAAACTTCATAATTTATTTTTCAAATTGTCGTAATTTTGGCATAAAATCTTTTTGAACGATCTTAAATTTGCAATTCGCTTGTTTTTTTTTTCGTATTTTTTTGTTGAAATTATTTTTCCGATTCCACCTCCAAATTTGTCTGTAATCTTGAGAAAGAAATTGAAATCATGAATTGGTTGGAAGCAGTGACGTAGAAATAATTAAAATGCTGACATTTTTAAGGAATAAAATATTGCAATATGACAATGATCTTTAAAGTAATACTATAACATTATACACTATAGGAATTAATAATCTATAAACGACATTTTACGCTGTTGAAAAAACTTAAAAGATGTTAGGTAAAAACTCCAGTTGTGGTCACTGCCGTGGTTCACTCAAAATGGAGGTATATTTAATAAAGGACTTCTGTAGGATATATTCCCTATTGACATTTTTTTGCAAAAAATGTCAGTTATAATATAATAGCATCTCAACCAAAAATACATAAAATGCCCAGCCTCTTGGTAAGGCATAACAAAATACACGTAAAACACGCGAAGGTATAATAAGGGTCAAAACCCAGTTTGAAAGTATAACCTTTCCTTAGAGAGATTTTGTGTTTTTTTCTCAACACAACCTAATCTCAAGCCTGCTTTATACCATTGACTGTTAAATAACTATTATTTCAAAATGTCATTAGTGAAACACTGTCTCGGGATTAACGTGATTCCATGTCCGGACTCCGATAGGAGAAGGACAGTCCCATTACGAGTGTTCCCTGAACATTCCCCAGGACAGCCGAGAGACTCTGGGAATCCTGGGACACAATATTCCACCCTCGGACTCCCGACTATTAATTACACGATACTAATTAAAGCCAGGCGGCCCAGAAGCCTGGTCATCTGCAGGCGTGGAGACTGGGAAGCATGTTGAATCATCTCGGCCTTGGTCTTTCTCTGTTTGCATAGATGGGTGTTGAGGTTAAGTCTGAAGCCAGCTTTCAACGATCGAAAACTAAATCTTTTACGTACAAAAATGAGAAAATATTACGGATACCACGAAAATGGCCATGTTCAGCACCTTCCTTTAAAAGAAGTGTTGGGTTTTAGCCAGGTTTATCCAGGAGGGGCAACGTTTCGACACCGCTGATGTCCCCTCTACCCCCCATACCTTCCTGGCCACATTTCCAGATGATGCAGTCCTGTCATCCCACCCAGACCCCGATACAGCATCCCATAACTTTCAAAAACACCTTCATGAGATCGTCGAGCATTGGTGTAACCAATGGTCTCAAAATTAATGAAGCAAAGCCCACATTACCTTCACCCTCCGTCGCAAGTCTTGCCCAATAGTTTATTTTAATTCCATTCCTCTTCCTGTGTCCGAGACAGTACGGTATATAGGCTTCCATCTCGACAAAAGACTGACCTTAAACCCACACACGAGGCTAACAAGACAAGAACTAAAAAGACGCTTTGGAGAACTGTACAGCAACAAAACCCTCCATAACGATCTTAATATACCTTATATTCTCGAACACATCCCTTTCAAGAAATTCCATAGTAACCTATCCAACTACCCTAATTCCCTAGCACAGTCATTGCACTGTACCACTCATCCCTATAATCCTCCTCGGAGGCTAAAACGGCAGTGCCCTCGTGATCTGCTATAAATTCGTGACAGTGGGAGTCCTGACAGTGGCCAGTGTCTCCAATCACGTCCTGAGCGTCTGTGGCTCTCGCGCTCTTGGTCAGCCTCCTCTGGCTCTTATCCAGTGACGGGGCTGACGGTGGAGCGTGGGGGACTTCTCAAGACTCCTCTTCCTCTTTCGTATTCGAGAGGGTTGACAATCATGGCGATTTGGGAGGCCTCTGGGCTGTTTGTAAATACTGTACGAATGATAACATTTATCACAATTACTTATTGCCCCATAAGGCAGATTGTAATTTTATCATTATAAAGTTGTAGTTTATATTTGTATGTATGCATCAGGTCCGTGTGAAAAGTTTTATGTGTATTGTGTGAATACAGTTCGCCGAATGTCTTTTAATGATAATGATAATTTACGCATAATGACTAATGATCGGTAATATGTTATAGGTGGCTCAGTATACTGAGCATTACGTAAAGGGCGCTAAGGCAAGGAACCAAACGTCTAGAGTCGTTCGCTATTGACGTTCAGCGTTCCCTTGTCCGATATCTTGCCAGTTCTGCCCCCGCTAAATTCAGCCTCCTCATCGTGGAAACGGGTCACGTGTGACAAGAAGACATTACCGACCAGAACAGACAAGAATTGACACATCGTCGTGGCAAAAACTTTCACGAGAAAGTTGAACAAGAGAGAGAGATAGGACTTATACCCACGGCTCCATTATCCCTCCTAATTGCAGCACCTTCTGGGCCACAGGTGTTTAATTATTTCTCCGGTTAGGTCCTAGGTGGCTCTGCACGTTTAATCTCTTCCCTTCGCTCCTCAGTTTTAATATAGATTGTATTAGTACAGTACCGTTAGCCACTAATTACTAATATCTGGCAATTATTAGTCGTGCTGTGTAATCACACAGTTGTAAATTTTAGTAATTAACAGTAACGAAGGAGATTCCAAGCAAAACCGTTCAGTACTCACTACCCCTTGTCAACTTAATACCTACATTGCAGCCAGTTTAAAAAAAAAAAAAAAAATAGGAATAAGGGGAAATCAGATTTTTTTTTTGGATCAATTTTGAAATCGACTCTTGCCTAAATCCGAAACGTTACGAACCGCAATTCGGATCCGAAGAATTATCTATAATGACCCCCCAATCATACGGTAGGCGCTATAACTATCGATACGCAACTAATATCGATTACAGGTGCGTAATCGAGAGTACGCAACTAAATACCATGGCCAACAAAATCGTTGTGAAAAAAAAATTCTTTGGCTGACCTATTGGTTAATGAAAGCGACCTCATTTTAAATTTAGGTTAAATAGTCCACTTTTCAAATATCTATCTTGTAATAAATTTTTTTTGTGACGAAATTGGTACTTGTGTTAAATTAAATTATTTTAGGTAATTTAATTTAGTATTCAAAACCTCTAGATAACCACACAAAGACTCTTAAGTTCTACTGCGGTGGTTCTACGTTAGTGCACTATGCCCGTAAGAGGTTGTCGTTCTACAATTAAGAACGTACTTAGAGCTTTTCATCTCCGCCCTGCTTGATAGTTCGTTTTTTAAGTTTACTCTAACTCGTGTGCCTTGCTTTATGGATGGATTGGAAAGATGGATGACATATATATGGTTAAGCACACGGTGTGTGTGTTGGTGGATGATATATTCAAAATAATGTAGATTTATATACGGGGACATCGTGTGGGCACTTACATCGCTGGTTCAAGTGGTCCGCCGCCATATTGAAATATAGGACAATATTTCCACGGCCACATAAATCCGGGCGCTCTCAGTTAATGCACTTCCGTTACCGCTACGCTCACGTGCTCCGACTGTACAACTCTCTCGTCCAATCGATAGGCTTCCCGCGCCCGCCGTTAGAGAAATTCCCTTTTTATTTTCCTCACGTCCAAACCTGCTGAAGGCCTTAAGGGGACAATTGATAAGATAAATCACTGGATATTGCAAATAAAAGTTTATAATCGTATTAAAGAATTATCAGTTATTTTTGCGAATAAAGTATCTTGTGAGTCCGTTCAATCGGCATATTGTTATGCTAAGCCTGGAATCGAACTGCTGGAGGGTAGATGGTTCATTAAGGACGGTAACCAGAGAGTATTGGGTTAGATTCCCGCTCCTGCCACTATTTATTCACATTGTCCTGTTATTTAGCAATAGTAAATGTGGCACAATACATTTAAGCAGCATTTTGATTGAAATCTAAATTCCGGGAAGACAATATTTCACGTATAACGCACCATCAACGATAATATCATACGATTTAAGTTCTTGAACAAACAAAAAATATATATGACTAGACATCTCGAAACAACCTTGCTTTGTCATCTTAATTGCTATTAAATTATTGAAGAATTGATGAGGTATTTTAGGTCAGGGTTTTTTCAGAAATCATTAAATGATATGATCATTGGAAATATTATACTGGGTTCATTCATTTTTCAACAGCGAATTTATAAATGAGTGGATGCAACAACATGTTTGTCATAGAATAGCATCTGCCTAAAAGTCAAATCTTAATTGTGTTCAATGTTCTCATTCATATTATATTTTACAATTCTTCATTCACTCGCTCGTACAGTGATTATTCTTATCACCGCCCTCGCATGCGAAAGAGGAAGCGGAACCTTAGGAAGTCGTACACACTCCTCCATCGGTCGCGTCACCGGATACGAGCCAGTGGAGGCTGGACCAAGAGCGCGAGAGCCACATACGCTCAGGACATGATTGGACAAACTGGCCCAATGGCCAATGGCCAATGCCAGGACTGTCACTTAAGAATAGTGTTTTATGTACGGATATTTCAAAACTGTTTTCAGGTACTTTTTCTTCCTAAACTGGTTGTTGTAATAATTAGTTAACTCGAGACAAATTGATTATATTAGATGAATAAAATACCTAATACATCCAAGTTGTAAGTTGACTAACCCCAGAGCTGGGAGCATTTGTGCTTTATCGGGCGGAGAGCCAGTTTGCCAAGGTTCAATTAATTCCTTGCGAATTAATACTGGCTGTGTCTATTGACCACTGTTTCTGCTCCTGCTATAACTGCGGTTACTGATTGGCTGTTATCAGACAAAGCTGCCCATGATTGCCTGTCAATATCCTCACAATTGAACTATCAATATTAACATAACAAAATTTTCAACGAGGATCGTAATAACATAAGTCTTAAGTGCTTTTGCATGACAGACTATTTAACTTATAGTATCATATAAACTCGGTATCGATATCTTTCAGATATAAGGTATAACATAATTTAAGGTGTAGATCCGTGATCAGGTCAGCATCATTACATAACTAAGACTTTAATTAAAAATGTAACTTTAATGTTACATAACAAAGACTTTAGTAAAACTGTAAGTTAAATATTACATAACTAAGACTTTAATCAAAAATGTAACTTTAATGTTACATAACTAAGACTTTAGTAAAACTGTAACTTTAATATTACATAAAGAAGACTTTAATACAAATATAACTTTAATATTACATGATTCTTTCAATTCCTACCTCTCCTCTCTGTCTACCAGGGATAACTCCTTGTGGAATGTAACCAAAAAAATCCTAAAGTATCAACCTGTTTCACATCCGCTCAGTCGTGATGATGGGTCCTGGGCGGCTTCGGATGGGGATAGGTCGGAGGAATTTGCTCTGCATCTTACCCATACTTTCACACCTAACCTTTCTCATCAAAGCCATACTCACAGCACAACTGTGGAAGATTTCCTCACTTCACCTATTCCTCTCTCTCTTCCACCAAAAGCCGTTAATCCCTCTGAGGTCAAATACCTTTTGAAAAACTAACCTTACCGAAAATCCCCTGGATATGATCTCCTTACTCCTCAAATTCTCAAACAACTTCCTCCTAAAGCCATAATCTTCCTAACCTATATATATAATTGCATTATCCGAACGACGCACTTCCCACTCCTCTGGAAACATTCCATTATTGTCCTATTCGCCAAACCCGGTAAACCACCCAATGACGCCTCATCTTACCGTCCAATAAGCCTACTCCCTATCCTCTCAAAAATATTTGAGAAACTTCTACTAAAACGTCTACTTCCAATTATTGAATCCAAAAACCTTTTTCCTACACACCAATTTGGTTTCCGCCAACGGCATTCCACTGCTCAACAAGGCCTTCGCGTTGTTGATCACATCTCCTCAGCCCTTGAAACCAAACAGTATTGCACTGCTGCCTTTCTTGATATAGCTCAAGCTTTTGACAGGGTTTGGCACGCAGGTTTACTCTACAAGCTCAAAAGATATTTACCACAGACCCTTTTCCTAATCCTACAGTCCTACCTTTCAAACCGCTTCTTCCAAGTCCGCTGTGGTTTAGAATATTCAAACTACTATCCTATAAATGCAGGAGTTCCACAGGGCAGTGTCCTGGGCCCCATCCTCTACAACCTATACACCGCTGATGTCCCCTCTACTCCCAATACCTTCTTGGCCACATTTGCAGATGACACTGCAGTCTTGTCATCTAACCCAGACCCCGACATAGCATCCCATAACCTTCAAAAACACCTTGACGAGATCGATTATTGGTGCAACCAATGGCGGATCAAAGTTAATGAAGCAAAATGTTCCCACATTACCTTCACCCTTTGTCGCAAGTCTTGTCCACTAGTTTATTTTAATTCTATTCCTCTCCCTGTATCCGAGACAGTACGGTATTTAGGCTTCCATCTCGATAAACGACTGACCTGGAACCCACATACGAGACTAAAAAGACAAGAACTAAACAGACGCTTTGGACAACTATACAGACTACTTCAAAGGACATCCCATCTCTCAATAGAAAATAAACTACTAATCTACAAAGTTATACTTAAACCAATCTGGACATACGGAATAGAGCTATGGGGGACAGCAAAAAAGTCGAACATCAAGCGTATCCAATCCTTTCAATCAAAAGTCCTGAGAACAATAGTAAATGCCCCTTATTATGTCAGCAACAAAACCCTTCATAACGACCTTAATATACCCTACATTCTAGAACTCATCCCTTCCAAGTTTACGAAATTCCACAGTAGCCTTTCCAACCACCCTAATCCTGTAGCACAGTCATTGCACTGCGCCACTCATCCCTATAATCCTCCTCGGAGACTGAAACGGCAGTGGCCTCGTGACCTGCTATAATCAAGTGACAGTGGGAGTCCTGGCAATGGCCAGTTTCTCCAATCATGTCCTGAATGAATGAGCGAGTGAATGATGAAATGTAAATATGGTATGAATGATCGTATATCTTAATTACTTATTGCCTAGCAAGGCAGATTGTAATTTTAGCACAATAAAGGAATTATATATATATATAATATTACATAACTAAAACTTTTATAAAAATGTAAGTTAAATATTACATAACGAAGACTTTAATAAAAATGTAACTTTAATATTACATAACTAAGACTTTAATATATATTTTAGTTTAAATATAAAGTAATAACTATAGTGATAGCGAAACAATTCATGGAAAATAAAATAAATCTTCAATGGTTAGCTTTTAATGGCAAATATTTTTCAAAAGCAATTTACATTGCATAGAGTCTAAAAATGACAATAAATATGTTTTCCTGGGCCAAACGTCCATGATCGCATGATCATTCTTGAACTTCTTAAGTTCAATTGAAACCAAAGAAAATTAATAGCATAAAGATTAAAATTGGCGAAAAATTGGTTATTGTAAAAAATAAGTATTGCCGCCTTCACTTGTATTTCAGTTCTCACAAATCTGTTTCCTTTGACCGCTCTTTTCTTATCCGTGCCACAAACCTTTGCAAGTCTCTTTTCCATCGATATTCGGCACTCGTCAACTCTCCCAATCTTTAAATCTTTACTTTACCAACCAGTTTCTTATCTAATAATATATTATTCTCTTCAATCTAACAATTGATAATTTATCATTATTATTCTCTTTATTTTTTTGTGGTCTCTATTCATTTTTTTTTTTTTTTGTTACAATGGTTCCTTATGGTCATTCATATTGTGTTCCATTCATTCTTGTAATTCTTGGGAAGAAATGCCCCCGAGAATAAAGTGTTGTATTTCATTTAACTGTACAAGGCGTATTTTGTCCTGACTTGGATAAAATATAATTTTGTCCTTGTAATATTTCCATCAAAAATTACTTTAAAGAGACTTAAAATATTATTTTAAGATAGACAGATCTATCTAGCTAACTATATAGTAAATTAATATATGTACTTTATGTTGTTGCGAGGCAAGTGTCCACTTTGTACACCCCTCCCCTCTTCACTTACATATTCATAGCTGAATTAGCTCTGTCGGTTGAGTTTAGTAACCTAAGGGTGACTCCCTGTAATAGCTCACACTTTCCATATTTCATGCCTCAACGGTAGCGGCAATTCAAACCCCTATGTACTTATCCAGAAATAAGTTACTGGTCGACTTATAATGAAAGGAAATGAAGACAAACAACACATTATTATGGGATGACGTAATATCTAGTAATATTAAAGTATGACTAACTAACTAAAAAAGTACATATATATATAACAAAACTTACACTGATGACTTCAATGAACCAATAGTATAATATTGAAACAAAATACATAAATGAGTAGAATTATAAATAACGAAATGATAAATTGTTTGTTAAGTGACTGGTAAAGACATTAAAAATTGGAAGAGTTAGTGATAAAAGTGAACACCTATTTTTTAATGTTTACACCAGGTGAAAATCAATTGTTTCAATCAAAAAAGCTTTTGAGTATCATCTAAAATTTTATATTTTATTGCATCATCAGTCGGCATTCACGTTTCAGACATCCCAAAAATCAAATTAATTAAAAAACAACATCTAAACATTTATAAACACGTTTGTTTTATAAAACAATAGATGAAAACGACCCAAAGAATAAAAAAAAAAATAAACCAATAAATAATATTATATTTAAAATTCATTAATTCATCCATCCACTATTGGATACTAAATTGGTGAAATACCACTCTCCTGCAAAATTTAATTGAAATTTAAAAACAGTAACTTGGATAAATACAACAATCATTTACAGATTCAAGATGAAGTCAAATTTGTGTCAGAAAGGCACTTGTATTGTACACCCAAGACGTGCGTTGACGAGGTTTAGACTTAAGACGACTTAAGAAGGAATATTCGCCCTTTGCCGCTAGACAATGAATGATATTATTTATTTTTATGTACAAGACAACATTTTTTTTTTTCATAGTCCCTTGTTACAAAATATAGATTCTACAAACGAATATATTTACAATTGCTTCATTGTATTTCCTGTTGTTTGGCTACATTTTATACAAATTATAGTATACAAAATAGTGATCTGCATTGTAGGAAACATTAATGGGCTGAATTTATTAAAAGTGATACGGGGCTAACCACTAATATGCTGCCTATATTAGAAATATATATATGGACAGTTTAATGAGTTGAGAATTGAAATAATGTGGTAAGTAAGGTCATTTGATTTGGTGGGAAATGCTTGATCTCTCAATTATCTGCAGAAGAGTAGAATCCCGATAATTCGTATTGTCAAGGGACTGAAAGTTTAGTACGAATTATCGGGAATACCAATTATCCGGAGTACAAAATTAAAAAACGTATTAATGCAAACATGTATGTATTAAGAAGTATGTACAATGTAGCAAGGATAAAAACTATGCAATAAACACTGCTTAATACTAAACTAAACAATAAACAATACATGCAATAAAAAATATGTTCATACTTATGTTCTAGATTAAATAAACACCAACCATTTGTACGAAAAATTCCTTAATTTTTTTTTGACGCAATCCTCGCAGACGGTTATTGTCAATTCCTTTGTTTATTTCCTCCAACTGGTACATTTGAATTCCTTGCTTGCGCGAACCACTTTTTTAAGTTCTCTTCAAGTTGTGGGTAATCACCAGTCTTGAAGCGTTTTACTTTGCTGCTTGATGTCTGTGAAGTAATTTTGTCCTTGTTCTTCAGGATTGATGTGATCGTGGAACGAGGGTCGTTAAAACGCTTGGATACGTCAATTTTCTTAAAGCCACTGGCCACGGCCTTTGTGATTTGTTGTTTCTCTTTAATAGATAGGTTAACTTTTTTCGAAAGGATGATAACGTGTCACAACGATAACGAAAACGAGACTGAACTGTAGAAACGAAAGAAAAGCTTAGTACAATTCCTAAAACTTTCCCTCTCTCCTCTCCTTATTTCCTTTCATTAAAAAGAGTACGAATTACATATGGGATTTTATAGAAAATATTTATCTCACACTCAATCTGCTATCTGGTCTCTAACTGTCCTCTTTCCCTTTCTTGAAACAATGCGAATTAACGAGGTTTTTAAGCTGGAAATACCTATTATAGGCGTCTTAAGTAAGTGACCTCGAGCATAAAAATAATACGAATTACGGAGGGGACTGAAATGTATTGTTTTTATACAACTTACCGGGATTTTCCCTGGGGATGGGCAAATTTGTACGAATTAGCAAAAAATATGAAAATCGGGATACGAAATATCGGAATTCCACTGTATTATAAAATTACTAAGTTGCAATATTTTTTTTTTTTGAATATCGCTAGTATCGTGTGAGTTTTATTGTGAGCACTACTTATTAACATTTTATTAATAGTATTGTGAACGCTGGACGTTTTGTTTTAGCTACTTTAAAGACGAATATACAACTTACTAAATTTGCTTTTGAAGATGTCAAAACGGGGACTCTTTCCTCAGATGTAATACACAAGTATATATATGCAATGATAAAGGTTCCTCCGCTATGTTTCTACTTTGATGACTATTATGTAATGTTATGTTAGGCCTGATTACGATTTCAGTTAATCCGAGATGGTTTAACACGCCCGTTAGATAATACAGACGAAACCATAGCAGCCAATAATGCAAATACAATCAGTGCGAGGTGTTGCGGTGAATCCGCCAGGCGGCGCGGTCCTCATCACATCAACAGGTGGCTGGTCCCGAGTCCTTGTCAGCTCAATCACTACCGAGTCATTCAATTCTTCTTCTTCTGGCTGTTCCTTTGTTTCCGTTATCTACATGTTAAGGTTAGCCCTTCATAATAGGTGGACTGGAGGTATAAAATAACCGTTAAATATTGAAACTTTAGTCTATTTCCTCTCGTTCATGTTTTTTTTTATGAATAAATAATCGTGACAAAGAGATTCCTCATAGTGTAAACATATTCCTAGAAAAATCAACTGCCAGTGACAGGCGGTAGCGTGCGTTCCAAAGTCACAGTTGTTTGTAACGGTTAATCACGAGGGCCGTTACCAGTAACTGGTTCATTAGGAGACCGTTCGTGACAATTATCGCCGCTTTGTTTTTATTGACGTCGATCGTCTAAGTGGCCTTCGTAGGTCGTGGATTTTGTTTGTGTGATTTCACATACAGACGAGTTTTCATTGATATACAATTGTTAGATCTGGGTCATCAAACAAAAAAAAAAAAGCTAACCCATATTTGTTCAGTGTTATCCTTTAAAAGAATTTATCAACTATAATTTAGAACAGGTCAACCAAGAGGAAATTAATTATTGTTCATTGCCATCACATCAGTTAAATAGTCCGGTGACTACACGTATATTTTCCGCAACATATCATCATGTTGGTCTTCGTTCTTGGGTTGGTTTTTTTTCTAAGAATGGACAGTCTAATTATTCTGCTAGGTGTTTATATTGTTTCTCGATAAATCCTACAATGATTTTTCTTGTTCTTTAGTTCCATTAATAGCATCAAAAAACGATTCCGAAGTACGCGAAGCATTCCTTACCATAAACACTAGCGCTGTTAAAAACTCCCAAACATAATTTAAAGAGTAACTGTGATAGAAAATCTGACAAAAATGAAAAATACAACGTTTCCTCAAATACAAAAAAAATGTATAACAAATATAAAATTTATAACATAAATTAGCCAACTTCACAGAGGGAAAAAGTAACAAGCACACAAACAATGAAGACTTGATCGTTTAAATTCTATATCTACGAAATAATTATTAGCAAATAGCTCTTAGGAAATGTAGATTAATTGTTTATATGATTATAGGGGAAACCACCATAAGTTAAAATTAATAACTACGACCTCAGTAGTATTTATAATTTTAAAACGCAAACAAATTCGAAGTTACAACAGTATCACTTTGAAGTTGGTTAAATTCTGAAAAGAATGATACCAAACACAGATACTTACAATTTACAATAGGCCCAGTATAATGTATTTCATAAAAAAAAAAAAAACTACACAATTTTGTTGATTTTTTTTTTTTGGATGTCAAAAGTAGAATTTTCATTGCGAAATTATCTTGAAATTAGCAAATCAAATATTTGCTTTCTTGTCTATATATAATGTCTATAACATTTCTTGTCTATATATAACCGATAAAATTTCGGCTTCGTATTTTACTTATACTTGATAGCAACCTTTTTGTCACTAACGAATTAATTATAAATTACTTCTATTCATACAAAAAGTATTAGGAATTTATGTTTTAAGTACATAAATGGGTGTAGTATGTATTATATTTATTTATAGACTGTCGGGGAAAAATTAGGTTAAGAATTAGCATGTAAGTTAGTTTTAAGGTTGATCCAAAAGGTGAGCCCCATCACCTTTATTAGTCAGTTTAGTCCAGTTAATGTATATTATTATACTTGTTTATTCATTATATAATTTTTATAAATTAAAATAACCTGTATATAATGTAGCAATGCTACAGGAAATACAAAAATAATTTGTTAATAGATTCGCCTGAGGATCTATAATTATATATAATTATCTGTAAATTTAAAGGGACTATCGGGGAAAAATAATTATGTATTATAACAAACTGAAAAATTTGATATCTTTGCCGTCTTAGATGATCAAAACTCATCTAATTGATTAATTACTTTTATTATCGTGAAATATTAGATTGTTCCTCAGTGTCTGATCCATTTTCTTATTCTTGGTAAGTGTTCCATTAATCTAGGACTTCTTCAGGTGGTAAGTGGACTGCTCATTTTTGACGGACTTGGGTTCAACTCCCGCTACGAGATCATTTCACACATTACAACGAAGGAGAAAAACCGTCCAGCTATCGGAAAGTGCGGACACGGTAGAGGTGTTACCAATTCTTTATTCACAGTTCTTTTTCCGAAACATCCGTTAGTAGATTCCCCGGTTGTGGTGAATTTTTCTTACGGTCGGAAGCGTGGAAAATACGGCGTGTCCTGGCCGAGTGTTGTTCAAGTGTTCTGCCAGTTGTCCTCAGGCTGTTACATAATGCTAAGATTTAATGGGCTGTAGAAAGTTTGGATCAACTCTGGGTGATAAAGAAAAAAAAACCATTCATGATTGACTCACCATACAGCGTGGGAGTAACCGAGCGCCATCTGCCGGGCGTGAAGACGCCAGGCCTCCTAAGAACCGTTCCACTTTTCGGCTGTGATTACATCATTAAGCAGCAATCTCCCGCCTGAACACATGTCCCGCGCAATTATAGGCGGGAGTAAATAACATGCTATCATCTCAAGCGTCTGTCTAGGCTACTTACAGCCCGAGGCTGTACTTTCTAACAGGTCGTCATTCGTCAGCCTATTTGTCTTGTCCACGAAATGTCCAACCGATCAGAATTTTTGAAGTTATATTCAACATAAAGCTCGAGGCTACTTGATGAGTTATGGGTAGTAAAGGAAGATAAATTTAATAGTGAAATTTAACTCTTATCAAAACTAACCTGACAACATTTCATAAATTTTCTGGCGAACCGGTTGTTATCGACGTGATAATTTATCTAAACACAATTTTATTTTATTTTTGACTCTCCTAAGAAAGTTTAACAATCAATTGTCATTCTCAACGCCAAGTACAAAGATTACAACACGCAGTAAATAATTGATACATATGTCGATATATTAAAGTATCATATAAGATAACCAAAATGCATTAAATTGGGTTAAAATGAAATTAATTTCATACAAATGTTATTTTAGCAATTAAAATATCAAGTGATAGTTCGAATGAAATTTACTAACTAAACAAGATTAAAATCATTGCTAAGAAAATATTTTTATTTGACTTGCGCTTAGGGCATTTACACCGCCCTTACCAATTTAAGAAGGATTTTCATTACTTATTTTAAGTAGTTAAATAAAAATAAAAACTTGTTTTTAAAAATTTCTCGTTATTTTCTTAAAATCTTAACTAGCAATCAATCATAAAAAAACGAGATTGCTTTATAACGTTTTCCATGTGCAGTATTCACTACGCGATCGTGCACGATTGTTTAATTTCGACGTCGTCACTTCAGAGGGTAAACACGGGGTGACTGGATTTGATAAAAATGAAGATACTGGGGATGTGGTTCACCATTTCGGTTTTCAAAGCATCTTTTTTTGTCTATAGCTGCTTTCTGCGTCTAATTTAATATCTATGCCATCCTGCCTGCTCTGAACAGTGACACTTCTGTGTTCTATATAGAGTGTCCTCTATTGTCGACAATAGAACAGCAGGTTCATTGACTGTTCCTCTGATTCATCTCTCTACACACACACTGACTGAAGAGGAGAGGGGTGTTACGCGACGTAAACCCCAACATAGTAAATAATCTGCTGGTACCTTAGTCCTTAGACACACACATATAATCCCTTAATTGACTACATAAGGGAAATTGACCGAGCCGAACTAAACAGTAAATATTGGATCGTTAAATGTCCTACACGTGCCATTAAATGTATAATATAAAATAAAAATGGCACCGATTAACTGATACAAACAAACTTTATCGCTTGGTACATTGTAAAAGGCCAGATTATTGTAATATAATCTGTATATAATCGCAGGAAATCTATCGAAGGCAATTCTGAGTCACATTGGAGAGGTTTTTATTTTAGTTAGTTTTTAAGCATTACTGGTCCGGTATGTGGCGTGGTTGGCACTAGTTGTAAGTTCTCTCCTGTTATGTCTGTTTTCCTAATTGGATTACCTACATATGTATTCAAACAGCTACTCATTTACCTTCATGAGGCCGAGCCGACCCCCGACCAGAACCGACGAACGACAGAAAAAAATCGAACCCACGTTGAAGATGAAAAAAATTGTCGCCACTTTCTCCTAAATTATAATATGAGTGGATGGGTAAGTACTAAGTAAGTATAACTTTGGACTGAATGAATGAACTTCTTAAAAGATTGGTAATCAACTGACATCTGACTTTCATCAGCCAACCGCCTGTTATCGATAGCTGATGAAGACATTCACAGTATGTCAAAAATGTGTTCCATAAATAAAAGTAATGAAAAAAGATATGTATTTTGTTCCCTAACTGAAACCCGACATCTCCCGACAAACGCTCCATGCATATTGAACTTTTCTAGTGCATTAACTTATTATAAACTATAGGATCGTTGCAGCACCTAACCAACCCAGTGTTTAACACTGTGACCCCACCACCCCTCCCGCATCGATGGCAACAGACTGTCGGGGAAAAATTAGGTTAAGAATTAGTAAGTTAGTTTTAAGTTTGATCAAAAAGGTGAGCCCCATCACCTTTATTAGTCAGTTCAGTCCAGTCACGTATAATGTGTATCATTGTACTTGTTTATTCATTACATAATTTTGATAAAATAACAAAACCTGTATATAGTGTAGCGATGCTGCAGGAAATACAAAAATAATTTGTAAATAGATTCGCCCGAGGATCTATAATTGTATAAAATTATCTGTAAATTTAAAGCGTCTATGTAGGGGAAAAAACAACTATAGATTACTTTTTTTTTTTTTCAAAATCACTTGACAAGCATTCAGTAAACTGTGGACAGCCCACGGACCGATTCTCAACAAACAAGTAGAGCAGAAACAATTATACATAGAAAGTTTTTATTAAAGGACTTTGTTTAGAAAAAAAGTAGATTGATGATGATTGGTGCGTCGAGCAAAACTCCATGATTAATTCTTAACGGGAGGGGGGGGTAAATCATCAAGTCAATGAGTAGGGTTTTAATTAAAGGATGAAATTTTTACAATCCGGGCCATCGGAGGGGATAAACTGTTTGATTGGCCCGAGGTCGATTGTCTTTCATTACTTCTTGGCTTCGGCAATCAGCGTATTCTGCCTCTCAGCTTCAAAGTGGAGATGAGAGAAAAGAGAAAAAAAATAGAGAGAGAGAGAGAGAGAATTTAGATAAAAGAGATCTCTCAGTTTAATCTTTGATGTAATTAGACAGATTTCTCCTTGTGGGCTGTTACCACGGCAACGAAATCACTCCTCCCAAAGGACACGACCTTTTATCCTTTGGCCCTCTGGATATTACCTGGAAGAGATCCCTCGTCAAAGGACCCCTTTTTAGAAGAAGTGGTGGTATCTCCGGGCAGGAATCATTTATGAAACCGTCGGAAAACAGGCGTTTCACCGCGCACCTGCGTCTTCTCAGGGCTTACAGGATTATAAATTCTGAAGACATGTACTAAACGCCATTAAAACTATATCCATAAACATTTAATTGATTCTTAAACATAAACATTTGTTAGTGTTTATGAAACGATTCGGAACTAAAGTTATTAAAACCTATTGATCGAAAAACACATCATGTTGTAGTTCTTTGGATACTTGGAGTAGCTCTCAATGACTTGGGAGTTGAACCATTGGCGCTGATTAGCTGTGAAATATAATCTACTAAAGTGGAGTTAAGGATATGTACAACTCAACTGAACGTTTAAACATTTAATTGCTAGTTGATTATTGAATATAATTTTAAGCAAACTTTTATGGAATATTCATTCCTTTATTTCTTCATTACTCGAATCTATAAATATCAAGTAATCTTTACTCGATATTACATCGCTTTAGATAATTTCTTAAGAACCGCGTCCTCTTAACGGTTTTTTCCTACACATCGTTCCGGTTTCTAAACCCGGAGTTTAGAAGTTTCGGGTTGGAAACTGAAGAAATCCTCTTGAACAAATTAAATAGCTGTAATTGTCCAATGACTTGCCCTTCTGAAGACAAATTTATGTGATCAACTTTGTCTTCCTAATTAACCTCCAGCACTTACCCGAGCCATCCTACACATTTTCTCTCACTTATTCTCCCTGTCTTATTAACAACTTTCTCTGAGAAGTTTCTTCCTACCTCTATTACCGAATTAGATCTTAGGAAATTTTCAGATGTATCAGTAAGCTTTGTTATACAGGTTAAAAATAGCTAATATTTGAAAAAACAAATCGAAAGCTTTAAATGCGTTTCTTCAATAGCTTTGAGAAGACAAAAGAGATTGGCGAGTACCTGTTTGAAAGTATCTCTATGTTTGGCCCACATCCAGCAGCTGTGGTGTAGTACACACAGGTAGGCCCTTTCAGTCCAATTACAGAACCGGGTTTTTCCCAGGAAGGTTTGTTGTGAGCAAACAAACTCTGCGACTTATTCCTTCTATTGCTCTCCATCTGACAGGATATTTTTTCTTCGTCTCTGAGATAGATATAGATCTCAGATGGAAGAGATCCCGAGATATTCAGATAAGATATAATGTTCCATAACACTCGGACCGGTGTGCTTAAATTAATTCATCTGCTTTGTTTTTGTGTGTTTTTTTTTTATCTTGTCTCGAAGTTTAATTTTATTCAGTATAGAAGTACATCTGCTTGGCCCAGGGCAATGGAAGCTAGTCCAAAAAAAACTCAAAACTGTTACTGCAAGTATAGACGAATTGGCCTAATTCGCTTAAATAAAGACTAAACGGTGCTTCTTAATTCTTAATCACGCTAAATATATTTATAATTGTGCATTCAACTCCTAACAATGTTCATCCGATTAATAAATATCCAACAACTTTATTGTGACAAAATTACAATCTGCCTCATTGGACAATAAGTAATTGTGATAAATGATCTCATTCATACAGTATTTACAAACAGCCCAGAGACCTCCCGAGTCCACATAGTTGTCACCTGCCTCGCGTGCGAAGGAGGAAGCGGAGTCTTGGGAAATCCCCCACGCTCCTCCTTCAGCCGCTTCACTGGATACGAGCCAGTGGAGGCTGCCAAGAGCGTGAAAGCCACAGACGCTCAGGACATGATTGCAGAAACAGGCCATTCCCAGGACTCCCACTGTCACGTATTTATAGCAGGTCACGAAGCCACTGCCGCGTTAGTCTCCCTAAGAGGATTATAGGGATTAGTGGGACAGTGCAATGACTGTGCTAGGGGATTAGGGTTTTTGGATAGGGTACTATGGAATTTCGAATGAATTCCGTATGTCCAGATTGGCTTAAGTATAACTTTGTAAATTAGTAATTAGTAGCTCTGCTGTACGGTGACCCGATATTTACCCACTTGACTGACAATATAGCCAAATGCCTCCAACATTTCCAGAATGGGATCATTCGAAAAGTGGTCCAAAATACCTCTCTCGAGCGGTTGAAGAACGCTGGCTTGCACCCGTTGCTTGGTGTACCGTCGGTGGGTGAGTTCATTCGCCGGAGCCGCATTAAGTTTGTTGACTCGTTGCAGCACCTGACAAACCCAGTGTTTAACATTATGACCCCACTACCCCTCCCGCATCGATGGCAACAGACTGTCGGGGAAAAAATAGGTTAAGAATTAGTATGTAAAGTTTTAAGGTTGATCAAAAAGGTGAGCTCAATCACCTTTATTAGTCAGTTTAGTCCAGTCACGTATAATGTGTATCATTATACTTGTTTATTCATTTTATAATTTTTATAAAATAACAAAACCTGTATATAATGTAGCGACGCTACAGGAAATACTAAAATAAATTGTAAATAGATTCGCCGTGGATCTATAATTATCTGCAAATTTAAAGGGGCTATGAAAGAAAAAAAAATAGAAAATAAATAAATAAATATAACAAACTAAAACTTTTTTTAAAAACAGTCTTTGAGCGTGACGTTCAATGAATGAAAAGGACGTACTAACTTGTAGCATTTTATTGAAGGTTTATTATTGACAATTGAAGATTTTTCAAATTCCTTCAACCGTTAATTTGTTTTAATTTCCCCCCTTAATTTTATTTGTTCTAAAAACATCCTGGGGCATGGTCGTGTCCAAACTCAATCTGTCGTGTTTTTTATTCGTTTTTCTTCTAGTGAGTTTTTGGGGTACCACCCCAATAGTTATTATATATTTCTTTTAAACAGCACGGTGCTAAAAGGCGGGCTATTATAGAAATAGAATAAATTTAACGTCCATCATGAGATTCCAACTCAAAACCTGATGGCAGATAACATCATTTGTGATATGAAGATTTTAAACCGCGTTTGATAGACAGTGAAATGTCATGTAATTTGAATAAGAAAACATTTAACTTTTTTTTACTCAATGTTCTTCTTGAACCCACTCACCTGTCAGTTCTGTCTTAATAGCTATAAATAAAAACTTCAAGGCTGCACGTGCACGAAATTCGTATATTTTTTTCATAATTTATTCATTGAGTGATAAAATAATTGAATTATAAAACTTTAATCGAAACGGTACGAGATAAATAATTTAAATTAACAAGCTGAAGGTTTTCAGCTGAATTGAAGGGTCAGGTACCTGTTAATTAGAACCATAGCTGCATTATGAATACGCTTGAATCGCTAAGGTTCGCCACCAATCACGTCCCCCCCCCCTCGACTTTACTCAGCTTTGAATGATTAATCATGATTAAACATCAGTCAGCCAATCAAACCCTGTCTGATGAATATACTATCGGACAGCTGGGATCCTGTTAATGTTTCATTTTACCTCGGCTGTAGACATTGTGCGATTGCAGTTCTGTTTGAAACAGCTGATGGAAACTGTCACCTATAATGAATGGTTTATTATTTAGTCGATATGTACTTCGGAAATACTCCATTGTCACAAAATGAACAATGAAGTTTTAACCTTATTAATTCATGAAACAGTTGTCGTACAAGTTTCTTTTATATAGCATCCTAAATGTGTTTGCAAACGTATATAAGAGAAATTATCTCGAGATCTCAACGCTAGGCCTGAAGTCTTCACGTGAGTTTCTTAAAAAAATGATTAAATGACTGCGAAACAACTTCTCTGTATTTATCAAGGAATATGCTTCATAACTAAACCATCGTAAATGTTACATTTGTTTGTTATGTATCTTCAAATATATAGAATACTGTGCTAAAAAAAAAAAATTATAAACGGTTTAGAGCGCTTCCCCCCAAATATTCTGTTTTAATGAGTTCTGTGAACTATCCGATGCAGTATTGAGAATAATCGATGGACTTTTAATAGATAGTGCATAGTTAAATAATCTTTGTAGAGGAGAGTCTTTTAAAAGAAAAGAAAGAAAAGCTTTATTATGAAGTACAAGCTCAACACTGGTATATACAAATATTAAGAGTTATGTTACTACATACTGGGTCGGATGTTTAGGGACGAGTGTCTTGTGAACAAGTGGGGACTGGGGCTAAAGCTGAGACATATATGAATAAGAACAGGGTAGTTCTAGGAATAGGGAGGGAGGTCTTGGAGGGATGCGGTCGCTTACTTAAAAAATAACAGGAAACACCAATGACTTCCATCAAGTCACGAAGCAGGTATACACTAGCTTGCTTCTACTTTTAGCATTATATATTATATTAGGATTACAATATTCTTAGGCATTATATAATTCATGATTCATTGGAAAGGCCGCGTTAGCTTCACGAGTCCCATCTTACCCGGGCGAGTGTAAAAGCATCTATAGCGTAGCAATAACTAGAAGGGTGGTCTGCCATCGTAAGGGTGACCCGCAACTCGAGTATTTTCTGTTACGTCCGAGGTGAAAGCATGGTTTTTTTTTAGTATAAAGGTGTTAGAAATATGAATTCTTGGACCAGATACTTTGTAAGAGACACAATCGATCAAATTCAAAGTGTTTTTGCAGTCATTTTAATCCGCTTTCATGTATATTTTATTTTAGTGACATTTCCTAACAATTATAAAAAGTTACAATTACAATTATTATTAAAAAATTAAACTTTGTGCTAACAATTAACAAAAGTAAACTGTGTTATTATTTGGTGTGGGTGGACATTCGATTCTGTTTGAAAATTATGCAGACTAAACATTGCAAACCTCCTTAACTCGAAACAAAACCGGTAGCACTTCAAGTTGAACAATAACATGAGCCTTATTTTGTTAAATTCTTGCTGACCGTATTTGAGTCTGTCTCCTTTAAAATAATCCTTTTACAATATGTGGTTGGTAAATATAAATATCAAAGTGGATAAAACTATTTACGCATGACATTTAATGGCACATACCAAGCAATATATAAGTCGTATCTTTGTGAGAATGTCGAGACAATTGCACGCATTATTCTTGGCATTTGTGTTTCTAGAACATTTTTTTTTTATCATGAGAACTGAATCACTTATTATACAAACATTTTTGCTTTATTGTACTCAACTTAATCACATCAAATTAAAATATTTATAAAGTAGAATAATGAATTCCTGTTTGTTCTGAAATTTCTCGAGTAAAGAATTATAATAATTTTGTGATGCATTTGTCCAGTTCTCTAGCCTGTTAGAAATTTTATTTTTTCACCAAAAGCTACCATTACCTAAAGATTTTGTGCACATATTTTTTTTTTTTTTTTTTAAATATTGAGACTATAATAAAACCAATCGACAAACATTATAGTTAACAAGAAAGTTCACTCGCTGTCTCTTGAATATAGTTTGGTCGAGTAATTTTAACTTCAGCTAATGATTTATTTACAGATTAAAGGTGTTTTTTTCTTGAACAATTTAAGTTTATTAAAGTATGCAGTTAAAAATGAAAGATCGAATTGCTTTACTGCCTATAAAGTTTTACTGGTCTGAAGTTTTATCCATTCAAAACTCTTTCATGGAAGTTCTACCTGTTATTTCAACTGTACTTCAACCAATGAAATCTATGGTTTTATGATACATCTTTTTTTTCATTTTAGCACTTAGTTCTTAATCATAGTTCTAGGAATTCTTTTTATTGGAATTATAAATTATAATCAAAAAAGAGAAAGGGGAGTCTCGGGAAATCCACCGAACTCTTACGTTAGTGATATGAGCCAGTGGACAATGACCAATAGCGCTAGAGCCACAGACGCTCAAGAAGCAACCTTCGTGAAGATTATAGGGGAGAGTGATGTTGTGTAATAGCATTGCTAGGGGATCGATTGATTGACTTTTATATATTTTTCTTTATTATTATTTATATATGTACGTATGTATATAATTATATATTTTTATATACTTTGCAGGCAGAAGAACTGAACTCTATAGTTGGTAATGCTTTCCGAATGGCCTACGCGGCCCAGCTACAGCCAGCCTTCCAACAAGTAATGCAACAACAACAACAACAAACACCCACCGAACAGCACTTCCTATGGGTAAGCCTTCCTTTGATTAAACGACTCATTATTAAACATTAGAGAAATTTATTGTAGGAATATATTTGAATTTAGAGTGGAGATAATTAAATGTATATATTGTTCCTAATTAACATAATTTTTTTTTTTGGAGCAATTACATTTGAATGAATCTACAACCTTCTTTGTTCAGTTCGTTCACCATCATTTATTATGATAAGTGCACTTACTAAAATTTAACTAAACATTTTTTTTAGCTATCAAATAGCCACTCTGTGCTCTCTCCAGTTTATTTAAACCAAAAACTTTTCGACAGCTCTAAGCTGTCATAATCAGTTGCTAAAATGAAAAGTCATATTATAAAAACATGGACAGTGCATAAAGACAAACAAAATAAATTTTTTAAAAGTGTTGCATTGCTCTGTCAGAAATTTCTATCCATTTTATGGATTGTACTATAAAAAATTCCGTACATAAATAAAGCTATTTTTATTTTAAGGATTTAGTTCTTGAATAATTTTTTAAAACTTTTCTAAACAAAATATTATTTAGTTTTAGTTATATTCTAGTTCTAGTTCTTTATTTATAATTATAAATGTACCCAATAAAATTTTATTGTTTTATTATTTCAAACTTCTTTATTGTG
This sequence comes from Acanthosoma haemorrhoidale, assembly GCA_930367205.1. NCBI lineage: Eukaryota > Metazoa > Arthropoda > Insecta > Hemiptera > Acanthosomatidae > Acanthosoma > Acanthosoma haemorrhoidale. The sequence goes on along the minus strand of OV884014.1, from coordinate 111,543,970 downwards.
ATAATATTACAATCTGCCCTATTGGGCAATAAGTAATTAAGATAAATGTTCTCATTCATACCATATTTACAATTCATTATTCACTCGCTCATTCATACAATATTTACAAACAGCCCAGAGGCCCCCAAGTCACCACCACATGGTCGTCACCTCCCTCGCGTGCGAAGGAGGAAGCGGAGTCTCGGGAAGTCCCCAACGCTCCTCCGTCAGCCCCGTCACTGGATAAGAGCGCGAGAGCTACAGATGCTCAGGACATGATTAGAGAAACTGGCCATTGCCAGGACTCCCACTACCACTTAATTATAGCCAACATTAATTACAGCCTCCACTGGCTCGTATCCAGTGACGCGACTGACGGAGGAGCGTGGGGGACTTCCCAAGACTCCACTTCCTTTTTCGCATGCTAGGGAGGTGACAATCATGTGGATTTGGGAGGCCTCTGGGCTGTTTGTAAATACTGTATGAATGAGCTAGTGAATGAAGAATTGTAAATATGGTATGAATGAAAACATTTATCACAATTACTTATTGCCCAATGAGGAAGATTGTAATTTTATCATAATAAAGTTGCTTTATATATTGAAAAAAAAAAAAAAAACCACTGGGAAGTGTGGAAGTGTTGCAGAAGTTCTAATCCAATCTTATGAGTTCATTAACCAAATATCCTACGCCATTGAAGTAAATTTATATAGGACTAGGCGAAAATTAAAGGGGGAAATCTGCCTTACCAGTGAGGGGGCGGCCAATCAAAAGTTAAGGGGGAGGGCCAACCCCTCGGACTCGAGTAAGTCCCGTCAAACAAGTCCGCACTTGACTAAGTCCCGTCGAACAAGTCAAAAGGGCAAAAGTCCGCAAGTTCAACACAGCAGACCTGCAGACTGGAAGTCATTTCTTCTGCGAGAGTGAACTCGGCTCTGTTGTAATTATTGAAGTTTGTACTGTCAGGTTTTGTTGCGATACTCTCACTAGTTTGGGAACATATTTTATGTTTTTTTGTCATTTGTTGGTCTATCATAGAACATGCAATCATTCATACAAGACGATTCCCTTGTATATGTTTGAAACTAGAGCCTCTTCATTCTTGTTTTTGTTTAGAAAAATATCCTCTGTATTCTGGTAGAAAAGAAGCACTTTTAAATTAGAAAAAAATCTTTTAAGGTTCAGAGCGGTGTTGCAATGTGATTCACTTTAAAGCAGCTTTCGATTCCTTCTCCCACGTAAATACAGTGCATTAAAGTATTAATCTATGAAATGGCATTCGGTTTGACACTCTCCTGCAATCTTTAACATCCCTTAAGCTTTTGAGTCGCAGGAGGCAGCGCTGACCAAGTGGATTTCACCTACGTCAAAATTATCTGGTCTACTTCAGTATTCAGACAAAATGAGGAAACTTAAAATATACTAATAACTATTATGGCCTTCTTGTAAAGTTTTAAAGTTAGAATTCTTTTTTGCTGTGCGGATTCGGAAATATTTTAAAAAATAATTCTAGATTTTCATTGATGACAAACGTGACGCCAACAACTTTCTAGTTAATTATGGCAGTTGCGATCGTGTCGCTTTTTTCTTCGTCCGAAGGGCTTTCATTCAGACTTGTATCAGCATAGCAACACCACCTCCTCAGCTTTGTCCTCTTGAACTTACTTAGAGACTTAGTTCCCGGGGTAAGCCGCTCCTCGTGACCTGTAAGAAGAACGGTCCTGGTAGAGTCCCTTGGCTCCTGGAGGATGCCTGGCTATCACGAAGAGTTTGAGGACTATTCATTAGGTTGGCGTGACCCTAATGGTAGGCCACTCCGGTAGCAATTGTCCGCTAATAGGGAGAGATCGAGGGTGTGTCCGAAGTGATTAACAGTCATTAAGGGTCTTTAGGGCGATTAACTTTATTACCATTATTACGGACAATTCGTCAATGGACATTTAAATAATCTTCGTAGAGGAAAAGCGTTATTATGAAGTACAAGCAAAACATTGGTATATAGAGGGTGACCAGGAATTAACGCAAGATTTGAATTTGCCGCCATTTGTGTAGTAAAGTGCTGGCAACCCTAAAAAAAACAATTTGACAGTTTAGGGTTAGTAAAAATGGAGCGTTACACGATAGAACAACGTGTCTTTATTATTAAACATTATCTTAAAAATAATGAAAGTTTGGGGGCCGCAGTTCGACAATTTCACACAAAATATGGTCGGAATAGTGTTTTGACTTCAAATGTCAAGAGATTAATTGAAAAATTTAGGGATATTGGATCAGTTGGAGACACTAAACACACTGGTCGTTCAAAAACAAGCCGTTCAAATGTCAATATCCAAGCAGTGCGTGAGAGTGTTGTTGAAAATCCAGGAACATCAATTCGGCGTCGTAAACACAGTTCTTTGTGCCGAAATTGGATGATATTGATGTGGCCAATGTGTGATTTCAACAAGATGGTGCCACATGCCATACAGCCCATGAAACAATTCAAATACTGCATTAGACATTTCCAGGTCGTGTACTCTCTCGTTTTGGTGATCAGAATTGGCCCCTTAGATCGTGTGATTTAACACCTTTAGATTTATTTTTATGGGGTTATTTGAAGTCGAAGGTGTATGTCAACAAGCCCACATCCACCCGTGCATAAAAAGAGGAAATTTAACCACATTTATGTCAAAGGAGCAAAAGCTGAGACATGTATGTATAAGAAAAGGGTAAATCAGGGAAAAGTGAGGGAGGTCTTGGATGCGGTTGCTTTTTAAAAAATAATAGTGACTTTCATGAAGTCACGAGGCAGGTATACACTAAAAGGGGCTTGCTTCTACTTTTAGCATTATATATAATATGAGCATTATAATATTCTTAGCATTATATAATTGACGATGCCTTATTTATATTGGCTATGATGGATAAGTTTATATTTACTTGCGTACATGTACCAGCGGCTTCAACTATTGAAGACTTTACTGGGCCCACGTTCTACCATAAACTGTCGACATAAAAATTTCTACCGAAACTAATTTGGGCAGATGGAGCCTAAATTGACGGATGAGCTAAGAAGACTAACATCATGATGACAACAGATTTTTCAATCAAAATTTCTAAGACGTGCAATAAGTATTTTACCTTCTACATCATATCCTTCAGCCTGACTCTGATGCTTGTTACTTGAATCATGGAAATATACAATATGAACTTTATTAAATAACATCTAAAAAAATAATAAATAAATTATATGACTATTAAAATATACATATATATATATATATATAATACGTGATTTATGACCCTACAAACACACCTGAGTTAGCCAGCTGTCAGCTCAGGATTTACAAGATGAAAAAATTAATCTTTGAAGCAATCAAGAAACAAACAGTTAAAAAACACAAAACAAGATTCCATTGTGAAATTAAATAACAAAAAAGGAGTGGGTTTACAAACAGAAGAGCGGAGGAAACAAAAGAAAATTGAGTTGCCGGATGTAAATAAACTAATGATTAATTATAAAGGTAAATCAAAGGAAACAATAAAGGAATATAAAAGGGAAGGTAAGAAGAAAATAACAACTCGGATCTCGGCTGAAACAAAGATACTCGACTAAATGAATAATTGAAAAGGTTAAAGTGGGTCGAAATAAATAAATAATGAGAGAGGGAATTGATAAACAGTTAAGAAAGGAAATTTATCATTCAGCCCTTTTCATTTTTCAAAAGTTATTTTTTTATTTATTTAAATAACTTTATTAAAACTATCTCTCTGCTTGATGAGACTACATGTAAGACAATTTAAACGTACATATATTTCTTTTAAATTAAATTAATGAAATGAAAACGAAAAAAAAAAAAAAACCTAGAACATACTAAAAATATCTAAAAACAATAATGCAACACAAAAAAGAGGCATAACTGTAATACGTTTAACTCTTTATTAGCTAAATCATTGATTTAACTTTGTTTCGGAATATATTATTTGTCACTTTTAAATATTATCGTATATATTAACGCCTTGGTATGTGCAGTAGTATACAATGAAATAGCGAGTGCTACTGATAGGAGTCACTTTAAACTTTTGCAAATAGATTTTAATTACTAGGCAGTAATTGGTTATATTATTATTATATTATATATATTACATTTTTACACTTATATTATTACATTTTTAGTAGAAACGTATACCTCAGTTGAGACTTATAGTCCCTTTGTTTTTTGTAAGTAACCATTTTCCTAACCCTAACCCCTAACCCTTTGCTACCTGCTAGTGGCCCTACACTTGGCCAGACACCCTCACTTGTGCCTAAGCCTTCACTAAAGTATGTTCTAACGCTGTAACTGATTACTAATAAGTAATGTTTTTCAGAGCTTCCTAAGGTACTCATCCATATTTTATACTCTGAATATAAAACAATGTACCAAGAACCTTATAAAATAACAATGTGTAATCATTCCGAATTAATAGATCCTAATATAACTCAAATTATGTCAAATCCAACTACTAACATTAACAATAGATCAATACATTATATAATTTATAGCATTATAGGTACTATAGGAATACTAACCTTATTTTATTGTATAAAAACAAAAATTTTGTAATCTTAAAGACACCTGTATTCCACCTTCCACTATCGCCTATAACCCTACCTCAGCATCCACACTAATCTTCCACCAGCAGATTTTACCACACTCAAGTTCAACTTGACGCTCCCTGTACGCCTAATTCTCGATGGAACAAGAATCTTAAAAAATGGAGGAGTTATATAATGCTCATTATTTTTTGCATTTTTTGTATAAACGTGTACCTCAGTTGAAACTTATGGTCCCTTTGTAAGTAACCATTTCCTCCCCTAAAATCCTAACCCTTTTCCTACCTGATAGGGCCAAGACACCCTCACTTGTGCTTAAGCCTTCACTAAAGTATGTTCTAACGCTGTAACTGATTAATATTTGTATATATACCAGTGTTTTGATTGTTATTCATGATAAAGTTTTTTAAAAGACTCTCCTCTACAAGATTATTTAACTGCTCGCTATCTCATTTCCAATAATAGTTGTGTGATCATTAACCCACGTACCTTTATTCATGGTCCCACAAAATACAAGCCCTTGGCTAATTTGTTCTGTAGAGTATTCTTGTAGGTCAGATTTCTGTTTTCTGTCATCTCGTGCTTGTCGTTCGTACGTTCCGGAAGTCAGTTTGTATTTTTCAGTCCGAACCGCGTCAAGTAGAGAAAAAGCACAACAAGTAACTGAAGATTTAACGTTAAGTTTGTCTTTCGTTTAAATAGTAGTAATGCTGTTTCTTATGAAAATATTATATTATAATCGATTTGTGGGCCAATATGAAAACATGAATGAAACATGAATGAAAATATGAAAACAATATTGAAAACTTGTTGTGCTTATTTTGTTTAAATAAGTTTCAGTTTGAGAACGGATAAATTGTTGAATTAGGGGAAGTTGGATGGTATATATTACATTATTTTTATATTATATGAATGCTGATATCAAACCACCGCTCACGTGTGAAAATAAATTACAGGACTAGCTCATGGTCGTAATAATACTGTCTGCTTTTATCGTAAAATAATTTTTTTTTCTAAATTGGCTGGTCAAACAAGCAGTGACTGTTACTGGTGCTCGATATCGCGACATGATAACACAGCTCTTTGTGCCGAAATTGGATGATATTGATGTGGCCAATATGTGGTTTCAACAAGATGGTGCCACATGCCATACAGCCTATGAAACAATTCAAATACTGCATGAGACATTTTCAGGTCGTGTACTCTCTCGTTTCGGTGATCAGAATCGGCCCCCTAGATCGCGTGATTTGACACCTTTAGATTTCTTTTTATGGGGTTATTTGAAGTCAAAGGTGTATGCCAACAAGCCCACATCCAACCGTGCATTAAAAAAGGAAATTCAACGCTGCGTCAACGAAATTCAACCACATTTATGCCAAATGGTCATGGAAAATTTCGACAAAAGAGTGCGTATGTGCCAGCAAAGTCGTGGAGGCCATTTGTCCGGTGTGTTATTCCATAAATAACCCTATCCTATTTAATTTATAATTCAATAAAAAAATAACAACTAAAATACTAAAAACTGTGTTTTCTATTTAAATCAAATCTTGCGTTAATTCTGGGACACCCTTTAGGTACATAAATTATACTTTAACTCTCATATTTGTAAATATGAAACTATACATGTAATTCCCTCATATATGTTAATGCAACCTTTAGATGCCTATAAACTTCTCGCAATAAATAAAAACAAGGTATAAAATAAAATAATTAAGGTCAAATGTTTTTAAAAGCACAACTCGAGCAATTCAGAGAATGAAGGGGCATTCCACTTATGCAAATTCTGAATAATGATGTAGTTGGAGGAGAATCTGTCTTGAGGTAGCCTACAATTTTTCAAAATTAATAACCCTTTTTTTTTTCCCGACAGCCACCACCATTCCGGGAATAGGATCATATATGCCAATTGGATAGCGAAAATACATATTAATTGTTTACAGATCCCCCTTGTACTCCCTAACACTATCCCTGTTGGCTTAAGCGGTCCCCCGGTGTAGAGGTTAAATGATTCACTGGTCCGGTAGGACAGCAGCTGCGGCCACTAACTGCCAGTGTTACTATATCACGGCCTCATAATGGCCTCAGAGCGTAATAGTGGCCACAGCTTTAGCTCTAAATTATCCAGGTTAAGTGTCTCATCGATCAGGTTACTTAATGTCCATACTCATGTTTGTCTACCTATTCCTCATTTTCAGTAATATGATGGAGGGGCCCTTGTATAGTTCAGTAGTCAATATGATACGCGCTTCAACAAAAGAAAATGTTCAGTCAAAAAACTTGCTTCAGTAATAAATATTCTTGTTTTTTCCACAAGTTTCCTGTCAGTTGGTGGAGTTTCCCCCCCCCCCAATATTTCGTTTAAACTATAGATTTTTAGCTCAAAAGTTGTGTTAGTACTGCAGATTCAACCACGTCAAGCTAAGTGTTTAACAGATAATAAATTGATGTCACTTTCATGTCGTATATCATCTTAAATGGATATTTGCTTTCATATTTTATATTTTCCAAAAAGTGGGACTTCCTTAGACCCCACGTCTCTAAATTTAACAGAAAAATAGACAACATAAAATCATGGTGATTTCGTTTATGTTCATGAATAATTATTCATAAAAATATATTCTCAATAATAATGCCCTCATCCCGTGAGCCACTCATAACTTCCACTCTAATATAAGCTAATTCTACACTAACCATGCCAATATGCCATCCTATTCTGACATATAGTTTACCCAGAAGTTTTACCTGCCTAAATACCAACCGTTTGTGTTAGTTCATAATTCGTGGGTGAGGATTATAAATGGACACTAACGTTACAAAATCATTTTTGGTTTGTCAAAATTACAACTGCACAGTATTGCAACAGAAAGGTGATTTCGGCAAACTCTCACGAAGGAGTTGTAAACAAAACATGGTAGTTGTACCCCTTATATTTTCAGATACATCATTTGTAACGTAGCTTGTAATTGAGTAGATTTACAATTTTATAAAACCGTGCAAAATATAACATGGGCAGGACTACCATAACATGTATACAAAATATGTAGTTCTCAAGTAATACGTATAAAACCATTTTTTTTTTTTTACATATATATTTAAAAATTGTAAATTATAATCATGGTTTGTTGGGAGGGATTCATGAAAAAGGCATTCATCAAGATTCAAGTTTATTATTTTTTTTTATAATTATTGTACATAAATAAATATTGTAATTCACTTTGAACAAGTCCTCCGCGGAAGTGTATGGTGGTACACCAACCTACTTTACAATTAAATAAGTACTTAAAGCAGAATATCACCGCGACCTGTCGAAAACCTATCATTTACGCAATTTTTGTTTTCCAATAATTCTGTTTATTTTGTTTTAAAAGTTACATTATATTTACCATATGCCAGAGTGTTTCTAAACCGAAATAAGCACTTAACTAAACAATAATAACCCCTCATTCATATACGCCAGCCATTTGCTACTCCCCAACATATGAAATAGATCATGTAAAATATGGCAGTACTGAAATTGTATGATGTTTTCCCCACATTGTAAACCGAAGGTGAGCCCCATCACCTAGTCCTGTATATTTGTATTTTGACCTTTTAACTTCAAAAATATTGTTATTGTAATTCTACCCTCCTTCGAATGCATCTGCATATGCAGCAAAAGGTGAAATTTGTAAATCTTGTACATTGAATTTTGTCCATCTGTTTGTAAATAATATTGTTAAATGAAGGGGTTTTGAAAAAAAAAAGTACGATGTTTAGGGATCATTATTTGTCCAGTGTTTCGGTTTAAATTTCGTATATTCGAATTTTTCACGATTAAAGATTTGATTGACGTAAATTATAATCATGTTTGTTAAGGTGTCATGGTTTGTTGGGAGGGATTCATGAAAAAGGCATTCATCAAGACTATGCATGGACAAGTCTCTTGAGAAACCTGAAGCAGACATATACACAATTTCGAAACGTCGCCCACTAATAATGAAAACCCGACAACACGTTTTTTGTTTACTTGGTTGGTTGATCTTCTAATGATAATTGACCTGACAAAATATTGACCAGTAGAAATTATTCTTTGAAATAATTAATGGCGATTTATCGAATCTACCGGTGTGCAGTAAATATGAGAATAGGCAAATCAATCAGTTCTATAAAGGTCCCGCTTAATTTCATCCCAAGGGGATAAATGACTATTCCCAGTCCGTTAAGTCCTCCGACAGGAGACAGATCCATAATCCGAGATAGCCAAGTCAAAGCCCCCGTACTTGGCCCAAGTGCAGTCAATCCTCGCCGGAAGAAGATTAAGCAGCTTTCTCTGCTACTTATGACTGGTATTTAGTGGTCTTGCTAAGTCCCTTTCTCTCTCTCTCTCAAAGTCCATTTGTCAAATGTGTGCCAGGGTCATCCACTCTCTGGCAGTGTCCGAAGCATTACTTCATCATAACTCCCTGCTTAATTTGTACTTTGTTGTACACAAATACAGGTGCAATAAAAATTACTATACTTTCACCGGTGTTATTTTAGTTTGTAATTATAAAACGGAATAAAAAATTCAAACAGTACTAAACAATTATTATCATAAGTTATTTAATTGACATGAATAAATTGCTGACGATTGCAAAAGTGTCGATGATTTTCTCTTCCGCTATTCATGGCTTTGTTCATCTTTTTGAATAAATCTGCCTGTTCTATTTGGAGGGGGGGGGGTAGTTCCCCTCGCTCCGAACCACAGCTCTCGGACATCCGAGTCTCTCCAAAAGATTTTATATTGCCTAATTAGTCTGGATAGTTAGTAAGCCTGAGGATCTATAATTGTATATAATTGTCTGTAAGTTTAAAGGGGCTATGAAGAAAAAAAAAAAAAAAAAAAAATTAGTTAGTAAGGTGAGCCCCATCACCTAGCATTATATTCATTTCATTTTTAACCACAACCTCTATTGCTGAGTAACCCAACCTCCTTCAAATGCATCTGCGCATAGCAGAAAGAGGAGAAATCATTTTGTCATTGATTTTGTCATATTTTCACATTGTATAATTTAAAGGGGCTAAGAGGGGAAAAAAAATAAATTATTAGTTTTTAGTTTGTAAGTTTTTCTCCCACATTGTCAAACTGAGGGTGAGGAGCCCCATCACAGAATTATATACATGTTTTAACTTTTAACCTCAAATCTAATTTATATAACCCAGCCTCCTTCAAATGCATCTGCGCATAGCAGAGTGACGAGAGAACTGTCAATTCTAGTTCATTTTTCACATATTGTATTAAATTCAAGGGGTTCAAAAAGAAAGAAAAAAAAAACGATCATTAGTAAGGTGAGGCCCATCATCACCTGATAGAGTCGTCTCAAACAAGTGAAGTACAATGTGTATCATTATACCAATATTGTATAATAACTTAATAAAAAAACAACCTAACCTGTATATAATGTAGCGATGATACAGGACATATAAAAACCAGATGTAAATAGATTCGACTGAGAATCTATAATTGAAATAATCTTTGTAAACATTTTTTTTTAAGGAGGTATAAAAAAAAAATATCATTAGTTTTGTAAGCTATAGTATGATCTAACATGCTTACTTCCTTTTATAAAAGCGGGATTAGGCTACCCTTGGCAATCCCTGGTTGTCGACTGCATGAACATCCTCAAAGCAGGAGAAATCTATTTCTTGAAACTTTTTATTAAGTCTCTAGGCTATTTATTTTTATATTTATAATAAAACCCTTATAACAGGTTATAAATTAAAATGCTTCAAGACATACAAGATCAGTGATCAATTTTGACGGTGAATTCATTTTACTTACACGTGTTTGGCCTCGAATAGAGCGCCTTTTTACCCCCTGAATGGCAAAAAATAAGAGCTTAATAATTTACTTTCAATAATGACATCTTTCATAAAAATACAAATAAGAATAAAATAAAAATTAAAAAAAAAACCTTAATCAAAATCTTTTAGACAGTCATGTATAATATTTTTGAAAAAAAATTAACAGAAACCTGGTACGCTAATGTAACTTCATTTTTCTTAATTTTTTTAATTTTGTATTTAAATAGTAATAAAAATATAAGTTTTTTTTCCTTTAAATACACTATAAAATTCTACACATTTTAAACAAATTAATATGAATATAAGAATGAAAACATTTTGTGATGTGCACCATGTAAGTAAATGCAGGTGTAGTTATTTGTTAATTGCAGTTTGTTGTTCGTTTTTGGATTCCAATTGGTGGGTTTTGGATGAGGTTCTATGATATAATATTTATAATCTTGTTAAGAACAAGTAGAAGGGGCTTGAGCAGAACTGTGTATCTGCCTCGTCACTGATGGTCTTGTTATTTTTAAGTAAGCAACCGCAACCCTCCAAGAGCTCCCTACTTCCCAGAATCTCATCCTTTTCTTATAAATATATGTCTCAGCTCAGCCCCAGACCACACTCGCCCCAAGACCTTCCACCCAGTATATAGTAACACAACTCTTAATATTTGTACATACCAGTGTTTTGCTTGTACTTCATAATAAAGCTTTTCTTTCTTTTCTTTTAAAAGAATCTCTTCTACAAAGATTATTTAACTGTAGATGCTCGTATTTTATTTAATTATAAGTTAGATAATTTATTTAATTGAAGTTAGATAATTTATTTAATTGAAGTTAGATGCTGGTGAAATTTCACTCCAACCTATTGTATATGCTCCCTTAACTCTCGTCTCCCCCCCCCCTTAGTGCGAACAAATATTTCACCTTACACAGAGGCAAAATTATTTCCAAACCCATAAAAAATTAATAATTTGAACGTCCTAAATATTATTTGGTATGAAAGAAAATTATATTAACCGATAGTCTTTCATAGAACTGTCAAAAATATCTGGTTCCAGTTTTCGACCTCGTGTCTTAGAAGCACGAGCTGTAATTTTCACTTGATGTCTCGAATAGGCCACAAATAAATAAGGCGCGTACATTATTTAATTACTTGCTAACGAAGCAAAATGTTCCCACATTACCTTCACCCTCTGCCGCAAGTCTTGTCCACTAGTTTTTTTAAATTCTATTCCTCTCCCTGTATCCGAGACAATACGGTACTTAGGCTTCCATCTCGACAAACGGCTGACCTGGAACCCACATACGATGCTAAAAAGACAAGAACTAAACAGACGCTTTGGACAACTGTACAGACTACCTCAAAGGACATCCCATCTCTCAATAGAAAACTAATTACTAATTTACAAAGTTATATTTAAGCCAATCTGGACATACGGAACAGAGCTATGGGGGACAGCAAAAAAAGTCGAACATCAAGCGTATCCAATCCTGTCAATCAAAAGTCCTGAGAACAATAGTAAATGCCCCTTATTACGTCAGCAACATAACCCTTCATAACGATCTAATACGATACCCTACATTCTTTAACTCACCCCTTCCAAGTTCAGTAACCTATCCAACCACCCTAAACCCTAGTCATTATACTGCACCACTCATCCCTATAATCCTCCTCGGAGACTAAAACGGCAGTGGCCTCGTGACCTGCTATAAATGCGTGACGGTGGGAGTCCTGGCAGTGGTCAGTTTCTACATCATGTCCTGAGCGTCTGTGGCTCTCGCGCTCTTGGTCAGCCTCCGCTTCCTCCTTCGCACGCGAGGGAGGTCACAATCATGTGGACTTGAGAGGTCTCTGGGCTGTTTGTATATACAGTGGGATCATGTCCTTAGCGTCTGTGGCTCTCGCGCTCTTGGGCAGCCTCCACTGGCTCGTATCCGGTGATGGGGCTGACGGAGGAGCGTAGTGGACTTCCCTTCCTCTTTCGCATACGAGGGAAGTGACAACCATGTGCATTTGGGAGGCCTCTGGGCTGTTTGTAAATACTGTATGAATAAGCGAGTGAATGAAAATTGTAAATCTGGTATGAATGAAAACATTTTTCACAATTACTCATTGCCCAAAGGAGGCAGATTGTAATTTTATCATAATAAAGTTGTTGTTGTTGGTAATTACTTTCTGAAACGTCAATTCTAGATAAGCGGCAAATTAGATTTATAGAACTCAAACTTTTATGATTTTTAGACTTTTTGGTTCAAACTAAATCCGTTAATTTAAGTTTGAACCAAACGTGAATGTACGTTTTATGTTGTATTTAATCGTGAGGCTATACAATGCGTGACTGTAACGTTTAATTTAAAATCTTGGGGCATTATAATAAAAAAAAAAATTACCCAATTTCGTATTTGTTGTTATCTTTCGTTAAGAAATAAGCTACTTTGGACATCGTGGGAATCCGCTGACGTCCATGAGAACTCTCTTGTTTTCACTTTCCTCGGGACCTGGCGCTGAATATTTGACCTTTCCGTGAGACCTCTTTGTGATTAGCTGTGAAACATGCATTTTACATGACCTAGGTTCGCATCCCGAAGAGAACAAAACGTTGTACATAACCCCTGGAAGATATGTTTACTTATAAATTGAAACAGGTTAAAATCCTAACTAAATGATTACTACAGTACATAAATGTATTATAAAACCTTGGTGTGATATCATGAAAGATGAAATCTGTCGACTATAAAACCCCTACTTCATGATTTCCTGTTAAAACTATTTGCCATGGAAAAGTGCTTAATCCCTATTAAAATAGATTTAAGTCGAACTCTTTTTTTCGGGTCCCCAGTAAAACTTTACGATTTGGAGTTGGCTCCTTCTGCTACTATTTTTTCCTTTTTAGCAATTCAAGCCACTGAATACCAAAAATGTTTTTTCGGTACGTTGTTAAAAGGTCAATAAAATAAATCTAAAAAATACAAAGATAAACTGCCCCCCCCCCAAAAAAATACAGGTTTGCAGGCGCTTTCACATGTGATGGATTTTTTGTTTTTGGCTGGGTGAAACTCATAGCTTGTCAGAGGACATCCCTTTAAATTTAGTTAAGAATAAGAGTTAATATACCTTGCATCCCTTCCAAGTTCATAAAATTCCATAATAACCTATCCAACCACCCTAATCCTATAGCAAAGTCATTGTACTGCGTCACTCATCCCTATAATCCTCCTCTGAGACTAAAACGGCAGTGGCCTCGTGACCTGCTATAAATAAGTGACAGTGGGAGTCCTGGCAGTGGTCAGTTTCTCCATCATGTCCTGAGCGTCTGTGGCTCTCGCGCTCTTGGTCAGCCTCCGCTTCCTCCTTTGCACGGGAGGGAGGTGACAATCATGTGGACTTGGTGGGCTGTTCGTATATATAGTGGGATCATGTCCTGAGCGTCTGTGGCTCTCGCGCTTTTGGGCAGCCTCCACTGGCTTGTATCCGGTGATGGGGCTGACGGAGGAGCGTAGTGGACTTCCCTTCCTCTTTCGCATACGAGGGAGGTGACAACCATGTGCATTTGGGAGGTCTCTGGGCTGTTTGTAAATACTGTATGAATGAGCAAGTAAATGAAAATTGGTACTGGTAAATGTTACTTTTTCATTTCAATGTCGTATCTTTTCAACAGGAAAGTCGTCGTGAATTTATTTTTAAAAAAAATAACAAATTGTCACCTTTCGGTAAAATGGTTCTACGGAAGTTGATTAGTAAACATGTTTTCGTCACCTTTGTATAATCGGATAATAATTTCCTTTATTCCCATATTTATAATTCGTGAATATTTCGACAAAATGGTCTTAATCTTTTTATTGCTCGCCCCAAATAAATTCCCTTTATTTTTCCCTTATCTATAATCTTAAAAATTTGAGAGCTAAGGAAAAAAAAAAAAAAATATTGAGTGTAAGGCTTTGTTGGGAGATTAGCTTAGGCTAATAAAAAAAACAGTTGAAGTGAGTGATCTTTGCTGATGCAGACGTTCGTAGTATCTCGGACTCTCTATATACAGTAGAATCCCGATAATTCGTATTGTCAAGGGACTGACAGTTTGGTACGAATTATCGGGAGTACAAAATTAAAAAAACGTATTAATGCAAACATGTATGTATTAAGAAGTATGTACAATGTAGTAAGGATAAAAACTATGCAATAAACACTGCTTAATACTAAACTAAACAATAAACAATATATGCAATACAAAATATGTCCTTCCACTCAGAACAAACGTTATCTGACACACTTGCACTTTCCCCGCTTAGCTTCTTAAATTTAATGTTGTATCTTTTTTTGAATCTATCGAACCATCCATCACTTGCACGAAAGTCTTCAATTCCCATTTGTTTTGCAAAAACTCGCGCTTTTTCCCTTTAAAATATTTCCTCCAACTGGTACATTTGAATTCCTTGCTTGCGCCAACCACTTTTTTAAGTTCTCTTCAAGTTGTGGGTAATCACCAGTCCTGAAGCGTTTTACTTTGCTGCTTGATGTCTGGGAAGTCTTGTCCTTGTTCTTCAGGAATGATGTGATCGTGGAACGAGGGACGTTAAAACGCTTGGATGCGTCAATTTGCTTAAATCCACTGGCCAAAGCGTTTATGATTTATTGTTTCTCTTTAATAGAGAGGCTAACTTTTTTCGGAGGCTTGGTAACGTGTCAGAACGATAACCAAAACGAGACTGAACTGTAGAAACGAAAGAAAAGCTTAGTACAATTCCTAAATCTTTCCCTCTCTCCTCTCCTTATTTCCTTTCAGTAAAAAGAGTACGAATTACATATGGGATTTTATAGAAAACATTTATCTCGCACTCATTCTGCTCTCTGGTCTCTCACTGTCCTCTTCCCCTTTCTTGAAACAGTACGAATTAACGAGGTTTTTAAGCTGGGAATACGTATTATAAGGCGTTTTAAGTGACCTCGAGCATAAAAATAATACGAATTACCGAGGGGACTGAAATGCATTGTTTTTATACCACTTACCGGGATTTTCTCTAGGGACCGGCAAATTTGTACGAATTAGCCGGAAATACGAAATATCGGGATTCCACTGTATCGTACATTGACGAATACCTAACAACTCTTTTATCGTAGAGCCACAAACTGATATCCAGTCAAAACATTGGACTCCTTTTATACTCACAGTGAAATATATTTATTTCTTCTTGGCATGTGAAGGTTTCCTCGACCAAACTTTGTGTGGACACTAGCCATAGTTTTTCATGGCTGCTTTGTCCCTCCTTTGGTATCTTCATTATTCTGTTTCTCATGTCGGCTTCTTCTTGTATCCATCAGTTTCGCACGTTTTTTCCCCTCTGTCCATTATTTTATTTTTCTACTTCTGATCACATCCTCAGAAAGTTCCTCAGAGAATATACTATTTTTTTTCCTCTTTCCCAAGTATGTTTCTACTCCATGGGAGATAATTTATAGATTCTATAGTGTCTTTGTATTTCATAAAGTTTAAATTTATCTTGACTCTTCGTAGCTAATGAAAATATTCTCAGCTATCCTTTATCTTTGTATATTCCTTTTTTTTATAATTAAAGAATATTTCGCCAATATTATTTTTTTTGGAAAAGCTTGAAGGGTTATTTTCTAAAATAAAAAAAAAACAATGATAATCCTTTCTTCGCTGATAGGCTATATAGAGTACAAAATGATGACGACGGGAGATTGATTACCTGACTCTATATAGCCCCCGCCACAAAGACAAGATAAATATTTCCCTTTAATTTTTACCTGAGCGACGGCGGGGAGTAGGAGGAGGTAAATGCCCTTATAAAAACGAAAAGTAATTTGGGAGGGCTGCCCTATATTAAGTTACCTTTATAATCCTGTTCTTGGAAGGGATGGGGAGGGACCCTTCGGAATAATCGATCAGTTTTTCATCAGTTCAATTTCAGATTAGGGAGAAACCCTTAGGGCTTAAGGGTGCAGGGCGGAAGCCTTTTCTCTTCAGCTGAAGAGGCCAAATTTCTAGTTAACCGAAATTCGTATTCGATTGATTGAAATGTAATTGTCGGTTCCAACAGGGGCGGTTTTACTACAGTAATAAAAGTAATAAACCCATATTTCATAAATGAATCTTGATCAAACTTAGAAACTAGCTCAAAATCGATTTAAAATACTAAGTTTTCATAATGTTGAGAGGAAACAGTAAATAAAGTTAGTGCCGGATTTATGTGTTCGAGTTAAAATTTTATAAGGTAAAATATTAAACCTCCACACAATTTTCGTTTTTAAATAACGCCGAACTCGTTCATCTTCAAGGCTGGCCAAAATGATAAAAACCTGTACAAAATACAAATGGTTATATTGAAAGTAAGCTACTGTATGGCTATATTAAAAAAAATATATATATTTTTTTTTCCCCCTTCATAGCCCCTTTAATTTACAGATAATTCTACACAATTATAGTTCCTCAGGCGAATCTATTTACAGATTATTTTTGTATTTCCTTTAGCGTCGCTACATTATATACAGGTTTTGTTATTTTATAAAACTTATATAATGGATCAAACAAGTATAATGATACACATTATACGTGACTGGACTGAACTGACTAATAAAGGTGATGGGGCTCACCTTTTTGATCAAACTTAAAACTAACTTACATACTAATTCTTAACCTAATTTTCCCCCGACAGTCGGTTGCCATCGATGCGGGAGGGGTGGTAGGGCCATAGTGTTAAAACAGTGAGTTTGTGAGGGGCTGCAACGAGTCAAAAAACTTAATGTGTCTCCGGCGGATGAACTCACCCACCTATGGCACACCAAGCAACGGGTGCAGGTCAGCGTTCTTTAAACTCTCGAGAGAGGTATGTCGGACCACTTTTCGCATGATTCCATTCTGGAAGTGTTGGATACATTTGGCTGTATTATCAGTCAAGTGGGTAAATAGCGGGGCACCGTACATCAGAGCTGGCTGGAGGACACATTTATAGATCATTAGTTTGAGACGAAGCGACAGGTTGGGTGAAGTTAGCAAGTGTGAAAGCATGAACCATGAGTAGAGAAATGGAAAGACCTATCCATGTATATGTATATATATATATATATATATATGTAATATTTTTTTATATTTATGTTTAAAAAAATAATCTACTTAAAACAGTTAAAATCGTTAAATTTAAAAAAGAATAAAAACAACTTATAAACATTCGGTCAAATATTTATAATTTCCTTTTTAATGAATTAATATAAAACATGAAGAAGCAAAAAAAAGAAACATTTGAAGTTTCCTATAAATAATTGATTACTATAAACAAGAATATAAATAATTGAACTAACAATTAGCAGACTCTGTACCTCATATTTTGTTTATACATCTTTCATCTGTTTTCCTATATATATATTATATTACAAATATATATATATATATATTTGTAGGTCGAACCTACCAACTGTCCCATATCATTAAGAGTTCATTAGCTACCCACAATGCACTTGTATCTAGATTTTGTTTAAATTCTTTTTTTACATAACTTTTGTTACTCATTCTTACAATTATAATTAACATCTATTTTTGTTTTCTGGTTATTAGGACGTACGTAGTTTGTGGAAACTTTGTCCATTAATTAATTTGATGCAAATCTAGCAACTCTGTCTGATGAACACAAGCTGATCTCTTGAAAAACCCTTATACTCAATGGAACTAGATTCTCTGATTAAAGAAGCAGAGGATTAGTGTTGAGAACAAACGTATTTCACAGGGCTTGAGACTCCACTCGAGCTCTTGTCTTCCCCAAATCCTATATTAAAATAGAACCCTGCCCTTGCATGATCCCATCCATCCTTACCGGGTCCTACTAACTACCCCCCATCCAACGACGACTCCATGTTCCTCGATGGCCATCAACATTATTTCAAACCTGTGCATCCTTTCGCTTTCTAGCTTCTATCTTTTATCTATTTGCTTCTCTCTGCTTAAATCCTCTGTTGACCACATGTTATCCATGTTGCAGAACCGACCTGGGAGCCTCGAGTGCAAGAGTGGACCAGGGCCAGGCGAGGAGGCCGACTCTCCGACGGAACTCAACTCCTGCAGAAGGCTCGCCGACAAACCACCCCTAGTCAAGCGGCTGGCCATGGGCACCACCCCCACCGAGGAGGAGTCTTCGCCGCCCCTCATCATCCCCGCGAAGTCCCTCGATCTCGACAATAACAGGTTAGTAGTATAATAGTATATAGTATATAGTAGTAGGATGTTTCATTTCAATTACACAGACCTAGTCAAAAGCTCATTAAAAATATTTTTAATTTTTGTTTCCGCTTTTTCATAGTTAACAACAATGTTATAAAGGCAATTTGGTACTGACTAGAAGAGACTACTTTGATAGGTTTTATGAATAATGATTCGTAGCTTTCACCAAATATTTTTATTGCACGAGGGCTTAAGTCAGTCTTAATTAAGAAATATCTATCTTAAGATTTCGAAGGGTATTTTTATTGTTGTATTACATTTGTTACTTTAGTTTGAATTTTACTACTTATTAAATATAGCAACTACTTTATTATGATAAAATGACAATCTGACTTATTGGGCAATAAGTAATTGTGATAAATGATCTCATTCATACAGTATTTACAAACAGCCCAGAGACCTCCCAAATCCACATGGTTGTCATCTCCCTCGCATGCAAAAGAGGAAGCGGAGGCTGACCATGAGCGCGAGAGCCACAGACGGTCAGGACATGATGGAGAAACTGACCACTGCCAGGACTCACACTGCCACGCATTCATAGCAGGTCACGAGGTCAATGCCGTTTTAGTCTCTGAGGAGGATTATAGGGATGAGTGGTGCAGTGCAATGACTAGGGTTTAGGGTGGTTGGATAGGTTACTGAACTTGGAAGGGGTGAGTTCAAGAATGTAGGGTATATTAATATCGTTATGAAGGGTTTTGTTGTTGACATAATAAGGGGCATTTACTATTGTTCTCTGGACTTTTGATTGAAAAGATAGGATACGGTTTATTTTCGACATTTTTGCTATCCCCCATAGCTCTATTCTTTATGTCCAGATTGGCTTCGGTATAACTTTGTAAATTTTCTATTGAGAGATGGGATGTCCTTCGAAGTAGTCTGTACAGTTTTCCAAAGCGTCTGTTTAGTTCTTGTCTGTTTAGCCTCGTGTGTGGGTTCCATGTCAGTCTTTTGTCGAGATGGAAGCCTAAATACCGTACTGTCTCGGATACAGGGAGAGGAACGGAATAAGCATTAAATAAGCATTAAAAAAACTATAAAACTATTGGACAAGACGTGCGACAGAAGGTGAAGATAATGTGGGAACATGATGCTTCATCAACTTTGATCCGGCATTGGTTGACCAATGCCCGATCTCATCAAGGTGTTTGGGATGCTCCGGATATAACTTTTGTATGGGGGTGGGAACCATTTATTAAGGGAAAAAATTTAACAGTTTTAGGAGTTTTAAATTTATTGTAGATGTTGATATCTAATACTATTGCTAGTATTGTTGTTTTGTATCCTAAAGATGACAATGAAGAGTTGTAGAAAGCGTTCGTTAAGTAAAAATATTTGCTAGAGGCTACGAAGTATTATTCACAAAAATGATAAAAGTAGCCTCTTCTAGTCATTACCAAGTTACCTGTACCATGTTGGTAATGGGATTCGCCTGCTATAAACAGCTAAAGGAACAAATACTATTTAAACGGCAGTGGCCTCTTGACCTGCTATAAATACGCAACAGTGGGAGTCCTGGCAATGGTCAGTTTCTCCAATCATGTCCTGAGCGTCTGTGGCTCTCGCTCAGCCTCCGTTGGCTCTTATCCAGTGACTTGGGTGACGGAGGATGACTGGGTACTTCCCAAGACTCCGCTTCCTCCTTCGCACGCGAGGAAGGTGACAACCATGAGGACTTGGGGACCCTCTGGACTGTTTGTATATATATAGTATGAATGAGCGAGTGAATGAAAATTGTAAATTGGTATGGATGAGATCATTTATCACAATTACTTATAGCCCAATCAGGCAGATTGTAATTGTATCATAATAAAGTTGTTGTAAATATAAAAAAAATAAAATAATAAATACTCCTTTCTTAGGACCACTATGGAAAAGACTATTAGATTGATTTGTAATTAGCTTTTGACTGGTTTTGAATTAGCCTGAAAGGTGATTACATTAAAAGAAAAAAGTGGTATTTGTCGAGGGTGGATCACTTCTGCGGTGAGCTCCGCACGTTAGCTTTTCAAATCGATATATTTTACACCTGTACATTGGGATTTATCAAAATTTGCTCTTGCGCCGCCCTCTATGTGTCCCTAATACATAATATATTATTCCTGCGCGGATATTTAGCCCTGCTATAACTTGTATATAGAGATGCCCGCTGGGATATGTAGCAGAATTAGGCGATAAATAACGAGGCAGGATCCGGGCGACTGCTTGATAAATTGTTATTGCTTCCTTCGCATATACTGATCTGGTGGTAGGGGGTAAAAAAAAACAAAAAAAACTTAACGAAATAAACATGTTCCGGCATCAGTTAGTCCGTTGTTCTACGGCGAAAGTGTTTTAGCTCTGAAGATCCGAAAACGACGAGCGACTCAATCGCCTGGCTCGCCCCTGGAAAAGGGTGTGACCCTATTGAAAATCGAGACACACTCAATTTTTTTTTTTTCAATGCTTCCATACTGCCACAACAAGGACAAAAACTCTGCGAATTTTGATTACAATAAAAATAATTTGGCAAACAATTATATGTGTAGAAGAATTAGTCGTCTTTGTTTTACAAATGGTAAGTAACCGTTGCCACGAGTTCGGTAATATTTTTATTTCATGATTTAAAAAATTTATATTCTAGTTAAACTCTGAAAATAACGATACCAAACACATAAAGTATGTAAAATAGGCTTGCTTTAATCACTTTCTATAAAACTTAATACATTTTTGTGTATATTTTTATTATAAAGGGTGTCACAGAATTAACGCAAGATTTCATGTAAATAGAAAACACAGTTTTTAGTATTTTTGTTGTTATTTAATTATAAAGTAAACAGGATAGGGCTATTCATAGAATAACACATCGGGCAAACGGCCTCCACGACTTTGCTGGCACATACTCACTCTTTTGTCGAAATTTTCCATGACCATTTGGCATAAATGTGGTTAAATTTCCTCTTTTAATGCACGGGTGGATGTGGGCTTGTTGACATACACCTTTGACTTCAAATAACCCCATAAAAAGAAATCTAAAGGTGTTAAATCAGACGATCTAGGGGGCCAATTCTGATCACCGAAACGAGAGTCTCATGGAGTATTTGAACTGTCTCATGGGCTGTATGGTATCTCGTTGAAACCGCATATTTAACACATCAATATCATCCAATTTACGACGCCGAATTGATGTTCCTGGATTTTCAACAACAATCTCACGCACTGCTTCAATTTGAACGAATTGTTTCATGGGCTGTATGGCATGTGGCACCATCTTGTTGAAACCACACATTGGCCACATCAATATCATCCAATTTCGGCACAAAGAACTGTGTTTACGACGCCGAATTGATGTTCCTGGATTTTCAACAACACTCTCACGCACTGCTTCGATATTGACATTTGAACGGCTTGTTTTTGGACGACCATTGTGTTTAGTGTCTCCAACTGATCCAGTCTCCCTAAATTTTTCAATTGATCTCTTCACAGTTGATGGAGTCAAAACACTATTCCGACCATATTTTGTATGCAATTTTCGAACTGCGGCCGCCAAACTTTCATTATTTTAGAGATAATGTTCTACAATAAAGACACGTTGTTCTATCTAACGCTCCATTTTAACTAACCCTAAACTGTCAGCTGTCAAATTGTTTTTGTTTTTTTAGGGTTGCCAGCACTTTACTGCACAAATGGCGGCAAATTCAAATCTTGCGTTAATTCTGGGACCCTTTATATTTAAAAAAAATTAATGTAAAATAATGTCGAGGCAACTTATCCTCGGATTAACAATTGCATTTTTAAGGTATAGTCGTTATTTTTTTTTTATAGTTCTTGCCAGTGGCATTTCTCCTAACGTGTTCAATTGTCCTCTTTCTGGTACTTCACAAGCAGAGGAGAAATCGTGGCCCTTACACTGGTGTCATTAACGAGTGGGATTCGCGAGGAGCAGTACGTCTTACGCTGTAAATCGCCTTTATTGCTGCAGCTCCGGGGCCGTAACAACTCACTAATATCTGAGGGGAGAGTTGCAACGTTCCGCGGAACACTGCAGTGCCGATAAATCTTGTGTTGCTGCCTGCACCTTTTCCACTTTACAACCACCACTTCCTTTGCAGTTCTGCCCTCGTTTTATGAACGCTCCAGGATCTATTGGGACCAGTTACAAGCCTCTCCTTCAATTGCATATTGCACTTAGGCTCTTTGCTGAGGGAGAGTCTGTTTTTCCAACAACGGCAGTACTTACGAAGGGTATGGTATCCTTTGAAAGTTGACAAATGGTCATTAGCTTCCTCGCAAAGAACGAGGCGAATTATTTCTTCTTCGTAGATCTAGTTAACATACGCCCATTGCGGGGTGCGCCTTCTAGCCTAGAAATCGCATTGCGACTGACGAACTTGGCAGCCCAAAGGGTCTAACATTGTTCCTCGGTCACTAATTAACTGATAAATATCTCAAAACATTATAATAATCAATTTTATTGAACTAAACTGGCCTAAATGCGTACTTGGACTGTATTCAATCTCTAAGGGTTTCTGCTCTTAAAAATTTGAACAGTTTCTGTTGAGTTTGAACGGACTTAAATAAACTATTACAGGTCTTACAACAACTTTACTGTGCTAAATTACAATCTGCCTCATTGGGCAATAAGTAATTGTGATAAATGTTCCCACTCATACAGTAGATACAAACAGCCCAGAGACCTACCAAATCCACATGGTTGTCACCTCCCTCGCGTGCGAAGGAGGAAGCGGAGGCTGACCAAGAGCGCGAGAGCCACAGACGCTCAGGATGATGGAGAAACTGACCACTGCCAGGACTCCCACTATCACGCATTTATAGCAGGTCACGAGGCCACTGCCGTTTCAGTCTCCGAGGACTAGGAGGATGTGCTAGGGGATTAGGGTGGTTGAATAGGTTACTATGGAATTTCATGAACTTGGAAGGGATGAGTTCGAGAATGTAGGGTATATTAAGATCGTTATGAAGGGTTTTGTTGCTGACGTAATAAGGGGCATTTACTATTGTTCTCAGGACTTTTTATTGAAAGGATTGGATACGCTTGATGTTCGACTTCTTTGCTGTCCCCCATAGCTCTGTATGTCCAAATTGGATTAAGCATTAAACGGCATTAAAGTATTAAAATGGACAGAGAGGATTTAACTACGTAGTAAAAAGTGGACTGTACTGATGTATCTTAAGTTCGGTTGGTTATATCTTTTTAGATCTACGCCCTCCGATTATACCTCGCGTCCTATAAAACACTATGTACAACCACCCCGCATGACATATGGGGCTGGGGTGCCTCCTAGGGCCTGCTCTCGTCCTTGTGCTGCCAATCAGAACCTGAGCCTTTTCTATCTTTTAGTTTTTATGTTTAAAAGTCTAACATCATGACAACTCGCACTTCCTCTTTTTCAGGCTAAGTCTTGTAACTGTTTTTTAATAATGTAAATAAAGAGACAATCCCTGAAATGATGAAACATAACTTCTGCGATCAGCTTTTCATACGTAGTCACCCACCCATTAACAAACTTTATTCCACTTTAATGCGATATAGCTATCTCGGATCGATTCGCGGGTGCCTCTCCCGTGTAGAAGAACATGGCATTGATCCCCACCAGCAGATAACCGCCAAAGCTGACTCGGATAATTCGCCGATATATCCTGAAGGAGAGGGAGGTCTACAAAAGATATTCGGGAAGATGATATCCTTGAATACGTGGCCCCCCTATTCTCGCCATTATCCCCTTAATCACCACATATTTCAAATCTCATTCAATCCTATCACAGCCATGTATTCCTACAGATGTATTCCTTATATGTAACCAGCTAAAGACTAAATATAGCAGTAGATATAAAAAAAAAATGTAATATGAACATAAAACTAAAAATGAACTATATCTACCAGCTTAATTAACATTTTTCAACACAAATATAGTTACGGTGTGAGTTTATTGTCCGTAAGATTAAAAATGAGTTTTATTCGGTGATCGGCTTAGGTTGATGAAAATTTGTGTGTCTGTAGATCGATGTCGACTGCCAAAGGTATTTGGTGAACTGGACTTGATGAAAATCTAACAACTGTTGTTTATCAACTCAAGCTGATCTCACAACAAAACCTTCAATTAATTTACAAATTAGGTTGTTTATAATTTGAACATTTATAAAATCAACAAAACTAAACACAATCAAAGCGCTAGATGATAATAGCAGTCTCTTCGGAGTTGATCATTATTCTCTTGAAGTTATTATTCGTTTATTCGGACTGTTCTCAGCATGTGTCAGCATTAATTGTGCATCCCAATAGCATATAAGCTTCTCTATTTGGCCTCTCCTTTGTCAATCGAGGATTTTTTTCTTTGAAGTTTGACTCGGCCTCTTGGGGGTAAATAAGTTGCTACTTGAATAAATGCATAGTAAATCTGATAAAGAAAACAAAATCATGAGAGGTAACACTCCCCCCACCCCTGCTGTAGCATCAGAGCGACCTACCAACTACAGCAGCAACCTTCGGTCGACCCTACCTTGTCATAAAGTACTAAACCCTGAAAAAATGTATTAGCTGATTTCTTGTATAGCAAATTTGCTCAAATCAATACAAATTTTATAATTCTTTTTACTATATCTGGGAAAAAAAATCCCATTTCAGAACAGCATCTAATAAATGTAGATTTATACAGTTTAGTTGTTGTGTAAACATTTGTCGTTGTCAACAAGTCCATGTCTTTTCAAGTAGCTATTTGTTATGTTATGTTTTTGTTCAGTTATAAACAGATTCGTATTCCCTTATTATAGATTCCTCCCGTCGTTTGTAAATAATAAATAGGCTTTGTTTACAACCGACTGTCAGGCATACATTTTCTATTTCTAGCATAGAGAATATTTTATATAATTTATGGTCTCACAATTGTTTTTTCACTAGCAAACAGTGCCCGTATTAAAACCACAACTACACTTCTATCTCCTAACATGGGAGAGGTCTTTGTGGTCCTTCTGCTATCCATGTTTAGTGCTTATATTATAAGAAATTTTATTAATCATTATCAGTTGTGGAATCTAAAATGGTTTGAATTTTAATAATTGTCAGTTAAAAGGAAAAAAATACGGACAGCCTGTACTTTGGACTTGGGGCCTTCTGTTTACCTTTCAAACACATCTGATAGTGAGCCATCCCGTTGCCAATAATCTCTTGGTTTCAGAGTATCATGTCAGTTACACGCACAATATATAAAATTTTAAATTACAAGAAAAAAAGAAATATGACTCTTGTGCATTTTGCTCTTAGCTCTATCTCCTGATCTACATATTACTAAAACAAAACATTCCTTCCGTTGCTTGAATGTAATAATAATGAAGCTGTTTGAAAACTCCAAAAAAAACCAACATGAATAAAAATGTTCCTGATGGGATCTTGGAACTATAGAATAAAATGATATTATGTCAGCTTTTAAGAGTTAATAATAAGAATTCATGCATTTTAAAAAATAACTTTCCTATTACTAATTATTATTACTATTTAGTTGTACTTATTAATGGCCCCTCCATAAATGTATGATGCGTATACTTGTAGTTTATATTTCAGTTTGTTTGGTGTTGACCTTATCGATTTTTCAGGGTGTCAGACGGTCCAGAAGGCAAAGTAGGCCCACCAGCTCCTCCAGAGAGGACAGATTCTCTCAACAACAGACCGGAAGATGGGGAGCTCAAGACGGCACCTTGGTTCCAAGCGGGCATTCCTAGGTAACACGTTTTATTTATTAACCATGAGATAAGATTTCGGCAATGGCTCAATCCCGAAACCTCCCCAACCTCTGGTTGAGTAACCTAACTCTGAGCTATTTCTGGACAAAAGCTAGCCTACTCTATAAAAAATTTAATTAGCTTTGCCCTCACAAACTTGTAAAACTAAAACAACTAAAACAAACTAAAACAAACCTAAAACTTGAAAAGCACCAGCAGAGGGTATTATCCGACTGGGGTCTTCAGTGTAGTCCATTAGTTTTTAAAAGTTTTTTGTGTTTGTTATGTGAATTATTAGTTGTATTGTTTTGACCCTAATATTATTAATAATTATTACTCAAAAAGAAAAGTATAGAATAGGGAGATTTCAAGTTCTTTGTCAAAATAATTGCTTTCTTTGGCTAATAATTAACAAATAAAAAATAAATATATTAAATCAGACTAAAAAACTGTCTAAAACTACCCAATCTCTTAATGAATAGTCGGTCACATATTAAACAGCTATCAACAATCATTTAACATCAGAACAATAGTTATTTTCATTTATTTAAACAGCTTAAACATTTTTTTTAGGAAATGTTTTTATTGGCCCGATTTGTTTTATTATTCTATTAAATATATTATCTTTGTTTTGTTTGTATTTTTGCAGAGAAATAACTCTAGAAGTGCTCGGTCGGGAACCAGTTGGATCCTTCATGGTCAGAGAGAGCACCTCGAAGCCTGGTTGTTTCGCCCTTTCTTTGAGGGTACCCCACGAGTTTCAGCCTCTGGGCATAGCTCATTATCTCATCCTGAGGACTAACAAAGGATACAAGATCAAGGTAGTTAATATCAACTGTACTCCTAGACGAAAATTCAATCAGCTCTCGAGTCAAAGCAAAATGTTACAATAAGGGCTAATATTTCTTATTTATTTCTTCATTCAATTCTTGTCACTCCAAATTATCTTCATATAAATATTGCATATCATTATTTTTTAAAGGCTTTCCTTCATTAATGAAATGTTTTAAGTTAATTCACCCACCTATTGTTTGATGTAACTCTATACTTCCATTCTGATGGTTTCCTTTGGTAGTCTATTATTCTCCATTCAGCCTTCTTCAAATTTCCACATTTTTCTACCTAACAAATCTTGAGACACGATGTGGGGGTATATCAATAATAAGTAAAGTACTGTAGATTTAAACATTTTTATTTATTTAGCAAAATAATTAGTTCCTCTGACCATTTCACATAACAACCTGGTTCAAATATGCAGAGTATGAATATTTAATAGAGTATAGTTTTGTTAATTCAATGTCATTTTTCATTAACCTAAACCGATTAACAAAACGCCCATTCACATCTAATATCTCGCTATGAACTCAAACTTTTATGAGACCTTTAGCTCTGTATAACAACAATAATAGGATTCCAATTATTAATATTCAGTTAAAATACGAGTCATTTTGATTCACTGCCTGATTTAAACTAGCCTTTAGTCAATCAATATAACTGTCTCTCAAATATTAGGTATTCTTAAAATTAATTAAAATAGACAACTTATTGCATAAGTATGGGGATAAGAATTGTTCTAGAACCTGAGAGATTTATAATAAAGGGCCGGTGGCCTGTATGTAGAAATGATCCGAAGCGAGACAAAGGGAGCGAAATGGCCCTTCTATTGTGGGGCCAGGATTGCCTCCTATTGTCTCCACACCACTTTGTTTTAGTTAACTCGTCCCCTACTTAATGGGCCACCTTATATCCAGGATTGGTCCCCATTGTCATTTAGCAGGTATAATGGCTGTCATTATGCACATCTTTGCTACTATATTAAAAATATTTTCGATTTCAATCACAACACATATTATAATTAGGGTTGTTGAGATTCAATTGAATGAAAATTCTTTAATTTGTTTTTATTTACTGAAACAAAATTCAAACAACCAACTATTAAATGGTTCTCAGTAGTTTATTCTTGTTCTTTCTTTAACTTAGACTATCTCAAGAGTAATTCTCTATTGCATTTTATTGTTCAGAAAGTCTTCTACGGTAAGCTTTTAAACATATGACTTGGATTTTTGAAATATCTGAAACTTTATGCGTGTGAAGTATTAAGATCTGTCAGAGAAACAATCTGATGAACCTTATTGATTTATTTTGTGAAATTTGCTTTTGTTTTTTTATTATTTGCACAAGTACATCTAAAACTAAAATAATTTTTTAAATAATAATTACGATTTATTAATAATTTTTATTGCCTAACTTTTTATTCTGGGATAGGTTCTGAAATGACCATTTTCTTAAATGATCTTAATGACTAAACTGATAAAAATTTTCAGGGGTTCACAAAAGAGTTCCGGACACTGACAGCACTAATCACCCACCATTCGGTTATGCCAGAGCTGCTTCCTTGCCCTCTGTCGCTGTCCCGCTACAACCCCACGTACTCCCAGCAGGACACGAGGAGGGACTTTGCAGACATCGACTCAGACCCAGACTACAACACCCTCGCAGACTTCAGGAGGATGATGGCGGACCTGAATGTCTGAGAGGAACCCTCCCCAGCGGCCAACTGTACATGTTCTTAACCTTAACAGAGATAATATATGTCAGTGTTTAACAGAGAAAGAGATGTTGACTTGAAAGCAGGGGATCGGAGAGGTGTTTCAGAACTGACAGAACTCATCTAAACATGGATTCTATAGCAGTGAACATTAAAGCTTGGATATACTGAAATTGTAAAAAGTTGACTATACAGTTGTACTAGCAGCATATGCAGCACAATAATGACGATCACAAATCAAAATATGTTTGAAACTGGGTGTTGATGAAACGCTTTGAACCTACAGCTTTAATAAGCAATTTCAAACGTTACACACGGATACAACCGTGGAACATATCCAATATTGAATGATATATTTTTAACAAATGATTCATTTGTTCATTCTAGCTAATAGGCCTTATATTTGAGAAAATAAACATCTATAAAATTGCCTATCATTTAAAATTTATAGACATCATAGTTCAATGTTAAATTTGAATTTTTTTATATCGATGTTTGTAAATCCGTTCTTCTGACAAATAATGTACAATGTTTCCCATGGCCTCGTTTTTAAACATAGTTACCTTCAGGGTTGAATTTATTTCCTATATTATTTCTTTAATGGTTTCGGCTTCTGAACGAAAGGTAGCCATTGTATATTTTGTAACTTTCATTAATTAATAGATATATATTATAATTCATTTATTTGATAGAAATTTACATTTTTATTAAAAAATAAAATGTGATAATATTTTTTTATATCGGCCTTACCGTTGCACATTTATAGTGCACTGTATATATAAATCTAATTTTTAAGATTAAATTTGTGTAATAAATAATAAAGATAAATTTTAAATTTCTCCTGTATTATTTTAACTAAACTTTATAATATAAATGTTATTTAAAAATGTGATTTTAGTCTGAAGTTGCACTGTAATTGTCTATTCAAATGTATTTTAAAGAACGATTTGCCATTATTAAGCTGGCTTAGTGATGGCGACAGTTTTCTGACTTACTTTTTAAAAACATTAAACAAATTAAATGAGTGGTTGAGTTTGTGGGATATTGGCTTGGCTTGATAAAAGAGTTTTCATCTAAGAAAAGATTCATGCCAGGTAGGTAGGGATCCGAAGTAAGCGTACACAGTATGAGCAATGCAAACATTGTCTATTATTAAATTTACTGAAAATCTAACAGTTCTCTTTCATAGACCTCATCCACTCATTTATACACTGGCTAACAATGAACTTCCGGTACTAAATAAAATTAGAAAAACAAAATACATTCCTATCTCTAGCATCGTATTTATATCAATAAAACCAAACTTTTTTTTTTTTAATTTCTGAAGAAAAGTACTGTTTGTCAACACAAACAGAGTTGATTCACATCCACGTGCCAAGTGAATAATTTAAGGTGCTGTACGTATGAACTTAGAGACTAATCTTCACCAGCTAGTGTTTATTGCGATCTATTCAAAATAAATTAACACCCGTTAAGAAAAAAACAATATTATTAACATAATTTTTTGTTTTATCCAATAATGCATTTAACAGTCTTCTAAAAGGATTTTGTTATTACATCTTATTTTGTATAAATGATTCATAAAGTTGTTAATTTACGAATTAACTTCATTTTAACACTATGGATAAAAAAAAATATAATGAAAATGATTTCATTATTACTTTCATGGTGTATGCTTTATATGCTCCTCCATATAATATGGTTAATATGTCCGTTTTAGAACCCCATGGCAGCTGTATATTGTTCATTAATGTATAAAATAATTGAAAAGTGGTTTTAAATTGTACAATCGAACCATGTTTGTAACAATTTTACTCGATATCCGTTATAAATTATTGTATTGGGATAGCGTTTCAGAGTCTATCATATATTGCTGTTAAATATTGATTTTTATTGAAATATTAAAAAAAATATATATATATAAAACTAAATATATATGTATATGTGTGCGTGATGCTTATAAATGTATAAAATTTCAATATTACTATTAAAAAAAATAGCTTACGATGGGCTATGTGTACTTATTGTATTATAAAACGCATGTAAAAAGTATTTTGTTAATGAATAAAACAATTTAAAAAAAAACTATTGAGAAATGTTAGACCAATGACATTAGGTCCTGCTAGTCAGTAATGTCTGTGTTATTTATATTAAAATGTTTTAGCTTCGACAAAAATTTATTTAATCCATAAATAAATAAGAACACCTATGTGAATGTTATTTTAATTAATATAAAATTGAAACAATTTATTTTTTTGTTTATTATACTTCCCGTACCTTTTCATAACTAGGAATAGTGAACTTGAAAAACTTGTGAAATTTAGCGATAGTTCCGCAAATCCTTCACATAAATAATACTAATTAAAAATTTAAATAAATTAGTTATATGGAATTGTGTGCGCTTACTCTGACTTGTTAAGTCATGAGATAGACGATCTAAAAAGAATACTATGGAGAGAGCATGCAAGTAACACATCGTATAGGAAAATAATACTTCAGTACTTGTCCCTTTTTTCGAAAACTGTTTCAAACAATAATAGCAAATATTCAATTAGAGAAGACCTAAGATCTTAAACTGTTAGAACATTATTAAAATAGTAATTAGAACGGAGTAAGAGCTTAAAATTGCACCTCTTAATAGTAAAATTATATGTTTACTAAAGACCCAAAATAGTGAACTCTTGTTCTCCTGATACCTAACCAGAGAAAATAACTTCAAAATGTAGTATATCTAGAATACCCTAATTTTTAGATAGTGTACCATGTCATTGGCACTCATTGTATAACGTGATACGATCGTATGATTAAAATTGTTTATATAACGAACTAAATAAGTAATGAATACTTTTTTTTTTTTTTGTTAAATAGCAGAATTTCCTATGAGTGAACAAATTTTATTTTTCTTAAGAATAAAGAATTTGTCAAATTATTTTTGTGTTTATGTAATATGTGGAAGCTGGGATTCCGAAGAGCTGAAATTCAAATAAAAAAAAAAACATGCACCTTACCTCTAGCCTGGAGTGATAATTGTCACCTGAAAAGAAAAAATAGTATACTTACTCCAAGCTTCTGTATTCCTTGTGATGGATGAGCAGCAACGTTGTTACTCCAACTGATGGCAGCCAACGGAAAAAACAAAATTTCAAAACGGCACTTTAACTCCGAGGACTAAACCACACAATTATAAATCCTACTATTCCACCGGTACAAAACGGATTATAACTCCCGCTATTAACAGTTGAACCTGAAAACAGACTAGAAAAAAATGCATAAACAAAATAAATTTAACATGCAACATTGCTTCTTCAGCTATGAAGTTCAGTAGATCGATATGTAATTATAGTCAACTGACAGAGTTGTGCGATATAAAATAGAATACTGAACTATTTTAGTCCTGCGATAAGTACCTATCATTTATATTTCCTAAAAATTAATGATTAATTTTTACTAAACTGTGAATCAAGATTTACAGATTAATTCCCCAACCATTGTCTTACTTAATCCTAAGAGACTTCCTGACTAATAATTGCATGTTTTAAAAAGGTCTACATCATCTGTTTTCAGTTGTTTAATATTCTTTAGGTAATGAGGAATTTCGCACTTCCTCGGAATACTCCGGGAACATTCACCTACCCAGACTATTAATTAGTCAAGGGTTAGGCTCCACTGAAAAAAAAGTTTCATAGGATAACATAAAATTCAACATGCAACGTGCTATCTTTCCCCTCAAGTTCTGAAGTTCAATAGCTATGGAGTTGTGAAGTTACTGTGTCAAATAAACCAAAATATTTAACTAATTTATTAAATTTCACATCTGCAATAAGTACCTGTCATTACTTCTTTACAAAAAGATGACCATATATTTTTAACTCAAACGTGAATATAGATTTTCAGTGTCATTTCCTAATATGTATCTTACTTAATCTTAGAATAAAATTTATAAATGCAAACATTGCTCTTAATTTGTCAAATGAAAGATGATTTGTTTGTTTATATAACGAACTAAATAAGTAATGAATACTTTTTTTTTTTTTTGTTAAATAGCAGATTTTCCTATGAGTGAACAAATTTTATTTTTCTTAAGAATAAAGAATTTGTCAAATTGTGTTTGTGTTTATGTAATATGTGGAAGCTGGGATTCCGAAGAGCTGAAATTCAAATAAAAAAAAAAACATGCACCTTACCTCTAGCCTGGAGTGATAATTGTCACCTGAAAAGAAAAAAAAATTAATTAATATTTATATAAAAATAATTTCAATACTAATAATTGAGTTACTATTTTGCATTAATTTCCCTTACTAAAAATTACTATTTCACATATTATTTTATCGCCATAACCATATGTAAAATATTAAAGCAATGGACTGACTCCTCCTGCGACAGTCTTAATAACTAATTAATCTTATGCCTTTATAAAACGATTGTTTAAACACCAGGAAATCCCTCATTTGTTTTTCAATCGGCTTAAGATTTAAAAGTAATCAAGAAATCTTTGCACATTTTAAAGTACTAAAAAAGAAACATATAATAACCAAAAAATAAAAATAAATAGTATACTTACTCCAAGCTTCTGTATTCCTTGTGATGGATGAGCAGCAACGTTGTTACTCCAACTGATGGCAGCCAACGGAAAAAACAAAATTTCAAAACGGCACTCAAAACTCCGAGGACTAAACCACACAATTATAAATCCTACTATTCCACCGGTACAAAACGGATTATAACTCCCGCTATTAACAGTTGAACCTGAAAACAGACTAGAAAAAAATGCATAAACAAAATAAATTTAACATGCAACATTGCTTCTTCAGCTATGAAGTTCAGTAGATCGATATGTAATTATAGTCAACTGACAGAGTTGTGCGATATAAAATAGAATACTGAACTATTTTAGTCCTGCGATAAGTACCTATCATTTATATTTCCTAAAAATTGATGATTAATTTTTACTAAACTGTGAATCAAGATTTACAGATTAATTCCCCAACCATTGTCTTACTTAATCCTAAGAGACTTCCTGACTAATAATTGCATGTTTTAAAAAGGTCTACATCATCTGTTTTCAGTTGTTTAATATTCTTTAGGTAATGAGGAATTTCGCACTTCCTCGGAATACTCCGGGAACATTCACCTACCCAGACTATTAATTAGTCAAGGGTTAGGCTCCACTGAAAAAAAAGTTTCATAGGATAACATAAAATTCAACATGCAACGTGCTATCTTTCCCCTCAAGTTCTGAAGTTCAATAGCTATGGAGTTGTGAAGTTACTGTGTCAAATAAACCAAAATATTTAACTAATTTATTAAATTTCACATCTGCAATAAGTACCTGTCATTACTTCTTTACAAAAAGATGACCATATATTTTTAACTCAAACGTGAATATAGATTTTCAGTGTCATTTCCTAATATGTATCTTACTTAATCTTAGAATAAAATTTATAAATGCAAACATTGCTCTTAATTTGTCAAATGAAAGATGATTTGTTTGTTTATATAACGAACTAAATAAGTAATGAATACTTTTTTTTTTTTTTTGTTAAATAGCAGATTTTCCTATGAGTGAACAAATTTTATTTTTCTTAAGAATAAAGAATTTGTCAAATTGTGTTTGTGTTTATGTAATATGTGGAAGCTGGGATTCCGAAGAGCTGAAATTCAAATAAAAAAAAAAACATGCACCTTACCTCTAGCCTGGAGTGATAATTGTCACCTGAAAAGAAAAAAAAATTAATTAATATTTATATAAAAATAATTTCAATACTAATAATTGAGTTACTATTTTGCATTAATTTCCCTTACTAAAAATTACTATTTCACATATTATTTTATCGCCATAACCATATGTAAAATATTAAAGCAATGGACTGACTCCTCCTGCGACAGTCTTAATAACTAATTAATCTTATGCCTTTATAAAACGATTGTTTAAACACCAGGAAATCCCTCATTTGTTTTTCAATCGACTTAAGATTTAAAAGTAATCAAGAAATCTTTGCACATTTTAAAGTACTAAAAAAGAAACATATAATAACCAAAAAATAAAAATAAATAGTATACTTACTCCAAGCTTCTGTATTCCTTGTGATGGATGAGCAGCAACGTTGTTACTCCAACTGATGGCAGCCAACGGAAAAAACAAAATTTCAAAACGGCACTCAAAACTCCGAGGACTAAACCACACAATTATAAATCCTACTATTCCACCGGTACAAAACGGATTATAACTCCCGCTATTAACAGTTGAACCTGAAAACAGACTAGAAAAAAATGCATAAACAAAATAAATTTAACATGCAACATTGCTTCTTCAGCTATGAAGTTCAGTAGATCGATATGTAATTATAGTCAACTGACAGAGTTGTGCGATATAAAATAGAATACTGAACTATTTTAGTCCTGCGATAAGTACCTATCATTTATATTTCCTAAAAATTGATGATTAATTTTTACTAAACTGTGAATCAAGATTTACAGATTAATTCCCCAACCATTGTCTTACTTAATCCTAAGAGACTTCCTGACTAATAATTGCATGTTTTAAAAAGGTCTACATCATCTGTTTTCAGTTGTTTAATATTCTTTAGGTAATGAGGAATTTCGCACTTCCTCGGAATACTCCGGGAACATTCACCTACCCAGACTATTAATTAGTCAAGGGTTAGGCTCCACTGAAAAAAAAGTTTCATAGGATAACATAAAATTCAACATGCAACGTGCTATCTTTCCCCTCAAGTTCTGAAGTTCAATAGCTATGGAGTTGTGAAGTTACTGTGTCAAATAAACCAAAATATTTAACTAATTTATTAAATTTCACATCTGCAATAAGTACCTGTCATTACTTCTTTACAAAAAGATGACCATATATTTTTAACTCAAACGTGAATATAGATTTTCAGTGTCATTTCCTAATATGTATCTTACTTAATCTTAGAATAAAATTTATAAATGCAAACATTGCTCTTAATTTGTCAAATGAAAGATGATTTGTTTGTTTATATAACGAACTAAATAAGTAATGAATACTTTTTTTTTTTTTGTTAAATAGCAGATTTTCCTATGAGTGAAAAAATTTTATTTTTCTTAAGAATAAAGAATTTGTCAAATTGTGTTTGTGTTTATGTAATATGTGGAAGCTGGGATTCCGAAGAGCTGAAATTCAAATAAAAAAAAAAACATGCACCTTACCTCTAGCCTGGAGTGATAATTGTCACCTGAAAAGAAAAAAAAATTAATTAATATTTATATAAAAATAATTTCAATACTAATAATTGAGTTACTATTTTGCATTAATTTCCCTTACTAAAAATTACTATTTCACATATTATTTTATCGCCATAACCATATGTAAAATATTAAAGCAATGGACTGACTCCTCCTGCGACAGTCTTAATAACTAATTAATCTTATGCCTTTATAAAACGATTGTTTAAACACCAGGAAATCCCTCATTTGTTTTTCAATCGACTTAAGATTTAAAAGTAATCAAGAAATCTTTGCACATTTTAAAGTACTAAAAAAGAAACATATAATAACCAAAAAATAAAAATAAATAGTATACTTACTCCAAGCTTCTGTATTCCTTGTGATGGATGAGCAGCAACGTTGTTACTCCAACTGATGGCAGCCAACGGAAAAAACAAAATTTCAAAACGGCACTCAAAACTCCGAGGACTAAACCACACAATTATAAATCCTACTATTCCACCGGTACAAAACGGATTATAACTCCCGCTATTAACAGTTGAACCTGAAAACAGACTAGAAAAAAATGCGTAAACAAAATAAATTTAACATGCAACATTGCTTCTTCAGCTATGAAGTTCAGTACATCGATATGTAATTATAGTCAACTGACAGAGTTGTGCGATATAAAATAGAATACTGAACTATTTTAGTCCTGCGATAAGTACCTATCATTTATATTTCCTAAAAATTGATGATTAATTTTTACTAAACTGTGAATCAAGATTTACAGATTAATTCCCCAACCATTGTCTTACTTAATCCTAAGAGACTTCCTGACTAATAATTGCATGTTTTAAAAATGTCTACATCATCTGTTTTCAGTTGTTTAATATTCTTTAGGTAATGAGAAATTTCGCACTTCCTCGGAATACTCCGGGAACATTCACCTACCCAGACTATTAATTAGTCAAGGGTTAGGCTCCACTGAAAAAAAATTTTCATAGGATAACATAAAATTCAACATGCAACGTGCTATCTTTCCCCTCAAGTTCTGAAGTTCAATAGCTATGGAGTTGTGAAGTTACTGTGTCAAATAAACCAAAATATTTAACTAATTTATTAAATTTCACATCTGCAATAAGTACCTGTCATTACTTCTTTACAAAAAGATGACCATATATTTTTAACTCAAACGTGAATATAGATTTTCAGTGTCATTTCCTAATATGTATCTTACTTAATCTTAGAATAAAATTTATAAATGCAAACATTGCTCTTAATTTGTCAAATGAAAGATGATTTGTTTGTTTATATATAACGAACTAAATAAGTAATGAATACTTTTTTTTTTTTTGTTAAATAGCAGATTTTCCTATGAGTGAAAAAATTTTATTTTTCTTAAGAATAAAGAATTTGTTAAATTGTGTTTGTGTTTATGTAATATGTGGAAGCTGGGATTCCGAAGAGCTGAAATTCAAATAAAAAAAAAAACATGCACCTTACCTCTAGCCTGGAGTGATAATTGTCACCTGAAAAGAAAAAAAAATTAATTAATATTTATATAAAAATAATTTCAATACTAATAATTGAGTTACTATTTTGCATTAATTTCCCTTACTAAAAATTACTATTTCACATATCATTTTATCGCCATAACCATATGTAAAATATTAAAGCAATGGACTGACTCCTCCTGCGACAGTCTTAATAACTAATTAATCTTATGCCTTTATAAAACGATTGTTTAAACACCAGGAAATCCCTCATTTGTTTTTCAATCGACTTAAGATTTAAAAGTAATCAAGAAATCTTTGCACATTTTAAAGTACTAAAAAAGAAACATATAATAACCAAAAAATAAAAATAAATAGTATACTTACTCCAAGCTTCTGTATTCCTTGTGATGGATGAGCAGCAACGTTGTTACTCCAACTGATGGCAGCCAACGGAAAAAACAAAATTTCAAAACGGCACTCAAAACTCCGAGGACTAAACCACACAATTATAAATCCTACTATTCCACCGGTACAAAACGGATTATAACTCCCGCTATTAACAGTTGAACCTGAAAACAGACTAGAAAAAAATGCATAAACAAAATAAATTTAACATGCAACATTGCTTCTTCAGCTATGAAGTTCAGTAGATCGATATGTAATTATAGTCAACTGACAGAGTTGTGCGATATAAAATAGAATACTGAACTATTTTAGTCCTGCGATAAGTACCTATCATTTATATTTCCTAAAAATTGATGATTAATTTTTACTAAACTGTGAATCAAGATTTACAGATTAATTCCCCAACCATTGTCTTACTTAATCCTAAGAGACTTCCTGACTAATAATTGCATGTTTTAAAAATGTCTACATCATCTGTTTTCAGTTGTTTAATATTCTTTAGGTAATGAGAAATTTCGCACTTCCTCGGAATACTCCGGGAACATTCACCTACCCAGACTATTAATTAGTCAAGGGTTAGGCTCCACTGAAAAAAAAGTTTCATAGGATAACATAAAATTCAACATGCAACGTGCTATCTTTCCCCTCAAGTTCTGAAGTTCAATAGCTATGGAGTTGTGAAGTTACTGTGTCAAATAAACCAAAATATTTAACTAATTTATTAAATTTCACATCTGCAATAAGTACCTGTCATTACTTCTTTACAAAAAGATGACCATATATTTTTAACTCAAACGTGAATATAGATTTTCAGTGTCATTTCCTAATATGTATCTTACTTAATCTTAGAATAAAATTTATAAATGCAAACATTGCTCTTAATTTGTCAAATGAAAGATGATTTGTTTGTTTATATAACGAACTAAATAAGTAATGAATACTTTTTTTTTTTTTTGTTAAATAGCAGATTTTCCTATGAGTGAAAAATTTTATTTTTCTTAAGAATAAAGAATTTGTCAAATTGTGTTTGTGTTTATGTAATATGTGGAAGCTGGGATTCCGAAGAGCTGAAATTCAAATAAAAAAAAAAACATGCACCTTACCTCTAGCCTGGAGTGATAATTGTCACCTGAAAAGAAAAAAAAATTAATTAATATTTATATAAAAATAATTTCAATACTAATAATTGAGTTACTATTTTGCATTAATTTCCCTTACTAAAAATTACTATTTCACATATTATTTTATCGCCATAACCATATGTAAAATATTAAAGCAATGGACTGACTCCTCCTGCGACAGTCTTAATAACTAATTAATCTTATGCCTTTATAAAACGATTGTTTAAACACCAGGAAATCCCTCATTTGTTTTTCAATCGACTTAAGATTTAAAAGTAATCAAGAAATCTTTGCACATTTTAAAGTACTAAAAAAGAAACATATAATAACCAAAAAATAAAAATAAATAGTATACTTACTCCAAGCTTCTGTATTCCTTGTGATGGATGAGCAGCAACGTTGTTACTCCAACTGATGGCAGCCAACGGAAAAAACAAAATTTCAAAACGGCACTCAAAACTCCGAGGACTAAACCACACAATTATAAATCCTACTATTCCACCGGTACAAAACGGATTATAACTCCCGCTATTAACAGTTGAACCTGAAAACAGACTAGAAAAAAATGCATAAACAAAATAAATTTAACATGCAACATTGCTTCTTCAGCTATGAAGTTCAGTAGATCGATATGTAATTATAGTCAACTGACAGAGTTGTGCGATATAAAATAGAATACTGAACTATTTTAGTCCTGCGATAAGTACCTATCATTTATATTTCCTAAAAATTGATGATTAATTTTTACTAAACTGTGAATCAAGATTTACAGATTAATTCCCCAACCATTGTCTTACTTAATCCTGAGAGACTTCCTGACTAATAATTGCATGTTTTAAAAATGTCTACATCATCTGTTTTCAGTTGTTTAATATTCTTTAGGTAATGAGAAATTTCGCACTTCCTCGGAATACTCCGGGAACATTCACCTACCCAGACTATTAATTAGTCAAGGGTTAGGCTCCACTGAAAAAAAAGTTTCATAGGATAACATAAAATTCAACATGCAACGTGCTATCTTTCCCCTCAAGTTCTGAAGTTCAAAAGCTATGGAGTTGTGAAGTTACTGTGTCAAATAAACCAAAATATTTAACTAATTTATTAAATTTCACATCTGCAATAAGTACCTGTCATTACTTCTTTACAAAAAGATGACCATATATTTTTAACTCAAACGTGAATATAGATTTTCAGTGTCATTTCCTAATATGTATCTTACTTAATCTTAGAATAAAATTTATAAATGCAAACATTGCTCTTGATTTGTCAAATGAAAGATGATTTGTTTGTTTATATATAACCAACTAAATAAGTAATGAATACTTTCTTTTTTTTTTGTTAAATAGCAGATTTTCCTATGAGTGAAAAAATTTTATTTTTCTTAAGAATAAAGAATTTGTTAAATTGTGTTTGTGTTTATGTAATATGTGGAAGCTGGGATTCCGAAGAGCTGAAATTCAAATAAAAAAAAAAACATGCACCTTACCTCTAGCCTGGAGTGATAATTGTCACCTGAAAAGAAAAAAAAATTAATTAATATTTATATAAAAATAATTTCAATACTAATAATTGAGTTACTATTTTGCATTAATTTCCCTTACTAAAAATTACTATTTCACATATCATTTTATCGCCATAACCATATGTAAAATATTAAAGCAATGGACTGACTCCTCCTGCGACAGTCTTAATAACTAATTAATCTTATGCCTTTATAAAACGATTGTTTAAACACCAGGAAATCCCTCATTTGTTTTTCAATCGGCTTAAGATTTAAAAGTAATCAAGAAATCTTTGCACATTTTAAAGTACTAAAAAAGAAACATATAATAACCAAAAAATAAAAATAAATAGTATACTTACTCCAAGCTTCTGTATTCCTTGTGATGGATGAGCAGCAACGTTGTTACTCCAACTGATGGCAGCCAACGGAAAAAACAAAATTTCAAAACGGCACTCAAAACTCCGAGGACTAAACCACACAATTATAAATCCTACTATTCCACCGGTACAAAACGGATTATAACTCCCGCTATTAACAGTTGAACCTGAAAACAGACTAGAAAAAAATGCATAAACAAAATAAATTTAACATGCAACATTGCTTCTTCAGCTATGAAGTTCAGTAGATCGATATGTAATTATAGTCAACTGACAGAGTTGTGCGATATAAAATAGAATACTGAACTATTTTAGTCCTGCGATAAGTACCTATCATTTATATTTCCTAAAAATTGATGATTAATTTTTACTAAACTGTGAATCAAGATTTACAGATTAATTCCCCAACCATTGTCTTACTTAATCCTAAGAGACTTCCTGACTAATAATTGCATGTTTTAAAAAGGTCTACATCATCTGTTTTCAGTTGTTTAATATTCTTTAGGTAATGAGGAATTTCGCACTTCCTCGGAATACTCCGGGAACATTCACCTACCCAGACTATTAATTAGTCAAGGGTTAGGCTCCACTGAAAAAAAAGTTTCATAGGATAACATAAAATTCAACATGCAACGTGCTATCTTTCCCCTCAAGTTCTGAAGTTCAATAGCTATGGAGTTGTGAAGTTACTGTGTCAAATAAACCAAAATATTTAACTAATTTATTAAATTTCACATCTGCAATAAGTACCTGTCATTACTTCTTTACAAAAAGATGACCATATATTTTTAACTCAAACGTGAATATAGATTTTCAGTGTCATTTCCTAATATGTATCTTACTTAATCTTAGAATAAAATTTATAAATGCAAACATTGCTCTTAATTTGTCAAACGAAAGATAATTTGTTTGTTTATATAACGAACTAAATAAGTAATGAATACTTTTTTTTTTTTTGTTAAATAGCAGATTTTCCTATGAGTGAACAAATTTTATTTTTCTTAAGAATAAAGAATTTGTCAAATTGTGTTTGTGTTTATGTAATATGTGGAAGCTGGGATTCCGAAGAGCTGAAATTCAAATAAAAAAAAAAACATGCACCTTACCTCTAGCCTGGAGTGATAATTGTCACCTGAAAAGAAAAAAAAATTAATTAATATTTATATAAAAATAATTTCAATACTAATAATTGAGTTACTATTTTGCATTAATTTCCCTTACTAAAAATTACTATTTCACATATTATTTTATCGCCATAATCATATGTAAAATATTAAAGCAATGGACTGACTCCTCCTGCGACAGTCTTAATAACTAATTAATCTTATGCCTTTATAAAACGATTGTTTAAACACCAGGAAATCCCTCATTTGTTTTTCAATCGACTTAAGATTTAAAAGTAATCAAGAAATCTTTGCACATTTTAAAGTACTAAAAAAGAAACATATAATAACCAAAAAATAAAAATAAATAGTATACTTACTCCAAGCTTCTGTATTCCTTGTGATGGATGAGCAGCAACGTTGTTACTCCAACTGATGGCAGCCAACGGAAAAAACAAAATTTCAAAACGGCACTCAAAACTCCGAGGACTAAACCACACAATTATAAATCCTACTATTCCACCGGTACAAAACGGATTATAACTCCCGCTATTAACAGTTGAACCTGAAAACAGACTAGAAAAAAATGCATAAACAAAATAAATTTAACATGCAACATTGCTTCTTCAGCTATGAAGTTCAGTAGATCGATATGTAATTATAGTCAACTGACAGAGTTGTGCGATATAAAATAGAATACTGAACTATTTTAGTCCTGCGATAAGTACCTATCATTTATATTTCCTAAAAATTGATGATTAATTTTTACTAAACTGTGAATCAAGATTTACAGATTAATTCCCCAACCATTGTCTTACTTAATCCTAAAAGACTTCCTGACTAATAATTGCATGTTTTAAAAAGGTCTACATCATCTGTTTTCAGTTGTTTAATATTCTTTAGGTAATGAGGAATTTCGCACTTCCTCGGAATACTCCGGGAACATTCACCTACCCAGACTATTAATTAGTCAAGGGTTAGGCTCCACTGAAAAAAAAGTTTCATAGGATAACATAAAATTCAACATGCAACGTGCTATCTTTCCCCTCAAGTTCTGAAGTTCAATAGCTATGGAGTTGTGAAGTTACTGTGTCAAATAAACCAAAATATTTAACTAATTTATTAAATTTCACATCTGCAATAAGTACCTGTCATTACTTCTTTACAAAAAGATGACCATATATTTTTAACTCAAACGTGAATATAGATTTTCAGTGTCATTTCCTAATATGTATCTTACTTAATCTTAGAATAAAATTTATAAATGCAAACATTGCTCTTAATTTGTCAAACGAAAGATAATTTGTTTGTTTATATAACGAACTAAATAAGTAATGAATACTTTTTTTTTTTTTGTTAAATAGC
This sequence comes from Acanthosoma haemorrhoidale, assembly GCA_930367205.1. NCBI lineage: Eukaryota > Metazoa > Arthropoda > Insecta > Hemiptera > Acanthosomatidae > Acanthosoma > Acanthosoma haemorrhoidale. Next base: position 111,500,554 of record OV884014.1, on the reverse strand, counting down.
AGATTTTCCTATGAGTGAACAAATTTTATTTTTCTTAAGAATAAAGAATTTGTCAAATTGTGTTTGTGTTTATGTAATATGTGGAAGCTGGGATTCCGAAGAGCTGAAATTCAAATAAAAAAAAAAACATGCACCTTACCTCTAGCCTGGAGTGATAATTGTCACCTGAAAAGAAAAAAAAATTAATTAATATTTATATAAAAATAATTTCAATACTAATAATTGAGTTACTATTTTGCATTAATTTCCCTTACTAAAAATTACTATTTCACATATTATTTTATCGCCATAACCATATGTAAAATATTAAAGCAATGGACTGACTCCTCCTGCGACAGTCTTAATAACTAATTAATCTTATGCCTTTATAAAACGATTGTTTAAACACCAGGAAATCCCTCATTTGTTTTTCAATCGACTTAAGATTTAAAAGTAATCAAGAAATCTTTGCACATTTTAAAGTACTAAGAAAGAAACATATAATAACCAAAAAATAAAAATAAATAGTATACTTACTCCAAGCTTCTGTATTCCTTGTGATGGATGAGCAGCAACGTTGTTACTCCAACTGATGGCAGCCAACGGAAAAAACAAAATTTCAAAACGGCACTCAAAACTCCGAGGACTAAACCACACAATTATAAATCCTACTATTCCACCGGTACAAAACGGATTATAACTCCCGCTATTAACAGTTGAACCTGAAAACAGACTAGAAAAAAATGCATAAACAAAATAAATTTAACATGCAACATTGCTTCTTCAGCTATGAAGTTCAGTAGATCGATATGTAATTATAGTCAACTGACAGAGTTGTGCGATATAAAATAGAATACTGAACTATTTTAGTCCTGCGATAAGTACCTATCATTTATATTTCCTAAAAATTGATGATTAATTTTTACTAAACTGTGAATCAAGATTTACAGATTAATTCCCCAACCATTGTCTTACTTAATCCTAAGAGACTTCCTGACTAATAATTGCATGTTTTAAAAAGGTCTACATCATCTGTTTTCAGTTGTTTAATATTCTTTAGGTAATGAGGAATTTCGCACTTCCTCGGAATACTCCGGGAACATTCACCTACCCAGACTATTAATTAGTCAAGGGTTAGGCTCCACTGAAAAAAAAGTTTCATAGGATAACATAAAATTCAACATGCAACGTGCTATCTTTCCCCTCAAGTTCTGAAGTTCAATAGCTATGGAGTTGTGAAGTTACTGTGTCAAATAAACCAAAATATTTAACTAATTTATTAAATTTCACATCTGCAATAAGTACCTGTCATTACTTCTTTACAAAAAGATGACCATATATTTTTAACTCAAACGTGAATATAGATTTTCAGTGTCATTTCCTAATATGTATCTTACTTAATCTTAGAATAAAATTTATAAATGCAAACATTGCTCTTAATTTGTCAAATGAAAGATGATTTGTTTGTTTATATAACGAACTAAATAAGTAATGAATACTTTTTTTTTTTTTTGTTAAATAGCAGATTTTCCTATGAGTGAACAAATTTTATTTTTCTTAAGAATAAAGAATTTGTCAAATTGTGTTTGTGTTTATGTAATATGTGGAAGCTGGGATTCCGAAGAGCTGAAATTCAAATAAAAAAAAAAACATGCACCTTACCTCTAGCCTGGAGTGATAATTGTCACCTGAAAAGAAAAAAAAATTAATTAATATTTATATAAAAATAATTTCAATACTAATAATTGAGTTACTATTTTGCATTAATTTCCCTTACTAAAAATTACTATTTCACATATTATTTTATCGCCATAACCATATGTAAAATATTAAAGCAATGGACTGACTCCTCCTGCGACAGTCTTAATAACTAATTAATCTTATGCCTTTATAAAACGATTGTTTAAACACCAGGAAATCCCTCATTTGTTTTTCAATCGACTTAAGATTTAAAAGTAATCAAGAAATCTTTGCACATTTTAAAGTACTAAAAAAGAAACATATAATAACCAAAAAATAAAAATAAATAGTATACTTACTCCAAGCTTCTGTATTCCTTGTGATGGATGAGCAGCAACGTTGTTACTCCAACTGATGGCAGCCAACGGAAAAAACAAAATTTCAAAACGGCACTCAAAACTCCGAGGACTAAACCACACAATTATAAATCCTACTATTCCACCGGTACAAAACGGATTATAACTCCCGCTATTAACAGTTGAACCTGAAAACAGACTAGAAAAAAATGCATAAACAAAATAAATTTAACATGCAACATTGCTTCTTCAGCTATGAAGTTCAGTAGATCGATATGTAATTATAGTCAACTGACAGAGTTGTGCGATATAAAATAGAATACTGAACTATTTTAGTCCTGCGATAAGTACCTATCATTTATATTTCCTAAAAATTGATGATTAATTTTTACTAAACTGTGAATCAAGATTTACAGATTAATTCCCCAACCATTGTCTTACTTAATCCTAAGAGACTTCCTGACTAATAATTGCATGTTTTAAAAATGTCTACATCATCTGTTTTCAGTTGTTTAATATTCTTTAGGTAATGAGAAATTTCGCACTTCCTCGGAATACTCCGGGAACATTCACCTACCCAGACTATTAATTAGTCAAGGGTTAGGCTCCACTGAAAAAAAAGTTTCATAGGATAACATAAAATTCAACATGCAACGTGCTATCTTTCCCCTCAAGTTCTGAAGTTCAATAGCTATGGAGTTGTGAAGTTACTGTGTCAAATAAACCAAAATATTTAACTAATTTATTAAATTTCACATCTGCAATAAGTACCTGTCATTACTTCTTTACAAAAAGATGACCATATATTTTTAACTCAAACGTGAATATAGATTTTCAGTGTCATTTCCTAATATGTATCTTACTTAATCTTAGAATAAAATTTATAAATGCAAACATTGCTCTTGATTTGTCAAACGAAAGATAATTTGTTTGTTTATATAACGAACTAAATAAGTAATGAATACTTTTTTTTTTTTTGTTAAATAGCAGATTTTCCTATGAGTGAACAAATTTTATTTTTCTTAAGAATAAAGAATTTGTCAAATTGTGTTTGTGTTTATGTAATATGTGGAAGCTGGGATTCCGAAGAGCTGAAATTCAAATAAAAAAAAAAACATGCACCTTACCTCTAGCCTGGAGTGATAATTGTCACCTGAAAAGAAAAAAAAATTAATTAATATTTATATAAAAATAATTTCAATACTAATAATTGAGTTACTATTTTGCATTAATTTCCCTTACTAAAAATTACTATTTCACATATTATTTTATCGCCATAACCATATGTAAAATATTAAAGCAATGGACTGACTCCTCCTGCGACAGTCTTAATAACTAATTATTCTTATGCCTTTATAAAACGATTGTTTAAACACCAGGAAATCCCTCATTTGTTTTTCAATCGACTTAAGATTTAAAAGTAATCAAGAAATCTTTGCACATTTTAAAGTACTAAAAAAGAAACATATAATAACCAAAAAATAAAAATAAATAGTATACTTACTCCAAGCTTCTGTATTCCTTGTGATGGATGAGCAGCAACGTTGTTACTCCAACTGATGGCAGCCAACGGAAAAAACAAAATTTCAAAACGGCACTCAAAACTCCGAGGACTAAACCACACAATTATAAATCCTACTATTCCACCGGTACAAAACGGATTATAACTCCCGCTATTAACAGTTGAACCTGAAAACAGACTAGAAAAAAATGCATAAACAAAATAAATTTAACATGCAACATTGCTTCTTCAGCTATGAAGTTCAGTAGATCGATATGTAATTATAGTCAACTGACAGAGTTGTGCGATATAAAATAGAATACTGAACTATTTTAGTCCTGCGATAAGTACCTATCATTTATATTTCCTAAAAATTGATGATTAATTTTTACTAAACTGTGAATCAAGATTGACAGATTAATTCCCCAACCATTGTCTTACTTAATCCTAAGAGACTTCCTGACTAATAATTGCATGTTTTAAAAATGTCTACATCATCTGTTTTCAGTTGTTTAATATTCTTTAGGTAATGAGAAATTTCGCACTTCCTCGGAATACTCCGGGAACATTCACCTACCCAGACTATTAATTAGTCAAGGGTTAGGCTCCACTGAAAAAAAAGTTTCATAGGATAACATAAAATTCAACATGCAACGTGCTATCTTTCCCCTCAAGTTCTGAAGTTCAATAGCTATGGAGTTGTGAAGTTACTGTGTCAAATAAACCAAAATATTTAACTAATTTATTAAATTTCACATCTGCAATAAGTACCTGTCATTACTTCTTTACAAAAAGATGACCATATATTTTTAACTCAAACGTGAATATAGATTTTCAGTGTCATTTCCTAATATGTATCTTACTTAATCTTAGAATAAAATTTATAAATGCAAACATTGCTCTTGATTTGTCAAATGAAAGATGATTTGTTTGTTTATATATAACGAACTAAATAAGTAATGAATACTTTTTTTTTTTTTTGTTAAATAGCAGATTTTCCTATGAGTGAAAAAATTTTATTTTTCTTAAGAATAAAGAATTTGTTAAATTGTGTTTGTGTTTATGTAATATGTGGAAGCTGGGATTCCGAAGAGCTGAAATTCAAATAAAAAAAAAAACATGCACCTTACCTCTAGCCTGGAGTGATAATTGTCACCTGAAAAGAAAAAAAAATTAATTAATATTTATATAAAAATAATTTCAATACTAATAATTGAGTTACTATTTTGCATTAATTTCCCTTACTAAAAATTACTATTTCACATATCATTTTATCGCCATAACCATATGTAAAATATTAAAGCAATGGACTGACTCCTCCTGCGACAGTCTTAATAACTAATTAATCTTATGCCTTTATAAAACGATTGTTTAAACACCAGGAAATCCCTCATTTGTTTTTCAATCGGCTTAAGATTTAAAAGTAATCAAGAAATCTTTGCACATTTTAAAGTACTAAAAAAGAAACATATAATAACCAAAAAATAAAAATAAATAGTATACTTACTCCAAGCTTCTGTATTCCTTGTGATGGATGAGCAGCAACGTTGTTACTCCAACTGATGGCAGCCAACGGAAAAAACAAAATTTCAAAACGGCACTCAAAACTCCGAGGACTAAACCACACAATTATAAATCCTACTATTCCACCGGTACAAAACGGATTATAACTCCCGCTATTAACAGTTGAACCTGAAAACAGACTAGAAAAAAATGCATAAACAAAATAAATTTAACATGCAACATTGCTTCTTCAGCTATGAAGTTCAGTAGATCGATATGTAATTATAGTCAACTGACAGAGTTGTGCGATATAAAATAGAATACTGAACTATTTTAGTCCTGCGATAAGTACCTATCATTTATATTTCCTAAAAATTGATGATTAATTTTTACTAAACTGTGAATCAAGATTTACAGATTAATTCCCCAACCATTGTCTTACTTAATCCTAAGGGACTTCCTGACTAATAATTGCATGTTTTAAAAATGTCTACATCATCTGTTTTCAGTTGTTTAATATTCTTTAGGTAATGAGAAATTTCGCACTTCCTCGGAATACTCCGGGAACATTCACCTACCCAGACTATTAATTAGTCAAGGGTTAGGCTCCACTGAAAAAAAAGTTTCATAGGATAACATAAAATTCAACATGCAACGTGCTATCTTTCCCCTCAAGTTCTGAAGTTCAATAGCTATGGAGTTGTGAAGTTACTGTGTCAAATAAACCAAAATATTTAACTAATTTATTAAATTTCACATCTGCAATAAGTACCTGTCATTACTTTTTTACAAAAAGATGACCATATATTTTTAACTCAAACGTGAATATAGATTTTCAGTGTCATTTCCTAATATGTATCTTACTTAATCTTAGAATAAAATTTATAAATGCAAACATTGCTCTTGATTTGTCAAACGAAAGATAATTTGTTTGTTTATATAACGAACTAAATAAGTAATGAATACTTTTTTTTTTTTTGTTAAATAGCAGATTTTCCTATGAGTGAACAAATTTTATTTTTCTTAAGAATAAAGAATTTGTCAAATTGTGTTTGTGTTTATGTAATATGTGGAAGCTGGGATTCCGAAGAGCTGAAATTCAAATAAAAAAAAAAACATGCACCTTACCTCTAGCCTGGAGTGATAATTGTCACCTGAAAAGAAAAAAAAATTAATTAATATTTATATAAAAATAATTTCAATACTAATAATTGAGTTACTATTTTGCATTAATTTCCCTTACTAAAAATTACTATTTCACATATTATTTTATCGCCATAACCATATGTAAAATATTAAAGCAATGGACTGACTCCTCCTGCGACAGTCTTAATAACTAATTAATCTTATGCCTTTATAAAACGATTGTTTAAACACCAGGAAATCCCTCATTTGTTTTTCAATCGACTTAAGATTTAAAAGTAATCAAGAAATCTTTGCACATTTTAAAGTACTAAAAAAGAAACATATAATAACCAAAAAATAAAAATAAATAGTATACTTACTCCAAGCTTCTGTATTCCTTGTGATGGATGAGCAGCAACGTTGTTACTCCAACTGATGGCAGCCAACGGAAAAAACAAAATTTCAAAACGGCACTCAAAACTCCGAGGACTAAACCACACAATTATAAATCCTACTATTCCACCGGTACAAAACGGATTATAACTCCCGCTATTAACAGTTGAACCTGAAAACAGACTAGAAAAAAATGCATAAACAAAATAAATTTAACATGCAACATTGCTTCTTCAGCTATGAAGTTCAGTAGATCGATATGTAATTATAGTCAACTGACAGAGTTGTGCGATATAAAATAGAATACTGAACTATTTTAGTCCTGCGATAAGTACCTATCATTTATATTTCCTAAAAATTGATGATTAATTTTTACTAAACTGTGAATCAAGATTTACAGATTAATTCCCCAACCATTGTCTTACTTAATCCTAAGAGACTTCCTGACTAATAATTGCATGTTTTAAAAAGGTCTACATCATCTGTTTTCAGTTGTTTAATATTCTTTAGGTAATGAGGAATTTCGCACTTCCTCGGAATACTCCGGGAACATTCACCTACCCAGACTATTAATTAGTCAAGGGTTAGGCTCCACTGAAAAAAAAGTTTCATAGGATAACATAAAATTCAACATGCAACGTGCTATCTTTCCCCTCAAGTTCTGAAGTTCAAAAGCTATGGAGTTGTGAAGTTACTGTGTCAAATAAACCAAAATATTTAACTAATTTATTAAATTTCACATCTGCAATAAGTACCTGTCATTACTTCTTTACAAAAAGATGACCATATATTTTTAACTCAAACGTGAATATAGATTTTCAGTGTCATTTCCTAATATGTATCTTACTTAATCTTAGAATAAAATTTATAAATGCAAACATTGCTCTTAATTTGTCAAATGAAAGATGATTTGTTTGTTTATATATAACGAACTAAATAAGTAATGAATACTTTTTTTTTTTTTGTTAAATAGCAGATTTTCCTATGAGTGAAAAAATTTTATTTTTCTTAAGAATAAGGAATTTGTTAAATTGTGTTTGTGTTTATGTAATATGTGGAAGCTGGGATTCCGAAGAGCTGAAATTCAAATAAAAAAAAAAACATGCACCTTACCTCTAGCCTGGAGTGATAATTGTCACCTGAAAAGAAAAAAAAATTAATTAATATTTATATAAAAATAATTTCAATACTAATAATTGAGTTACTATTTTGCATTAATTTCCCTTACTAAAAATTACTATTTCACATATCATTTTATCGCCATAACCATATGTAAAATATTAAAGCAATGGACTGACTCCTCCTGCGACAGTCTTAATAACTAATTAATCTTATGCCTTTATAAAACGATTGTTTAAACACCAGGAAATCCCTCATTTGTTTTTCAATCGGCTTAAGATTTAAAAGTAATCAAGAAATCTTTGCACATTTTAAAGTACTAAAAAAGAAACATATAATAACCAAAAAATAAAAATAAATAGTATACTTACTCCAAGCTTCTGTATTCCTTGTGATGGATGAGCAGCAACGTTGTTACTCCAACTGATGGCAGCCAACGGAAAAAACAAAATTTCAAAACGGCACTCAAAACTCCGAGGACTAAACCACACAATTATAAATCCTACTATTCCACCGGTACAAAACGGATTATAACTCCCGCTATTAACAGTTGAACCTGAAAACAGACTAGAAAAAAATGCATAAACAAAATAAATTTAACATGCAACATTGCTTCTTCAGCTATGAAGTTCAGTAGATCGATATGTAATTATAGTCAACTGACAGAGTTGTGCGATATAAAATAGAATACTGAACTATTTTAGTCCTGCGATAAGTACCTATCATTTATATTTCCTAAAAATTGATGATTAATTTTTACTAAACTGTGAATCAAGATTTACAGATTAATTCCCCAACCATTGTCTTACTTAATCCTAAGAGACTTCCTGACTAATAATTGCATGTTTTAAAAAGGTCTACATCATCTGTTTTCAGTTGTTTAATATTCTTTAGGTAATGAGGAATTTCGCACTTCCTCGGAATACTCCGGGAACATTCACCTACCCAGACTATTAATTAGTCAAGGGTTAGGCTCCACTGAAAAAAAAGTTTCATAGGATAACATAAAATTCAACATGCAACGTGCTATCTTTCCCCTCAAGTTCTGAAGTTCAATAGCTATGGAGTTGTGAAGTTACTGTGTCAAATAAACCAAAATATTTAACTAATTTATTAAATTTCACATCTGCAATAAGTACCTGTCATTACTTCTTTACAAAAAGATGACCATATATTTTTAACTCAAACGTGAATATAGATTTTCAGTGTCATTTCCTAATATGTATCTTACTTAATCTTAGAATAAAATTTATAAATGCAAACATTGCTCTTAATTTGTCAAATGAAAGATGATTTGTTTGTTTATATATAACGAACTAAATAAGTAATGAATACTTTTTTTTTTTTGTTAAATAGCAGATTTTCCTATGAGTGAACAAATTTTATTTTTCTTAAGAATAAAGAATTTGTCAAATTGTGTTTGTGTTTATGTAATATGTGGAAGCTGGGATTCCGAAGAGCTGAAATTCAAATAAAAAAAAAAACATGCACCTTACCTCTAGCCTGGAGTGATAATTGTCACCTGAAAAGAAAAAAAAATTAATTAATATTTATATAAAAATAATTTCAATACTAATAATTGAGTTACTATTTTGCATTAATTTCCCTTACTAAAAATTACTATTTCACATATTATTTTATCGCCATAATCATATGTAAAATATTAAAGCAATGGACTGACTCCTCCTGCGACAGTCTTAATAACTAATTAATCTTATGCCTTTATAAAACGATTGTTTAAACACCAGGAAATCCCTCATTTGTTTTTCAATCGACTTAAGATTTAAAAGTAATCAAGAAATCTTTGCACATTTTAAAGTACTAAAAAAGAAACATATAATAACCAAAAAATAAAAATAAATAGTATACTTACTCCAAGCTTCTGTATTCCTTGTGATGGATGAGCAGCAACGTTGTTACTCCAACTGATAGCAGCCAACGGAAAAAACAAAATTTCAAAACGGCACTCAAAACTCCGAGGACTAAACCACACAATTATAAATCCTACTATTCCACCGGTACAAAACGGATTATAACTCCCGCTATTAACAGTTGAACCTGAAAACAGACTAGAAAAAAATGCATAAACAAAATAAATTTAACATGCAACATTGCTTCTTCAGCTATGAAGTTCAGTAGATCGATATGTAATTATAGTCAACTGACAGAGTTGTGCGATATAAAATAGAATACTGAACTATTTTAGTCCTGCGATAAGTACCTATCATTTATATTTCCTAAAAATTGATGATTAATTTTTACTAAACTGTGAATCAAGATTTACAGATTAATTCCCCAACCATTGTCTTACTTAATCCTAAGAGACTTCCTGACTAATAATTGCATGTTTTAAAAAGGTCTACATCATCTGTTTTCAGTTGTTTAATATTCTTTAGGTAATGAGGAATTTCGCACTTCCTCGGAATACTCCGGGAACATTCACCTACCCAGACTATTAATTAGTCAAGGGTTAGGCTCCACTGAAAAAAAAGTTTCATAGGATAACATAAAATTCAACATGCAACGTGCTATCTTTCCCCTCAAGTTCTGAAGTTCAATAGCTATGGAGTTGTGAAGTTACTGTGTCAAATAAACCAAAATATTTAACTAATTTATTAAATTTCACATCTGCAATAAGTACCTGTCATTACTTCTTTACAAAAAGATGACCATATATTTTTAACTCAAACGTGAATATAGATTTTCAGTGTCATTTCCTAATATGTATCTTACTTAATCTTAGAATAAAATTTATAAATGCAAACATTGCTCTTAATTTGTCAAACGAAAGATGATTTGTTTGTTTATATATAACGAACTAAATAAGTAATGAATACTTTTTTTTTTTTTGTTAAATAGCAGATTTTCCTATGAGTGAAAAAATTTTATTTTTCTTAAGAATAAGGAATTTGTTAAATTGTGTTTGTGTTTATGTAATATGTGGAAGCTGGGATTCCGAAGAGCTGAAATTCAAATAAAAAAAAAAACATGCACCTTACCTCTAGCCTGGAGTGATAATTGTCACCTGAAAAGAAAAAAAAATTAATTAATATTTATATAAAAATAATTTCAATACTAATAATTGAGTTACTATTTTGCATTAATTTCCCTTACTAAAAATTACTATTTCACATATTATTTTATCGCCATAATCATATGTAAAATATTAAAGCAATGGACTGACTCCTCCTGCGACAGTCTTAATAACTAATTAATCTTATGCCTTTATAAAACGATTGTTTAAACACCAGGAAATCCCTCATTTGTTTTTCAATCGACTTAAGATTTAAAAGTAATCAAGAAATCTTTGCACATTTTAAAGTACTAAAAAAGAAACATATAATAACCAAAAAATAAAAATAAATAGTATACTTACTCCAAGCTTCTGTATTCCTTGTGATGGATGAGCAGCAACGTTGTTACTCCAACTGATAGCAGCCAACGGAAAAAACAAAATTTCAAAACGGCACTCAAAACTCCGAGGACTAAACCACACAATTATAAATCCTACTATTCCACCGGTACAAAACGGATTATAACTCCCGCTATTAACAGTTGAACCTGAAAACAGACTAGAAAAAAATGCATAAACAAAATAAATTTAACATGCAACATTGCTTCTTCAGCTATGAAGTTCAGTAGATCGATATGTAATTATAGTCAACTGACAGAGTTGTGCGATATAAAATAGAATACTGAACTATTTTAGTCCTGCGATAAGTACCTATCATTTATATTTCCTAAAAATTGATGATTAATTTTTACTAAACTGTGAATCAAGATTTACAGATTAATTCCCCAACCATTGTCTTACTTAATCCTAAGAGACTTCCTGACTAATAATTGCATGTTTTAAAAAGGTCTACATCATCTGTTTTCAGTTGTTTAATATTCTTTAGGTAATGAGGAATTTCGCACTTCCTCGGAATACTCCGGGAACATTCACCTACCCAGACTATTAATTAGTCAAGGGTTAGGCTCCACTGAAAAAAAAGTTTCATAGGATAACATAAAATTCAACATGCAACGTGCTATCTTTCCCCTCAAGTTCTGAAGTTCAATAGCTATGGAGTTGTGAAGTTACTGTGTCAAATAAACCAAAATATTTAACTAATTTATTAAATTTCACATCTGCAATAAGTACCTGTCATTACTTCTTTACAAAAAGATGACCATATATTTTTAACTCAAACGTGAATATAGATTTTCAGTGTCATTTCCTAATATGTATCTTACTTAATCTTAGAATAAAATTTATAAATGCAAACATTGCTCTTAATTTGTCAAACGAAAGATGATTTGTTTGTTTATATATAACGAACTAAATAAGTAATGAATACTTTTTTTTTTTTTGTTAAATAGCAGATTTTCCTATGAGTGAAAAAATTTTATTTTTCTTAAGAATAAGGAATTTGTTAAATTGTGTTTGTGTTTATGTAATATGTGGAAGCTGGGATTCCGAAGAGCTGAAATTCAAATAAAAAAAAAAACATGCACCTTACCTCTAGCCTGGAGTGATAATTGTCACCTGAAAAGAAAAAAAAATTAATTAATATTTATATAAAAATAATTTCAATACTAATAATTGAGTTACTATTTTGCATTAATTTCCCTTACTAAAAATTACTATTTCACATATTATTTTATCGCCATAATCATATGTAAAATATTAAAGCAATGGACTGACTCCTCCTGCGACAGTCTTAATAACTAATTAATCTTATGCCTTTATAAAACGATTGTTTAAACACCAGGAAATCCCTCATTTGTTTTTCAATCGACTTAAGATTTAAAAGTAATCAAGAAATCTTTGCACATTTTAAAGTACTAAAAAAGAAACATATAATAACCAAAAAATAAAAATAAATAGTATACTTACTCCAAGCTTCTGTATTCCTTGTGATGGATGAGCAGCAACGTTGTTACTCCAACTGATAGCAGCCAACGGAAAAAACAAAATTTCAAAACGGCACTCAAAACTCCGAGGACTAAACCACACAATTATAAATCCTACTATTCCACCGGTACAAAACGGATTATAACTCCCGCTATTAACAGTTGAACCTGAAAACAGACTAGAAAAAAATGCATAAACAAAATAAATTTAACATGCAACATTGCTTCTTCAGCTATGAAGTTCAGTAGATCGATATGTAATTATAGTCAACTGACAGAGTTGTGCGATATAAAATAGAATACTGAACTATTTTAGTCCTGCGATAAGTACCTATCATTTATATTTCCTAAAAATTGATGATTAATTTTTACTAAACTGTGAATCAAGATTTACAGATTAATTCCCCAACCATTGTCTTACTTAATCCTAAGAGACTTCCTGACTAATAATTGCATGTTTTAAAAAGGTCTACATCATCTGTTTTCAGTTGTTTAATATTCTTTAGGTAATGAGGAATTTCGCACTTCCTCGGAATACTCCGGGAACATTCACCTACCCAGACTATTAATTAGTCAAGGGTTAGGCTCCACTGAAAAAAAAGTTTCATAGGATAACATAAAATTCAACATGCAACGTGCTATCTTTCCCCTCAAGTTCTGAAGTTCAATAGCTATGGAGTTGTGAAGTTACTGTGTCAAATAAACCAAAATATTTAACTAATTTATTAAATTTCACATCTGCAATAAGTACCTGTCATTACTTCTTTACAAAAAGATGACCATATATTTTTAACTCAAACGTGAATATAGATTTTCAGTGTCATTTCCTAATATGTATCTTACTTAATCTTAGAATAAAATTTATAAATGCAAACATTGCTCTTAATTTGTCAAACGAAAGATGATTTGTTTGTTTATATATAACGAACTAAATAAGTAATGAATACTTTTTTTTTTTTTGTTAAATAGCAGATTTTCCTATGAGTGAAAAAATTTTATTTTTCTTAAGAATAAGGAATTTGTTAAATTGTGTTTGTGTTTATGTAATATGTGGAAGCTGGGATTCCGAAGAGCTGAAATTCAAATAAAAAAAAAAACATGCACCTTACCTCTAGCCTGGAGTGATAATTGTCACCTGAAAAGAAAAAAAAATTAATTAATATTTATATAAAAATAATTTCAATACTAATAATTGAGTTACTATTTTGCATTAATTTCCCTTACTAAAAATTACTATTTCACATATCATTTTATCGCCATAACCATATGTAAAATATTAAAGCAATGGACTGACTCCTCCTGCGACAGTCTTAATAACTAATTAATCTTATGCCTTTATAAAACGATTGTTTAAACACCAGGAAATCCCTCATTTGTTTTTCAATCGGCTTAAGATTTAAAAGTAATCAAGAAATCTTTGCACATTTTAAAGTACTAAAAAAGAAACATATAATAACCAAAAAATAAAAATAAATAGTATACTTACTCCAAGCTTCTGTATTCCTTGTGATGGATGAGCAGCAACGTTGTTACTCCAACTGATGGCAGCCAACGGAAAAAACAAAATTTCAAAACGGCACTCAAAACTCCGAGGACTAAACCACACAATTATAAATCCTACTATTCCACCGGTACAAAACGGATTATAACTCCCGCTATTAACAGTTGAACCTGAAAACAGACTAGAAAAAAATGCATAAACAAAATAAATTTAACATGCAACATTGCTTCTTCAGCTATGAAGTTCAGTAGATCGATATGTAATTATAGTCAACTGACAGAGTTGTGCGATATAAAATAGAATACTGAACTATTTTAGTCCTGCGATAAGTACCTATCATTTATATTTCCTAAAAATTGATGATTAATTTTTACTAAACTGTGAATCAAGATTTACAGATTAATTCCCCAACCATTGTCTTACTTAATCCTAAGAGACTTCCTGACTAATAATTGCATGTTTTAAAAAGGTCTACATCATCTGTTTTCAGTTGTTTAATATTCTTTAGGTAATGAGGAATTTCGCACTTCCTCGGAATACTCCGGGAACATTCACCTACCCAGACTATTAATTAGTCAAGGGTTAGGCTCCACTGAAAAAAAAGTTTCATAGGATAACATAAAATTCAACATGCAACGTGCTATCTTTCCCCTCAAGTTCTGAAGTTCAATAGCTATGGAGTTGTGAAGTTACTGTGTCAAATAAACCAAAATATTTAACTAATTTATTAAATTTCACATCTGCAATAAGTACCTGTCATTACTTCTTTACAAAAAGATGACCATATATTTTTAACTCAAACGTGAATATAGATTTTCAGTGTCATTTCCTAATATGTATCTTACTTAATCTTAGAATAAAATTTATAAATGCAAACATTGCTCTTAATTTGTCAAATGAAAGATGATTTGTTTGTTTATATATAACGAACTAAATAAGTAATGAATACTTTTTTTTTTTTTGTTAAATAGCAGATTTTCCTATGAGTGAACAAATTTTATTTTTCTTAAGAATAAAGAATTTGTCAAATTGTGTTTGTGTTTATGTAATATGTGGAAGCTGGGATTCCGAAGAGCTGAAATTCAAATAAAAAAAAAAACATGCACCTTACCTCTAGCCTGGAGTGATAATTGTCACCTGAAAAGAAAAAAAAATTAATTAATATTTATATAAAAATAATTTCAATACTAATAATTGAGTTACTATTTTGCATTAATTTCCCTTACTAAAAATTACTATTTCACATATTATTTTATCGCCATAATCATATGTAAAATATTAAAGCAATGGACTGACTCCTCCTGCGACAGTCTTAATAACTAATTAATCTTATGCCTTTATAAAACGATTGTTTAAACACCAGGAAATCCCTCATTTGTTTTTCAATCGACTTAAGATTTAAAAGTAATCAAGAAATCTTTGCACATTTTAAAGTACTAAAAAAGAAACATATAATAACCAAAAAATAAAAATAAATAGTATACTTACTCCAAGCTTCTGTATTCCTTGTGATGGATGAGCAGCAACGTTGTTACTCCAACTGATAGCAGCCAACGGAAAAAACAAAATTTCAAAACGGCACTCAAAACTCCGAGGACTAAACCACACAATTATAAATCCTACTATTCCACCGGTACAAAACGGATTATAACTCCCGCTATTAACAGTTGAACCTGAAAACAGACTAGAAAAAAATGCATAAACAAAATAAATTTAACATGCAACATTGCTTCTTCAGCTATGAAGTTCAGTACATCGATATGTAATTATAGTCAACTGACAGAGTTGTGCGATATAAAATAGAATACTGAACTATTTTAGTCCTGCGATAAGTACCTATCATTTATATTTCCTAAAAATTGATGATTAATTTTTACTAAACTGTGAATCAAGATTTACAGATTAATTCCCCAACCATTGTCTTACTTAATCCTAAGAGACTTCCTGACTAATAATTGCATGTTTTAAAAAGGTCTACATCATCTGTTTTCAGTTGTTTAATATTCTTTAGGTAATGAGGAATTTCGCACTTCCTCGGAATACTCCGGGAACATTCACCTACCCAGACTATTAATTAGTCAAGGGTTAGGCTCCACTGAAAAAAAAGTTTCATAGGATAACATAAAATTCAACATGCAACGTGCTATCTTTCCCCTCAAGTTCTGAAGTTCAATAGCTATGGAGTTGTGAAGTTACTGTGTCAAATAAACCAAAATATTTAACTAATTTATTAAATTTCACATCTGCAATAAGTACCTGTCATTACTTCTTTACAAAAAGATGACCATATATTTTTAACTCAAACGTGAATATAGATTTTCAGTGTCATTTCCTAATATGTATCTTACTTAATCTTAGAATAAAATTTATAAATGCAAACATTGCTCTTAATTTGTCAAACGAAAGATGATTTGTTTGTTTATATATAACGAACTAAATAAGTAATGAATACTTTTTTTTTTTTTGTTAAATAGCAGATTTTCCTATGAGTGAAAAAATTTTATTTTTCTTAAGAATAAGGAATTTGTTAAATTGTGTTTGTGTTTATGTAATATGTGGAAGCTGGGATTCCGAAGAGCTGAAATTCAAATAAAAAAAAAAACATGCACCTTACCTCTAGCCTGGAGTGATAATTGTCACCTGAAAAGAAAAAAAAATTAATTAATATTTATATAAAAATAATTTCAATACTAATAATTGAGTTACTATTTTGCATTAATTTCCCTTACTAAAAATTACTATTTCACATATTATTTTATCGCCATAATCATATGTAAAATATTAAAGCAATGGACTGACTCCTCCTGCGACAGTCTTAATAACTAATTAATCTTATGCCTTTATAAAACGATTGTTTAAACACCAGGAAATCCCTCATTTGTTTTTCAATCGACTTAAGATTTAAAAGTAATCAAGAAATCTTTGCACATTTTAAAGTACTAAAAAAGAAACATATAATAACCAAAAAATAAAAATAAATAGTATACTTACTCCAAGCTTCTGTATTCCTTGTGATGGATGAGCAGCAACGTTGTTACTCCAACTGATAGCAGCCAACGGAAAAAACAAAATTTCAAAACGGCACTCAAAACTCCGAGGACTAAACCACACAATTATAAATCCTACTATTCCACCGGTACAAAACGGATTATAACTCCCGCTATTAACAGTTGAACCTGAAAACAGACTAGAAAAAAATGCATAAACAAAATAAATTTAACATGCAACATTGCTTCTTCAGCTATGAAGTTCAGTAGATCGATATGTAATTATAGTCAACTGACAGAGTTGTGCGATATAAAATAGAATACTGAACTATTTTAGTCCTGCGATAAGTACCTATCATTTATATTTCCTAAAAATTGATGATTAATTTTTACTAAACTGTGAATCAAGATTTACAGATTAATTCCCCAACCATTGTCTTACTTAATCCTAAGAGACTTCCTGACTAATAATTGCATGTTTTAAAAAGGTCTACATCATCTGTTTTCAGTTGTTTAATATTCTTTAGGTAATGAGGAATTTCGCACTTCCTCGGAATACTCCGGGAACATTCACCTACCCAGACTATTAATTAGTCAAGGGTTAGGCTCCACTGAAAAAAAAGTTTCATAGGATAACATAAAATTCAACATGCAACGTGCTATCTTTCCCCTCAAGTTCTGAAGTTCAATAGCTATGGAGTTGTGAAGTTACTGTGTCAAATAAACCAAAATATTTAACTAATTTATTAAATTTCACATCTGCAATAAGTACCTGTCATTACTTCTTTACAAAAAGATGACCATATATTTTTAACTCAAACGTGAATATAGATTTTCAGTGTCATTTCCTAATATGTATCTTACTTAATCTTAGAATAAAATTTATAAATGCAAACATTGCTCTTAATTTGTCAAACGAAAGATGATTTGTTTGTTTATATATAACGAACTAAATAAGTAATGAATACTTTTTTTTTTTTTGTTAAATAGCAGATTTTCCTATGAGTGAAAAAATTTTATTTTTCTTAAGAATAAGGAATTTGTTAAATTGTGTTTGTGTTTATGTAATATGTGGAAGCTGGGATTCCGAAGAGCTGAAATTCAAATAAAAAAAAAAACATGCACCTTACCTCTAGCCTGGAGTGATAATTGTCACCTGAAAAGAAAAAAAAATTAATTAATATTTATATAAAAATAATTTCAATACTAATAATTGAGTTACTATTTTGCATTAATTTCCCTTACTAAAAATTACTATTTCACATATCATTTTATCGCCATAACCATATGTAAAATATTAAAGCAATGGACTGACTCCTCCTGCGACAGTCTTAATAACTAATTAATCTTATGCCTTTATAAAACGATTGTTTAAACACCAGGAAATCCCTCATTTGTTTTTCAATCGGCTTAAGATTTAAAAGTAATCAAGAAATCTTTGCACATTTTAAAGTACTAAAAAAGAAACATATAATAACCAAAAAATAAAAATAAATAGTATACTTACTCCAAGCTTCTGTATTCCTTGTGATGGATGAGCAGCAACGTTGTTACTCCAACTGATGGCAGCCAACGGAAAAAACAAAATTTCAAAACGGCACTCAAAACTCCGAGGACTAAACCACACAATTATAAATCCTACTATTCCACCGGTACAAAACGGATTATAACTCCCGCTATTAACAGTTGAACCTGAAAACAGACTAGAAAAAAATGCATAAACAAAATAAATTTAACATGCAACATTGCTTCTTCAGCTATGAAGTTCAGTAGATCGATATGTAATTATAGTCAACTGACAGAGTTGTGCGATATAAAATAGAATACTGAACTATTTTAGTCCTGCGATAAGTACCTATCATTTATATTTCCTAAAAATTGATGATTAATTTTTACTAAACTGTGAATCAAGATTTACAGATTAATTCCCCAACCATTGTCTTACTTAATCCTAAGAGACTTCCTGACTAATAATTGCATGTTTTAAAAAGGTCTACATCATCTGTTTTCAGTTGTTTAATATTCTTTAGGTAATGAGGAATTTCGCACTTCCTCGGAATACTCCGGGAACATTCACCTACCCAGACTATTAATTAGTCAAGGGTTAGGCTCCACTGAAAAAAAAGTTTCATAGGATAACATAAAATTCAACATGCAACGTGCTATCTTTCCCCTCAAGTTCTGAAGTTCAATAGCTATGGAGTTGTGAAGTTACTGTGTCAAATAAACCAAAATATTTAACTAATTTATTAAATTTCACATCTGCAATAAGTACCTGTCATTACTTCTTTACAAAAAGATGACCATATATTTTTAACTCAAACGTGAATATAGATTTTCAGTGTCATTTCCTAATATGTATCTTACTTAATCTTAGAATAAAATTTATAAATGCAAACATTGCTCTTAATTTGTCAAATGAAAGATGATTTGTTTGTTTATATATAACGAACTAAATAAGTAATGAATACTTTTTTTTTTTTTGTTAAATAGCAGATTTTCCTATGAGTGAACAAATTTTATTTTTCTTAAGAATAAAGAATTTGTCAAATTGTGTTTGTGTTTATGTAATATGTGGAAGCTGGGATTCCGAAGAGCTGAAATTCAAATAAAAAAAAAAACATGCACCTTACCTCTAGCCTGGAGTGATAATTGTCACCTGAAAAGAAAAAAAAATTAATTAATATTTATATAAAAATAATTTCAATACTAATAATTGAGTTACTATTTTGCATTAATTTCCCTTACTAAAAATTACTATTTCACATATTATTTTATCGCCATAATCATATGTAAAATATTAAAGCAATGGACTGACTCCTCCTGCGACAGTCTTAATAACTAATTAATCTTATGCCTTTATAAAACGATTGTTTAAACACCAGGAAATCCCTCATTTGTTTTTCAATCGACTTAAGATTTAAAAGTAATCAAGAAATCTTTGCACATTTTAAAGTACTAAAAAAGAAACATATAATAACCAAAAAATAAAAATAAATAGTATACTTACTCCAAGCTTCTGTATTCCTTGTGATGGATGAGCAGCAACGTTGTTACTCCAACTGATAGCAGCCAACGGAAAAAACAAAATTTCAAAACGGCACTCAAAACTCCGAGGACTAAACCACACAATTATAAATCCTACTATTCCACCGGTACAAAACGGATTATAACTCCCGCTATTAACAGTTGAACCTGAAAACAGACTAGAAAAAAATGCATAAACAAAATAAATTTAACATGCAACATTGCTTCTTCAGCTATGAAGTTCAGTAGATCGATATGTAATTATAGTCAACTGACAGAGTTGTGCGATATAAAATAGAATACTGAACTATTTTAGTCCTGCGATAAGTACCTATCATTTATATTTCCTAAAAATTGATGATTAATTTTTACTAAACTGTGAATCAAGATTTACAGATTAATTCCCCAACCATTGTCTTACTTAATCCTAAGAGACTTCCTGACTAATAATTGCATGTTTTAAAAAGGTCTACATCATCTGTTTTCAGTTGTTTAATATTCTTTAGGTAATGAGGAATTTCGCACTTCCTCGGAATACTCCGGGAACATTCACCTACCCAGACTATTAATTAGTCAAGGGTTAGGCTCCACTGAAAAAAAAGTTTCATAGGATAACATAAAATTCAACATGCAACGTGCTATCTTTCCCCTCAAGTTCTGAAGTTCAATAGCTATGGAGTTGTGAAGTTACTGTGTCAAATAAACCAAAATATTTAACTAATTTATTAAATTTCACATCTGCAATAAGTACCTGTCATTACTTCTTTACAAAAAGATGACCATATATTTTTAACTCAAACGTGAATATAGATTTTCAGTGTCATTTCCTAATATGTATCTTACTTAATCTTAGAATAAAATTTATAAATGCAAACATTGCTCTTAATTTGTCAAACGAAAGATGATTTGTTTGTTTATATATAACGAACTAAATAAGTAATGAATACTTTTTTTTTTTTTGTTAAATAGCAGATTTTCCTATGAGTGAAAAAATTTTATTTTTCTTAAGAATAAGGAATTTGTTAAATTGTGTTTGTGTTTATGTAATATGTGGAAGCTGGGATTCCGAAGAGCTGAAATTCAAATAAAAAAAAAAACATGCACCTTACCTCTAGCCTGGAGTGATAATTGTCACCTGAAAAGAAAAAAAAATTAATTAATATTTATATAAAAATAATTTCAATACTAATAATTGAGTTACTATTTTGCATTAATTTCCCTTACTAAAAATTACTATTTCACATATCATTTTATCGCCATAACCATATGTAAAATATTAAAGCAATGGACTGACTCCTCCTGCGACAGTCTTAATAACTAATTAATCTTATGCCTTTATAAAACGATTGTTTAAACACCAGGAAATCCCTCATTTGTTTTTCAATCGGCTTAAGATTTAAAAGTAATCAAGAAATCTTTGCACATTTTAAAGTACTAAAAAAGAAACATATAATAACCAAAAAATAAAAATAAATAGTATACTTACTCCAAGCTTCTGTATTCCTTGTGATGGATGAGCAGCAACGTTGTTACTCCAACTGATGGCAGCCAACGGAAAAAACAAAATTTCAAAACGGCACTCAAAACTCCGAGGACTAAACCACACAATTATAAATCCTACTATTCCACCGGTACAAAACGGATTATAACTCCCGCTATTAACAGTTGAACCTGAAAACAGACTAGAAAAAAATGCATAAACAAAATAAATTTAACATGCAACATTGCTTCTTCAGCTATGAAGTTCAGTAGATCGATATGTAATTATAGTCAACTGACAGAGTTGTGCGATATAAAATAGAATACTGAACTATTTTAGTCCTGCGATAAGTACCTATCATTTATATTTCCTAAAAATTGATGATTAATTTTTACTAAACTGTGAATCAAGATTTACAGATTAATTCCCCAACCATTGTCTTACTTAATCCTAAGAGACTTCCTGACTAATAATTGCATGTTTTAAAAAGGTCTACATCATCTGTTTTCAGTTGTTTAATATTCTTTAGGTAATGAGGAATTTCGCACTTCCTCGGAATACTCCGGGAACATTCACCTACCCAGACTATTAATTAGTCAAGGGTTAGGCTCCACTGAAAAAAAAGTTTCATAGGATAACATAAAATTCAACATGCAACGTGCTATCTTTCCCCTCAAGTTCTGAAGTTCAAAAGCTATGGAGTTGTGAAGTTACTGTGTCAAATAAACCAAAATATTTAACTAATTTATTAAATTTCACATCTGCAATAAGTACCTGTCATTACTTCTTTACAAAAAGATGACCATATATTTTTAACTCAAACGTGAATATAGATTTTCAGTGTCATTTCCTAATATGTATCTTACTTAATCTTAGAATAAAATTTATAAATGCAAACATTGCTCTTAATTTGTCAAATGAAAGATGATTTGTTTGTTTATATATAACGAACTAAATAAGTAATGAATACTTTTTTTTTTTTTGTTAAATAGCAGATTTTCCTATGAGTGAAAAAATTTTATTTTTCTTAAGAATAAGGAATTTGTTAAATTGTGTTTGTGTTTATGTAATATGTGGAAGCTGGGATTCCGAAGAGCTGAAATTCAAATAAAAAAAAAAACATGCACCTTACCTCTAGCCTGGAGTGATAATTGTCACCTGAAAAGAAAAAAAAATTAATTAATATTTATATAAAAATAATTTCAATACTAATAATTGAGTTACTATTTTGCATTAATTTCCCTTACTAAAAATTACTATTTCACATATCATTTTATCGCCATAACCATATGTAAAATATTAAAGCAATGGACTGACTCCTCCTGCGACAGTCTTAATAACTAATTAATCTTATGCCTTTATAAAACGATTGTTTAAACACCAGGAAATCCCTCATTTGTTTTTCAATCGGCTTAAGATTTAAAAGTAATCAAGAAATCTTTGCACATTTTAAAGTACTAAAAAAGAAACATATAATAACCAAAAAATAAAAATAAATAGTATACTTACTCCAAGCTTCTGTATTCCTTGTGATGGATGAGCAGCAACGTTGTTACTCCAACTGATGGCAGCCAACGGAAAAAACAAAATTTCAAAACGGCACTCAAAACTCCGAGGACTAAACCACACAATTATAAATCCTACTATTCCACCGGTACAAAACGGATTATAACTCCCGCTATTAACAGTTGAACCTGAAAACAGACTAGAAAAAAATGCATAAACAAAATAAATTTAACATGCAACATTGCTTCTTCAGCTATGAAGTTCAGTAGATCGATATGTAATTATAGTCAACTGACAGAGTTGTGCGATATAAAATAGAATACTGAACTATTTTAGTCCTGCGATAAGTACCTATCATTTATATTTCCTAAAAATTGATGATTAATTTTTACTAAACTGTGAATCAAGATTTACAGATTAATTCCCCAACCATTGTCTTACTTAATCCTAAGAGACTTCCTGACTAATAATTGCATGTTTTAAAAATGTCTACATCATCTGTTTTCAGTTGTTTAATATTCTTTAGGTAATGAGAAATTTCGCACTTCCTCGGAATACTCCGGGAACATTCACCTACCCAGACTATTAATTAGTCAAGGGTTAGGCTCCACTGAAAAAAAAGTTTCATAGGATAACATAAAATTCAACATGCAACGTGCTATCTTTCCCCTCAAGTTCTGAAGTTCAATACCTATGGAGTTGTGAAATTACTGTGTCAAATAAACCAAAATATTTAACTAATTTATTAAATTTCACATCTGCAATAAGTACCTGTCATTACTTCTTTACAAAAAGATGACCATATATTTTTAACTCAAACGTGAATATAGATTTTCAGTGTCATTTCCTAATATGTATCTTACTTAATCTTAGAATAAAATTTATAAATGCAAACATTGCTCTTGATTTGTCAAACGAAAGATAATTTGTTTGTTTATATAACGAACTAAATAAGTAATGAATACTTTTTTTTTTTTTGTTAAATAGCAGATTTTCCTATGAGTGAACAAATTTTATTTTTCTTAAGAATAAAGAATTTGTCAAATTGTGTTTGTGTTTATGTAATATGTGGAAGCTGGGATTCCGAAGAGCTGAAATTCAAATAAAAAAAAAAACATGCACCTTACCTCTAGCCTGGAGTGATAATTGTCACCTGAAAAGAAAAAAAAATTAATTAATATTTATATAAAAATAATTTCAATACTAATAATTGAGTTACTATTTTGCATTAATTTCCCTTACTAAAAATTACTATTTCACATATTATTTTATCGCCATAACCATATGTAAAATATTAAAGCAATGGACTGACTCCTCCTGCGACAGTCTTAATAACTAATTAATCTTATGCCTTTATAAAACGATTGTTTAAACACCAGGAAATCCCTCATTTGTTTTTCAATCGACTTAAGATTTAAAAGTAATCAAGAAATCTTTGCACATTTTAAAGTACTAAAAAAGAAACATATAATAACCAAAAAATAAAAATAAATAGTATACTTACTCCAAGCTTCTGTATTCCTTGTGATGGATGAGCAGCAACGTTGTTACTCCAACTGATGGCAGCCAACGGAAAAAACAAAATTTCAAAACGGCACTCAAAACTCCGAGGACTAAACCACACAATTATAAATCCTACTATTCCACCGGTACAAAACGGATTATAACTCCCGCTATTAACAGTTGAACCTGAAAACAGACTAGAAAAAAATGCATAAACAAAATAAATTTAACATGCAACATTGCTTCTTCAGCTATGAAGTTCAGTAGATCGATATGTAATTATAGTCAACTGACAGAGTTGTGCGATATAAAATAGAATACTGAACTATTTTAGTCCTGCGATAAGTACCTATCATTTATATTTCCTAAAAATTGATGATTAATTTTTACTAAACTGTGAATCAAGATTTACAGATTAATTCCCCAACCATTGTCTTACTTAATCCTAAGAGACTTCCTGACTAATAATTGCATGTTTTAAAAAGGTCTACATCATCTGTTTTCAGTTGTTTAATATTCTTTAGGTAATGAGGAATTTCGCACTTCCTCGGAATACTCCGGGAACATTCACCTACCCAGACTATTAATTAGTCAAGGGTTAGGCTCCACTGAAAAAAAAGTTTCATAGGATAACATAAAATTCAACATGCAACGTGCTATCTTTCCCCTCAAGTTCTGAAGTTCAATAGCTATGGAGTTGTGAAGTTACTGTGTCAAATAAACCAAAATATTTAACTAATTTATTAAATTTCACATCTGCAATAAGTACCTGTCATTACTTCTTTACAAAAAGATGACCATATATTTTTAACTCAAACGTGAATATAGATTTTCAGTGTCATTTCCTAATATGTATCTTACTTAATCTTAGAATAAAATTTATAAATGCAAACATTGCTCTTAATTTGTCAAATGAAAGATGATTTGTTTGTTTATATATAACGAACTAAATAAGTAATGAATACTTTTTTTTTTTTTGTTAAATAGCAGATTTTCCTATGAGTGAAAAAATTTTATTTTTCTTAAGAATAAAGAATTTGTCAAATTGTGTTTGTGTTTATGTAATATGTGGAAGCTGGGATTCCGAAGAGCTGAAATTCAAATAAAAAAAAAAACATGCACCTTACCTCTAGCCTGGAGTGATAATTGTCACCTGAAAAGAAAAAAAAATTAATTAATATTTATATAAAAATAATTTCAATACTAATAATTGAGTTACTATTTTGCATTAATTTCCCTTACTAAAAATTACTATTTCACATATTATTTTATCGCCATAATCATATGTAAAATATTAAAGCAATGGACTGACTCCTCCTGCGACAGTCTTAATAACTAATTAATCTTATGCCTTTATAAAACGATTGTTTAAACACCAGGAAATCCCTCATTTGTTTTTCAATCGACTTAAGATTTAAAAGTAATCAAGAAATCTTTGCACATTTTAAAGTACTAAAAAAGAAACATATAATAACCAAAAAATAAAAATAAATAGTATACTTACTCCAAGCTTCTGTATTCCTTGTGATGGATGAGCAGCAACGTTGTTACTCCAACTGATAGCAGCCAACGGAAAAAACAAAATTTCAAAACGGCACTCAAAACTCCGAGGACTAAACCACACAATTATAAATCCTACTATTCCACCGGTACAAAACGGATTATAACTCCCGCTATTAACAGTTGAACCTGAAAACAGACTAGAAAAAAATGCATAAACAAAATAAATTTAACATGCAACATTGCTTCTTCAGCTATGAAGTTCAGTAGATCGATATGTAATTATAGTCAACTGACAGAGTTGTGCGATATAAAATAGAATACTGAACTATTTTAGTCCTGCGATAAGTACCTATCATTTATATTTCCTAAAAATTGATGATTAATTTTTACTAAACTGTGAATCAAGATTTACAGATTAATTCCCCAACCATTGTCTTACTTAATCCTAAGAGACTTCCTGACTAATAATTGCATGTTTTAAAAAGGTCTACATCATCTGTTTTCAGTTGTTTAATATTCTTTAGGTAATGAGGAATTTCGCACTTCCTCGGAATACTCCGGGAACATTCACCTACCCAGACTATTAATTAGTCAAGGGTTAGGCTCCACTGAAAAAAAAGTTTCATAGGATAACATAAAATTCAACATGCAACGTGCTATCTTTCCCCTCAAGTTCTGAAGTTCAAAAGCTATGGAGTTGTGAAGTTACTGTGTCAAATAAACCAAAATATTTAACTAATTTATTAAATTTCACATCTGCAATAAGTACCTGTCATTACTTCTTTACAAAAAGATGACCATATATTTTTAACTCAAACGTGAATATAGATTTTCAGTGTCATTTCCTAATATGTATCTTACTTAATCTTAGAATAAAATTTATAAATGCAAACATTGCTCTTAATTTGTCAAACAAAAGATAATTTGTTTGTTTATATAACGAACTAAATAAGTAATGAATACTTTTTTTTTTTTTGTTAAATAGCAGATTTTCCTATGAGTGAACAAATTTTATTTTTCTTAAGAATAAAGAATTTGTCAAATTGTGTTTGTGTTTATGTAATATGTGGAAGCTGGGATTCCGAAGAGCTGAAATTCAAATAAAAAAAAAAACATGCACCTTACCTCTAGCCTGGAGTGATAATTGTCACCTGAAAAGAAAAAAAAATTAATTAATATTTATATAAAAATAATTTCAATACTAATAATTGAGTTACTATTTTGCATTAATTTCCCTTACTAAAAATTACTATTTCACATATTATTTTATCGCCATAACCATATGTAAAATGCTAAAGCAATGGACTGACTCCTCCTGCGACAGTCTTAATAACTAATTAATCTTATGCCTTTATAAAACGATTGTTTAAACACCAGGAAATCCCTCATTTGTTTTTCAATCGACTTAAGATTTAAAAGTAATCAAGAAATCTTTGCACATTTTAAAGTACTAAGAAAGAAACATATAATAACCAAAAAATAAAAATAAATAGTATACTTACTCCAAGCTTCTGTATTCCTTGTGATGGATGAGCAGCAACGTTGTTACTCCAACTGATGGCAGCCAACGGAAAAAACAAAATTTCAAAACGGCACTCAAAACTCCGAGGACTAAACCACACAATTATAAATCCTACTATTCCACCGGTACAAAACGGATTATAACTCCCGCTATTAACAGTTGAACCTGAAAACAGACTAGAAAAAAATGCATAAACAAAATAAATTTAACATGCAACATTGCTTCTTCAGCTATGAAGTTCAGTACATCGATATGTAATTATAGTCAACTGACAGAGTTGTGCGATATAAAATAGAATACTGAACTATTTTAGTCCTGCGATAAGTACCTATCATTTATATTTCCTAAAAATTGATGATTAATTTTTACTAAACTGTGAATCAAGATTTACAGATTAATTCCCCAACCATTGTCTTACTTAATCCTAAGAGACTTCCTGACTAATAATTGCATGTTTTAAAAAGGTCTACATCATCTGTTTTCAGTTGTTTAATATTCTTTAGGTAATGAGGAATTTCGCACTTCCTCGGAATACTCCGGGAACATTCACCTACCCAGACTATTAATTAGTCAAGGGTTAGGCTCCACTGAAAAAAAAGTTTCATAGGATAACATAAAATTCAACATGCAACGTGCTATCTTTCCCCTCAAGTTCTGAAGTTCAATAGCTATGGAGTTGTGAAGTTACTGTGTCAAATAAACCAAAATATTTAACTAATTTATTAAATTTCACATCTGCAATAAGTACCTGTCATTACTTCTTTACAAAAAGATGACCATATATTTTTAACTCAAACGTGAATATAGATTTTCAGTGTCATTTCCTAATATGTATCTTACTTAATCTTAGAATAAAATTTATAAATGCAAACATTGCTCTTGATTTGTCAAACGAAAGATAATTTGTTTGTTTATATAACGAACTAAATAAGTAATGAATACTTTTTTTTTTTTTGTTAAATAGCAGATTTTCCTATGAGTGAACAAATTTTATTTTTCTTAAGAATAAAGAATTTGTCAAATTGTGTTTGTGTTTATGTAATATGTGGAAGCTGGGATTCCGAAGAGCTGAAATTCAAATAAAAAAAAAAACATGCACCTTACCTCTAGCCTGGAGTGATAATTGTCACCTGAAAAGAAAAAAAAATTAATTAATATTTATATAAAAATAATTTCAATACTAATAATTGAGTTACTATTTTGCATTAATTTCCCTTACTAAAAATTACTATTTCACATATTATTTTATCGCCATAATCATATGTAAAATATTAAAGCAATGGACTGACTCCTCCTGCGACAGTCTTAATAACTAATTAATCTTATGCCTTTATAAAACGATTGTTTAAACACCAGGAAATCCCTCATTTGTTTTTCAATCGACTTAAGATTTAAAAGTAATCAAGAAATCTTTGCACATTTTAAAGTACTAAAAAAGAAACATATAATAACCAAAAAATAAAAATAAATAGTATACTTACTCCAAGCTTCTGTATTCCTTGTGATGGATGAGCAGCAACGTTGTTACTCCAACTGATGGCAGCCAACGGAAAAAACAAAATTTCAAAACGGCACTCAAAACTCCGAGGACTAAACCACACAATTATAAATCCTACTATTCCACCGGTACAAAACGGATTATAACTCCCGCTATTAACAGTTGAACCTGAAAACAGACTAGAAAAAAATGCATAAACAAAATAAATTTAACATGCAACATTGCTTCTTCAGCTATGAAGTTCAGTAGATCGATATGTAATTATAGTCAACTGACAGAGTTGTGCGATATAAAATAGAATACTGAACTATTTTAGTCCTGCGATAAGTACCTATCATTTATATTTCCTAAAAATTGATGATTAATTTTTACTAAACTGTGAATCAAGATTTACAGATTAATTCCCCAACCATTGTCTTACTTAATCCTAAGAGACTTCCTGACTAATAATTGCATGTTTTAAAAAGGTCTACATCATCTGTTTTCAGTTGTTTAATATTCTTTAGGTAATGAGGAATTTCGCACTTCCTCGGAATACTCCGGGAACATTCACCTACCCAGACTATTAATTAGTCAAGGGTTAGGCTCCACTGAAAAAAAAGTTTCATAGGATAACATAAAATTCAACATGCAACGTGCTATCTTTCCCCTCAAGTTCTGAAGTTCAATAGCTATGGAGTTGTGAAGTTACTGTGTCAAATAAACCAAAATATTTAACTAATTTATTAAATTTCACATCTGCAATAAGTACCTGTCATTACTTCTTTACAAAAAGATGACCATATATTTTTAACTCAAACGTGAATATAGATTTTCAGTGTCATTTCCTAATATGTATCTTACTTAATCTTAGAATAAAATTTATAAATGCAAACATTGCTCTTAATTTGTCAAACAAAAGATAATTTGTTTGTTTATATAACGAACTAAATAAGTAATGAATACTTTTTTTTTTTTTGTTAAATAGCAGATTTTCCTATGAGTGAACAAATTTTATTTTTCTTAAGAATAAAGAATTTGTCAAATTGTGTTTGTGTTTATGTAATATGTGGAAGCTGGGATTCCGAAGAGCTGAAATTCAAATAAAAAAAAAAACATGCACCTTACCTCTAGCCTGGAGTGATAATTGTCACCTGAAAAGAAAAAAAAATTAATTAATATTTATATAAAAATAATTTCAATACTAATAATTGAGTTACTATTTTGCATTAATTTCCCTTACTAAAAATTACTATTTCACATATTATTTTATCGCCATAACCATATGTAAAATATTAAAGCAATGGACTGACTCCTCCTGCGACAGTCTTAATAACTAATTAATCTTATGCCTTTATAAAACGATTGTTTAAACACCAGGAAATCCCTCATTTGTTTTTCAATCGACTTAAGATTTAAAAGTAATCAAGAAATCTTTGCACATTTTAAAGTACTAAAAAAGAAACATATAATAACCAAAAAATAAAAATAAATAGTATACTTACTCCAAGCTTCTGTATTCCTTGTGATGGATGAGCAGCAACGTTGTTACTCCAACTGATGGCAGCCAACGGAAAAAACAAAATTTCAAAACGGCACTCAAAACTCCGAGGACTAAACCACACAATTATAAATCCTACTATTCCACCGGTACAAAACGGATTATAACTCCCGCTATTAACAGTTGAACCTGAAAACAGACTAGAAAAAAATGCATAAACAAAATAAATTTAACATGCAACATTGCTTCTTCAGCTATGAAGTTCAGTACATCGATATGTAATTATAGTCAACTGACAGAGTTGTGCGATATAAAATAGAATACTGAACTATTTTAGTCCTGCGATAAGTACCTATCATTTATATTTCCTAAAAATTGATGATTAATTTTTACTAAACTGTGAATCAAGATTTACAGATTAATTCCCCAACCATTGTCTTACTTAATCCTAAGAGACTTCCTGACTAATAATTGCATGTTTTAAAAAGGTCTACATCATCTGTTTTCAGTTGTTTAATATTCTTTAGGTAATGAGGAATTTCGCACTTCCTCGGAATACTCCGGGAACATTCACCTACCCAGACTATTAATTAGTCAAGGGTTAGGCTCCACTGAAAAAAAAGTTTCATAGGATAACATAAAATTCAACATGCAACGTGCTATCTTTCCCCTCAAGTTCTGAAGTTCAATAGCTATGGAGTTGTGAAGTTACTGTGTCAAATAAACCAAAATATTTAACTAATTTATTAAATTTCACATCTGCAATAAGTACCTGTCATTACTTCTTTACAAAAAGATGACCATATATTTTTAACTCAAACGTGAATATAGATTTTCAGTGTCATTTCCTAATATGTATCTTACTTAATCTTAGAATAAAATTTATAAATGCAAACATTGCTCTTAATTTGTCAAACAAAAGATAATTTGTTTGTTTATATAACGAACTAAATAAGTAATGAATACTTTTTTTTTTTTTGTTAAATAGCAGATTTTCCTATGAGTGAAAAAATTTTATTTTTCTTAAGAATAAGGAATTTGTTAAATTGTGTTTGTGTTTATGTAATATGTGGAAGCTGGGATTCCGAAGAGCTGAAATTCAAATAAAAAAAAAAACATGCACCTTACCTCTAGCCTGGAGTGATAATTGTCACCTGAAAAGAAAAAAAAATTAATTAATATTTATATAAAAATAATTTCAATACTAATAATTGAGTTACTATTTTGCATTAATTTCCCTTACTAAAAATTACTATTTCACATATCATTTTATCGCCATAACCATATGTAAAATATTAAAGCAATGGACTGACTCCTCCTGCGACAGTCTTAATAACTAATTAATCTTATGCCTTTATAAAACGATTGTTTAAACACCAGGAAATCCCTCATTTGTTTTTCAATCGGCTTAAGATTTAAAAGTAATCAAGAAATCTTTGCACATTTTAAAGTACTAAAAAAGAAACATATAATAACCAAAAAATAAAAATAAATAGTATACTTACTCCAAGCTTCTGTATTCCTTGTGATGGATGAGCAGCAACGTTGTTACTCCAACTGATGGCAGCCAACGGAAAAAACAAAATTTCAAAACGGCACTCAAAACTCCGAGGACTAAACCACACAATTATAAATCCTACTATTCCACCGGTACAAAACGGATTATAACTCCCGCTATTAACAGTTGAACCTGAAAACAGACTAGAAAAAAATGCATAAACAAAATAAATTTAACATGCAACATTGCTTCTTCAGCTATGAAGTTCAGTAGATCGATATGTAATTATAGTCAACTGACAGAGTTGTGCGATATAAAATAGAATACTGAACTATTTTAGTCCTGCGATAAGTACCTATCATTTATATTTCCTAAAAATTGATGATTAATTTTTACTAAACTGTGAATCAAGATTTACAGATTAATTCCCCAACCATTGTCTTACTTAATCCTAAGAGACTTCCTGACTAATAATTGCATGTTTTAAAAAGGTCTACATCATCTGTTTTCAGTTGTTTAATATTCTTTAGGTAATGAGGAATTTCGCACTTCCTCGGAATACTCCGGGAACATTCACCTACCCAGACTATTAATTAGTCAAGGGTTAGGCTCCACTGAAAAAAAAGTTTCATAGGATAACATAAAATTCAACATGCAACGTGCTATCTTTCCCCTCAAGTTCTGAAGTTCAATAGCTATGGAGTTGTGAAGTTACTGTGTCAAATAAACCAAAATATTTAACTAATTTATTAAATTTCACATCTGCAATAAGTACCTGTCATTACTTCTTTACAAAAAGATGACCATATATTTTTAACTCAAACGTGAATATAGATTTTCAGTGTCATTTCCTAATATGTATCTTACTTAATCTTAGAATAAAATTTATAAATGCAAACATTGCTCTTAATTTGTCAAATGAAAGATGATTTGTTTGTTTATATATAACGAACTAAATAAGTAATGAATACTTTTTTTTTTTTTGTTAAATAGCAGATTTTCCTATGAGTGAACAAATTTTATTTTTCTTAAGAATAAAGAATTTGTCAAATTGTGTTTGTGTTTATGTAATATGTGGAAGCTGGGATTCCGAAGAGCTGAAATTCAAATAAAAAAAAAAACATGCACCTTACCTCTAGCCTGGAGTGATAATTGTCACCTGAAAAGAAAAAAAAATTAATTAATATTTATATAAAAATAATTTCAATACTAATAATTGAGTTACTATTTTGCATTAATTTCCCTTACTAAAAATTACTATTTCACATATTATTTTATCGCCATAATCATATGTAAAATATTAAAGCAATGGACTGACTCCTCCTGCGACAGTCTTAATAACTAATTAATCTTATGCCTTTATAAAACGATTGTTTAAACACCAGGAAATCCCTCATTTGTTTTTCAATCGGCTTAAGATTTAAAAGTAATCAAGAAATCTTTGCACATTTTAAAGTACTAAAAAAGAAACATATAATAACCAAAAAATAAAAATAAATAGTATACTTACTCCAAGCTTCTGTATTCCTTGTGATGGATGAGCAGCAACGTTGTTACTCCAACTGATAGCAGCCAACGGAAAAAACAAAATTTCAAAACGGCACTCAAAACTCCGAGGACTAAACCACACAATTATAAATCCTACTATTCCACCGGTACAAAACGGATTATAACTCCCGCTATTAACAGTTGAACCTGAAAACAGACTAGAAAAAAATGCATAAACAAAATAAATTTAACATGCAACATTGCTTCTTCAGCTATGAAGTTCAGTAGATCGATATGTAATTATAGTCAACTGACAGAGTTGTGCGATATAAAATAGAATACTGAACTATTTTAGTCCTGCGATAAGTACCTATCATTTATATTTCCTAAAAATTGATGATTAATTTTTACTAAACTGTGAATCAAGATTTACAGATTAATTCCCCAACCATTGTCTTACTTAATCCTAAGAGACTTCCTGACTAATAATTGCATGTTTTAAAAAGGTCTACATCATCTGTTTTCAGTTGTTTAATATTCTTTAGGTAATGAGGAATTTCGCACTTCCTCGGAATACTCCGGGAACATTCACCTACCCAGACTATTAATTAGTCAAGGGTTAGGCTCCACTGAAAAAAAAGTTTCATAGGATAACATAAAATTCAACATGCAACGTGCTATCTTTCCCCTCAAGTTCTGAAGTTCAATAGCTATGGAGTTGTGAAGTTACTGTGTCAAATAAACCAAAATATTTAACTAATTTATTAAATTTCACATCTGCAATAAGTACCTGTCATTACTTCTTTACAAAAAGATGACCATATATTTTTAACTCAAACGTGAATATAGATTTTCAGTGTCATTTCCTAATATGTATCTTACTTAATCTTAGAATAAAATTTATAAATGCAAACATTGCTCTTAATTTGTCAAACGAAAGATGATTTGTTTGTTTATATATAACGAACTAAATAAGTAATGAATACTTTTTTTTTTTTTGTTAAATAACAGATTTTCCTATGAGTGAAAAAATTTTATTTTTCTTAAGAATAAGGAATTTGTTAAATTGTGTTTGTGTTTATGTAATATGTGGAAGCTGGGATTCCGAAGAGCTGAAATTCAAATAAAAAAAAAAACATGCACCTTACCTCTAGCCTGGAGTGATAATTGTCACCTGAAAAGAAAAAAAAATTAATTAATATTTATATAAAAATAATTTCAATACTAATAATTGAGTTACTATTTTGCATTAATTTCCCTTACTAAAAATTACTATTTCACATATTATTTTATCGCCATAATCATATGTAAAATATTAAAGCAATGGACTGACTCCTCCTGCGACAGTCTTAATAACTAATTAATCTTATGCCTTTATAAAACGATTGTTTAAACACCAGGAAATCCCTCATTTGTTTTTCAATCGACTTAAGATTTAAAAGTAATCAAGAAATCTTTGCACATTTTAAAGTACTAAAAAAGAAACATATAATAACCAAAAAATAAAAATAAATAGTATACTTACTCCAAGCTTCTGTATTCCTTGTGATGGATGAGCAGCAACGTTGTTACTCCAACTGATAGCAGCCAACGGAAAAAACAAAATTTCAAAACGGCACTCAAAACTCCGAGGACTAAACCACACAATTATAAATCCTACTATTCCACCGGTACAAAACGGATTATAACTCCCGCTATTAACAGTTGAACCTGAAAACAGACTAGAAAAAAATGCATAAACAAAATAAATTTAACATGCAACATTGCTTCTTCAGCTATGAAGTTCAGTAGATCGATATGTAATTATAGTCAACTGACAGAGTTGTGCGATATAAAATAGAATACTGAACTATTTTAGTCCTGCGATAAGTACCTATCATTTATATTTCCTAAAAATTGATGATTAATTTTTACTAAACTGTGAATCAAGATTTACAGATTAATTCCCCAACCATTGTCTTACTTAATCCTAAGAGACTTCCTGACTAATAATTGCATGTTTTAAAAAGGTCTACATCATCTGTTTTCAGTTGTTTAATATTCTTTAGGTAATGAGGAATTTCGCACTTCCTCGGAATACTCCGGGAACATTCACCTACCCAGACTATTAATTAGTCAAGGGTTAGGCTCCACTGAAAAAAAAGTTTCATAGGATAACATAAAATTCAACATGCAACGTGCTATCTTTCCCCTCAAGTTCTGAAGTTCAATAGCTATGGAGTTGTGAAGTTACTGTGTCAAATAAACCAAAATATTTAACTAATTTATTAAATTTCACATCTGCAATAAGTACCTGTCATTACTTCTTTACAAAAAGATGACCATATATTTTTAACTCAAACGTGAATATAGATTTTCAGTGTCATTTCCTAATATGTATCTTACTTAATCTTAGAATAAAATTTATAAATGCAAACATTGCTCTTAATTTGTCAAACGAAAGATGATTTGTTTGTTTATATATAACGAACTAAATAAGTAATGAATACTTTTTTTTTTTTTGTTAAATAGCAGATTTTCCTATGAGTGAAAAAATTTTATTTTTCTTAAGAATAAGGAATTTGTTAAATTGTGTTTGTGTTTATGTAATATGTGGAAGCTGGGATTCCGAAGAGCTGAAATTCAAATAAAAAAAAAAACATGCACCTTACCTCTAGCCTGGAGTGATAATTGTCACCTGAAAAGAAAAAAAAATTAATTAATATTTATATAAAAATAATTTCAATACTAATAATTGAGTTACTATTTTGCATTAATTTCCCTTACTAAAAATTACTATTTCACATATTATTTTATCGCCATAATCATATGTAAAATATTAAAGCAATGGACTGACTCCTCCTGCGACAGTCTTAATAACTAATTAATCTTATGCCTTTATAAAACGATTGTTTAAACACCAGGAAATCCCTCATTTGTTTTTCAATCGACTTAAGATTTAAAAGTAATCAAGAAATCTTTGCACATTTTAAAGTACTAAAAAAGAAACATATAATAACCAAAAAATAAAAATAAATAGTATACTTACTCCAAGCTTCTGTATTCCTTGTGATGGATGAGCAGCAACGTTGTTACTCCAACTGATAGCAGCCAACGGAAAAAACAAAATTTCAAAACGGCACTCAAAACTCCGAGGACTAAACCACACAATTATAAATCCTACTATTCCACCGGTACAAAACGGATTATAACTCCCGCTATTAACAGTTGAACCTGAAAACAGACTAGAAAAAAATGCATAAACAAAATAAATTTAACATGCAACATTGCTTCTTCAGCTATGAAGTTCAGTAGATCGATATGTAATTATAGTCAACTGACAGAGTTGTGCGATATAAAATAGAATACTGAACTATTTTAGTCCTGCGATAAGTACCTATCATTTATATTTCCTAAAAATTGATGATTAATTTTTACTAAACTGTGAATCAAGATTTACAGATTAATTCCCCAACCATTGTCTTACTTAATCCTAAGAGACTTCCTGACTAATAATTGCATGTTTTAAAAAGGTCTACATCATCTGTTTTCAGTTGTTTAATATTCTTTAGGTAATGAGGAATTTCGCACTTCCTCGGAATACTCCGGGAACATTCACCTACCCAGACTATTAATTAGTCAAGGGTTAGGCTCCACTGAAAAAAAAGTTTCATAGGATAACATAAAATTCAACATGCAACGTGCTATCTTTCCCCTCAAGTTCTGAAGTTCAATAGCTATGGAGTTGTGAAGTTACTGTGTCAAATAAACCAAAATATTTAACTAATTTATTAAATTTCACATCTGCAATAAGTACCTGTCATTACTTCTTTACAAAAAGATGACCATATATTTTTAACTCAAACGTGAATATAGATTTTCAGTGTCATTTCCTAATATGTATCTTACTTAATCTTAGAATAAAATTTATAAATGCAAACATTGCTCTTAATTTGTCAAACGAAAGATGATTTGTTTGTTTATATATAACGAACTAAATAAGTAATGAATACTTTTTTTTTTTTTGTTAAATAGCAGATTTTCCTATGAGTGAAAAAATTTTATTTTTCTTAAGAATAAGGAATTTGTTAAATTGTGTTTGTGTTTATGTAATATGTGGAAGCTGGGATTCCGAAGAGCTGAAATTCAAATAAAAAAAAAAACATGCACCTTACCTCTAGCCTGGAGTGATAATTGTCACCTGAAAAGAAAAAAAAATTAATTAATATTTATATAAAAATAATTTCAATACTAATAATTGAGTTACTATTTTGCATTAATTTCCCTTACTAAAAATTACTATTTCACATATTATTTTATCGCCATAACCATATGTAAAATATTAAAGCAATGGACTGACTCCTCCTGCGACAGTCTTAATAACTAATTAATCTTATGCCTTTATAAAACGATTGTTTAAACACCAGGAAATCCCTCATTTGTTTTTCAATCGACTTAAGATTTAAAAGTAATCAAGAAATCTTTGCACATTTTAAAGTACTAAAAAAGAAACATATAATAACCAAAAAATAAAAATAAATAGTATACTTACTCCAAGCTTCTGTATTCCTTGTGATGGATGAGCAGCAACGTTGTTACTCCAACTGATGGCAGCCAACGGAAAAAACAAAATTTCAAAACGGCACTCAAAACTCCGAGGACTAAACCACACAATTATAAATCCTACTATTCCACCGGTACAAAACGGATTATAACTCCCGCTATTAACAGTTGAACCTGAAAACAGACTAGAAAAAAATGCATAAACAAAATAAATTTAACATGCAACATTGCTTCTTCAGCTATGAAGTTCAGTAGATCGATATGTAATTATAGTCAACTGACAGAGTTGTGCGATATAAAATAGAATACTGAACTATTTTAGTCCTGCGATAAGTACCTATCATTTATATTTCCTAAAAATTGATGATTAATTTTTACTAAACTGTGAATCAAGATTTACAGATTAATTCCCCAACCATTGTCTTACTTAATCCTAAGAGACTTCCTGACTAATAATTGCATGTTTTAAAAAGGTCTACATCATCTGTTTTCAGTTGTTTAATATTCTTTAGGTAATGAGGAATTTCGCACTTCCTCGGAATACTCCGGGAACATTCACCTACCCAGACTATTAATTAGTCAAGGGTTAGGCTCCACTGAAAAAAAAGTTTCATAGGATAACATAAAATTCAACATGCAACGTGCTATCTTTCCCCTCAAGTTCTGAAGTTCAATAGCTATGGAGTTGTGAAGTTACTGTGTCAAATAAACCAAAATATTTAACTAATTTATTAAATTTCACATCTGCAATAAGTACCTGTCATTACTTCTTTACAAAAAGATGACCATATATTTTTAACTCAAACGTGAATATAGATTTTCAGTGTCATTTCCTAATATGTATCTTACTTAATCTTAGAATAAAATTTATAAATGCAAACATTGCTCTTAATTTGTCAAATGAAAGATGATTTGTTTGTTTATATATAACGAACTAAATAAGTAATGAATACTTTTTTTTTTTTTGTTAAATAGCAGATTTTCCTATGAGTGAACAAATTTTATTTTTCTTAAGAATAAAGAATTTGTCAAATTGTGTTTGTGTTTATGTAATATGTGGAAGCTGGGATTCCGAAGAGCTGAAATTCAAATAAAAAAAAAAACATGCACCTTACCTCTAGCCTGGAGTGATAATTGTCACCTGAAAAGAAAAAAAAATTAATTAATATTTATATAAAAATAATTTCAATACTAATAATTGAGTTACTATTTTGCATTAATTTCCCTTACTAAAAATTACTATTTCACATATTATTTTATCGCCATAATCATATGTAAAATATTAAAGCAATGGACTGACTCCTCCTGCGACAGTCTTAATAACTAATTAATCTTATGCCTTTATAAAACGATTGTTTAAACACCAGGAAATCCCTCATTTGTTTTTCAATCGGCTTAAGATTTAAAAGTAATCAAGAAATCTTTGCACATTTTAAAGTACTAAAAAAGAAACATATAATAACCAAAAAATAAAAATAAATAGTATACTTACTCCAAGCTTCTGTATTCCTTGTGATGGATGAGCAGCAACGTTGTTACTCCAACTGATAGCAGCCAACGGAAAAAACAAAATTTCAAAACGGCACTCAAAACTCCGAGGACTAAACCACACAATTATAAATCCTACTATTCCACCGGTACAAAACGGATTATAACTCCCGCTATTAACAGTTGAACCTGAAAACAGACTAGAAAAAAATGCATAAACAAAATAAATTTAACATGCAACATTGCTTCTTCAGCTATGAAGTTCAGTAGATCGATATGTAATTATAGTCAACTGACAGAGTTGTGCGATATAAAATAGAATACTGAACTATTTTAGTCCTGCGATAAGTACCTATCATTTATATTTCCTAAAAATTGATGATTAATTTTTACTAAACTGTGAATCAAGATTTACAGATTAATTCCCCAACCATTGTCTTACTTAATCCTAAGAGACTTCCTGACTAATAATTGCATGTTTTAAAAAGGTCTACATCATCTGTTTTCAGTTGTTTAATATTCTTTAGGTAATGAGGAATTTCGCACTTCCTCGGAATACTCCGGGAACATTCACCTACCCAGACTATTAATTAGTCAAGGGTTAGGCTCCACTGAAAAAAAAGTTTCATAGGATAACATAAAATTCAACATGCAACGTGCTATCTTTCCCCTCAAGTTCTGAAGTTCAATAGCTATGGAGTTGTGAAGTTACTGTGTCAAATAAACCAAAATATTTAACTAATTTATTAAATTTCACATCTGCAATAAGTACCTGTCATTACTTCTTTACAAAAAGATGACCATATATTTTTAACTCAAACGTGAATATAGATTTTCAGTGTCATTTCCTAATATGTATCTTACTTAATCTTAGAATAAAATTTATAAATGCAAACATTGCTCTTAATTTGTCAAACGAAAGATGATTTGTTTGTTTATATATAACGAACTAAATAAGTAATGAATACTTTTTTTTTTTTTGTTAAATAGCAGATTTTCCTATGAGTGAAAAAATTTTATTTTTCTTAAGAATAAGGAATTTGTTAAATTGTGTTTGTGTTTATGTAATATGTGGAAGCTGGGATTCCGAAGAGCTGAAATTCAAATAAAAAAAAAAACATGCACCTTACCTCTAGCCTGGAGTGATAATTGTCACCTGAAAAGAAAAAAAAATTAATTAATATTTATATAAAAATAATTTCAATACTAATAATTGAGTTACTATTTTGCATTAATTTCCCTTACTAAAAATTACTATTTCACATATTATTTTATCGCCATAATCATATGTAAAATATTAAAGCAATGGACTGACTCCTCCTGCGACAGTCTTAATAACTAATTAATCTTATGCCTTTATAAAACGATTGTTTAAACACCAGGAAATCCCTCATTTGTTTTTCAATCGACTTAAGATTTAAAAGTAATCAAGAAATCTTTGCACATTTTAAAGTACTAAAAAAGAAACATATAATAACCAAAAAATAAAAATAAATAGTATACTTACTCCAAGCTTCTGTATTCCTTGTGATGGATGAGCAGCAACGTTGTTACTCCAACTGATAGCAGCCAACGGAAAAAACAAAATTTCAAAACGGCACTCAAAACTCCGAGGACTAAACCACACAATTATAAATCCTACTATTCCACCGGTACAAAACGGATTATAACTCCCGCTATTAACAGTTGAACCTGAAAACAGACTAGAAAAAAATGCATAAACAAAATAAATTTAACATGCAACATTGCTTCTTCAGCTATGAAGTTCAGTAGATCGATATGTAATTATAGTCAACTGACAGAGTTGTGCGATATAAAATAGAATACTGAACTATTTTAGTCCTGCGATAAGTACCTATCATTTATATTTCCTAAAAATTGATGATTAATTTTTACTAAACTGTGAATCAAGATTTACAGATTAATTCCCCAACCATTGTCTTACTTAATCCTAAGAGACTTCCTGACTAATAATTGCATGTTTTAAAAAGGTCTACATCATCTGTTTTCAGTTGTTTAATATTCTTTAGGTAATGAGGAATTTCGCACTTCCTCGGAATACTCCGGGAACATTCACCTACCCAGACTATTAATTAGTCAAGGGTTAGGCTCCACTGAAAAAAAAGTTTCATAGGATAACATAAAATTCAACATGCAACGTGCTATCTTTCCCCTCAAGTTCTGAAGTTCAATAGCTATGGAGTTGTGAAGTTACTGTGTCAAATAAACCAAAATATTTAACTAATTTATTAAATTTCACATCTGCAATAAGTACCTGTCATTACTTCTTTACAAAAAGATGACCATATATTTTTAACTCAAACGTGAATATAGATTTTCAGTGTCATTTCCTAATATGTATCTTACTTAATCTTAGAATAAAATTTATAAATGCAAACATTGCTCTTAATTTGTCAAACGAAAGATGATTTGTTTGTTTATATATAACGAACTAAATAAGTAATGAATACTTTTTTTTTTTTTGTTAAATAGCAGATTTTCCTATGAGTGAAAAAATTTTATTTTTCTTAAGAATAAGGAATTTGTTAAATTGTGTTTGTGTTTATGTAATATGTGGAAGCTGGGATTCCGAAGAGCTGAAATTCAAATAAAAAAAAAAACATGCACCTTACCTCTAGCCTGGAGTGATAATTGTCACCTGAAAAGAAAAAAAAATTAATTAATATTTATATAAAAATAATTTCAATACTAATAATTGAGTTACTATTTTGCATTAATTTCCCTTACTAAAAATTACTATTTCACATATCATTTTATCGCCATAACCATATGTAAAATATTAAAGCAATGGACTGACTCCTCCTGCGACAGTCTTAATAACTAATTAATCTTATGCCTTTATAAAACGATTGTTTAAACACCAGGAAATCCCTCATTTGTTTTTCAATCGGCTTAAGATTTAAAAGTAATCAAGAAATCTTTGCACATTTTAAAGTACTAAAAAAGAAACATATAATAACCAAAAAATAAAAATAAATAGTATACTTACTCCAAGCTTCTGTATTCCTTGTGATGGATGAGCAGCAACGTTGTTACTCCAACTGATGGCAGCCAACGGAAAAAACAAAATTTCAAAACGGCACTCAAAACTCCGAGGACTAAACCACACAATTATAAATCCTACTATTCCACCGGTACAAAACGGATTATAACTCCCGCTATTAACAGTTGAACCTGAAAACAGACTAGAAAAAAATGCATAAACAAAATAAATTTAACATGCAACATTGCTTCTTCAGCTATGAAGTTCAGTAGATCGATATGTAATTATAGTCAACTGACAGAGTTGTGCGATATAAAATAGAATACTGAACTATTTTAGTCCTGCGATAAGTACCTATCATTTATATTTCCTAAAAATTGATGATTAATTTTTACTAAACTGTGAATCAAGATTTACAGATTAATTCCCCAACCATTGTCTTACTTAATCCTAAGAGACTTCCTGACTAATAATTGCATGTTTTAAAAAGGTCTACATCATCTGTTTTCAGTTGTTTAATATTCTTTAGGTAATGAGGAATTTCGCACTTCCTCGGAATACTCCGGGAACATTCACCTACCCAGACTATTAATTAGTCAAGGGTTAGGCTCCACTGAAAAAAAAGTTTCATAGGATAACATAAAATTCAACATGCAACGTGCTATCTTTCCCCTCAAGTTCTGAAGTTCAATAGCTATGGAGTTGTGAAGTTACTGTGTCAAATAAACCAAAATATTTAACTAATTTATTAAATTTCACATCTGCAATAAGTACCTGTCATTACTTCTTTACAAAAAGATGACCATATATTTTTAACTCAAACGTGAATATAGATTTTCAGTGTCATTTCCTAATATGTATCTTACTTAATCTTAGAATAAAATTTATAAATGCAAACATTGCTCTTAATTTGTCAAATGAAAGATGATTTGTTTGTTTATATATAACGAACTAAATAAGTAATGAATACTTTTTTTTTTTTTGTTAAATAGCAGATTTTCCTATGAGTGA
The DNA here is from genome assembly GCA_930367205.1 of Acanthosoma haemorrhoidale. Classification (NCBI taxonomy): domain Eukaryota; kingdom Metazoa; phylum Arthropoda; class Insecta; order Hemiptera; family Acanthosomatidae; genus Acanthosoma; species Acanthosoma haemorrhoidale. The sequence continues at coordinate 111,456,964 of OV884014.1, read as the reverse complement.
ACAAATTTTATTTTTCTTAAGAATAAAGAATTTGTCAAATTGTGTTTGTGTTTATGTAATATGTGGAAGCTGGGATTCCGAAGAGCTGAAATTCAAATAAAAAAAAAAACATGCACCTTACCTCTAGCCTGGAGTGATAATTGTCACCTGAAAAGAAAAAAAAATTAATTAATATTTATATAAAAATAATTTCAATACTAATAATTGAGTTACTATTTTGCATTAATTTCCCTTACTAAAAATTACTATTTCACATATTATTTTATCGCCATAATCATATGTAAAATATTAAAGCAATGGACTGACTCCTCCTGCGACAGTCTTAATAACTAATTAATCTTATGCCTTTATAAAACGATTGTTTAAACACCAGGAAATCCCTCATTTGTTTTTCAATCGACTTAAGATTTAAAAGTAATCAAGAAATCTTTGCACATTTTAAAGTACTAAAAAAGAAACATATAATAACCAAAAAATAAAAATAAATAGTATACTTACTCCAAGCTTCTGTATTCCTTGTGATGGATGAGCAGCAACGTTGTTACTCCAACTGATAGCAGCCAACGGAAAAAACAAAATTTCAAAACGGCACTCAAAACTCCGAGGACTAAACCACACAATTATAAATCCTACTATTCCACCGGTACAAAACGGATTATAACTCCCGCTATTAACAGTTGAACCTGAAAACAGACTAGAAAAAAATGCATAAACAAAATAAATTTAACATGCAACATTGCTTCTTCAGCTATGAAGTTCAGTAGATCGATATGTAATTATAGTCAACTGACAGAGTTGTGCGATATAAAATAGAATACTGAACTATTTTAGTCCTGCGATAAGTACCTATCATTTATATTTCCTAAAAATTGATGATTAATTTTTACTAAACTGTGAATCAAGATTTACAGATTAATTCCCCAACCATTGTCTTACTTAATCCTAAGAGACTTCCTGACTAATAATTGCATGTTTTAAAAAGGTCTACATCATCTGTTTTCAGTTGTTTAATATTCTTTAGGTAATGAGGAATTTCGCACTTCCTCGGAATACTCCGGGAACATTCACCTACCCAGACTATTAATTAGTCAAGGGTTAGGCTCCACTGAAAAAAAAGTTTCATAGGATAACATAAAATTCAACATGCAACGTGCTATCTTTCCCCTCAAGTTCTGAAGTTCAATAGCTATGGAGTTGTGAAGTTACTGTGTCAAATAAACCAAAATATTTAACTAATTTATTAAATTTCACATCTGCAATAAGTACCTGTCATTACTTCTTTACAAAAAGATGACCATATATTTTTAACTCAAACGTGAATATAGATTTTCAGTGTCATTTCCTAATATGTATCTTACTTAATCTTAGAATAAAATTTATAAATGCAAACATTGCTCTTAATTTGTCAAACGAAAGATGATTTGTTTGTTTATATATAACGAACTAAATAAGTAATGAATACTTTTTTTTTTTTTGTTAAATAGCAGATTTTCCTATGAGTGAAAAAATTTTATTTTTCTTAAGAATAAGGAATTTGTTAAATTGTGTTTGTGTTTATGTAATATGTGGAAGCTGGGATTCCGAAGAGCTGAAATTCAAATAAAAAAAAAAACATGCACCTTACCTCTAGCCTGGAGTGATAATTGTCACCTGAAAAGAAAAAAAAATTAATTAATATTTATATAAAAATAATTTCAATACTAATAATTGAGTTACTATTTTGCATTAATTTCCCTTACTAAAAATTACTATTTCACATATCATTTTATCGCCATAACCATATGTAAAATATTAAAGCAATGGACTGACTCCTCCTGCGACAGTCTTAATAACTAATTAATCTTATGCCTTTATAAAACGATTGTTTAAACACCAGGAAATCCCTCATTTGTTTTTCAATCGGCTTAAGATTTAAAAGTAATCAAGAAATCTTTGCACATTTTAAAGTACTAAAAAAGAAACATATAATAACCAAAAAATAAAAATAAATAGTATACTTACTCCAAGCTTCTGTATTCCTTGTGATGGATGAGCAGCAACGTTGTTACTCCAACTGATGGCAGCCAACGGAAAAAACAAAATTTCAAAACGGCACTCAAAACTCCGAGGACTAAACCACACAATTATAAATCCTACTATTCCACCGGTACAAAACGGATTATAACTGCCGCTATTAACAGTTGAACCTGAAAACAGACTAGAAAAAAATGCATAAACAAAATAAATTTAACATGCAACATTGCTTCTTCAGCTATGAAGTTCAGTAGATCGATATGTAATTATAGTCAACTGACAGAGTTGTGCGATATAAAATAGAATACTGAACTATTTTAGTCCTGCGATAAGTACCTATCATTTATATTTCCTAAAAATTGATGATTAATTTTTACTAAACTGTGAATCAAGATTTACAGATTAATTCCCCAACCATTGTCTTACTTAATCCTAAGAGACTTCCTGACTAATAATTGCATGTTTTAAAAAGGTCTACATCATCTGTTTTCAGTTGTTTAATATTCTTTAGGTAATGAGGAATTTCGCACTTCCTCGGAATACTCCGGGAACATTCACCTACCCAGACTATTAATTAGTCAAGGGTTAGGCTCCACTGAAAAAAAAGTTTCATAGGATAACATAAAATTCAACATGCAACGTGCTATCTTTCCCCTCAAGTTCTGAAGTTCAAAAGCTATGGAGTTGTGAAGTTACTGTGTCAAATAAACCAAAATATTTAACTAATTTATTAAATTTCACATCTGCAATAAGTACCTGTCATTACTTCTTTACAAAAAGATGACCATATATTTTTAACTCAAACGTGAATATAGATTTTCAGTGTCATTTCCTAATATGTATCTTACTTAATCTTAGAATAAAATTTATAAATGCAAACATTGCTCTTAATTTGTCAAACAAAAGATAATTTGTTTGTTTATATAACGAACTAAATAAGTAATGAATACTTTTTTTTTTTTTGTTAAATAGCAGATTTTCCTATGAGTGAAAAAATTTTATTTTTCTTAAGAATAAGGAATTTGTTAAATTGTGTTTGTGTTTATGTAATATGTGGAAGCTGGGATTCCGAAGAGCTGAAATTCAAATAAAAAAAAAAACATGCACCTTACCTCTAGCCTGGAGTGATAATTGTCACCTGAAAAGAAAAAAAAATTAATTAATATTTATATAAAAATAATTTCAATACTAATAATTGAGTTACTATTTTGCATTAATTTCCCTTACTAAAAATTACTATTTCACATATCATTTTATCGCCATAACCATATGTAAAATATTAAAGCAATGGACTGACTCCTCCTGCGACAGTCTTAATAACTAATTAATCTTATGCCTTTATAAAACGATTGTTTAAACACCAGGAAATCCCTCATTTGTTTTTCAATCGGCTTAAGATTTAAAAGTAATCAAGAAATCTTTGCACATTTTAAAGTACTAAAAAAGAAACATATAATAACCAAAAAATAAAAATAAATAGTATACTTACTCCAAGCTTCTGTATTCCTTGTGATGGATGAGCAGCAACGTTGTTACTCCAACTGATGGCAGCCAACGGAAAAAACAAAATTTCAAAACGGCACTCAAAACTCCGAGGACTAAACCACACAATTATAAATCCTACTATTCCACCGGTACAAAACGGATTATAACTCCCGCTATTAACAGTTGAACCTGAAAACAGACTAGAAAAAAATGCATAAACAAAATAAATTTAACATGCAACATTGCTTCTTCAGCTATGAAGTTCAGTAGATCGATATGTAATTATAGTCAACTGACAGAGTTGTGCGATATAAAATAGAATACTGAACTATTTTAGTCCTGCGATAAGTACCTATCATTTATATTTCCTAAAAATTGATGATTAATTTTTACTAAACTGTGAATCAAGATTTACAGATTAATTCCCCAACCATTGTCTTACTTAATCCTAAGAGACTTCCTGACTAATAATTGCATGTTTTAAAAATGTCTACATCATCTGTTTTCAGTTGTTTAATATTCTTTAGGTAATGAGAAATTTCGCACTTCCTCGGAATACTCCGGGAACATTCACCTACCCAGACTATTAATTAGTCAAGGGTTAGGCTCCACTGAAAAAAAAGTTTCATAGGATAACATAAAATTCAACATGCAACGTGCTATCTTTCCCCTCAAGTTCTGAAGTTCAATACCTATGGAGTTGTGAAATTACTGTGTCAAATAAACCAAAATATTTAACTAATTTATTAAATTTCACATCTGCAATAAGTACCTGTCATTACTTCTTTACAAAAAGATGACCATATATTTTTAACTCAAACGTGAATATAGATTTTCAGTGTCATTTCCTAATATGTATCTTACTTAATCTTAGAATAAAATTTATAAATGCAAACATTGCTCTTGATTTGTCAAACGAAAGATAATTTGTTTGTTTATATAACGAACTAAATAAGTAATGAATACTTTTTTTTTTTTTGTTAAATAGCAGATTTTCCTATGAGTGAACAAATTTTATTTTTCTTAAGAATAAAGAATTTGTCAAATTGTGTTTGTGTTTATGTAATATGTGGAAGCTGGGATTCCGAAGAGCTGAAATTCAAATAAAAAAAAAAACATGCACCTTACCTCTAGCCTGGAGTGATAATTGTCACCTGAAAAGAAAAAAAAATTAATTAATATTTATATAAAAATAATTTCAATACTAATAATTGAGTTACTATTTTGCATTAATTTCCCTTACTAAAAATTACTATTTCACATATTATTTTATCGCCATAACCATATGTAAAATATTAAAGCAATGGACTGACTCCTCCTGCGACAGTCTTAATAACTAATTAATCTTATGCCTTTATAAAACGATTGTTTAAACACCAGGAAATCCCTCATTTGTTTTTCAATCGACTTAAGATTTAAAAGTAATCAAGAAATCTTTGCACATTTTAAAGTACTAAAAAAGAAACATATAATAACCAAAAAATAAAAATAAATAGTATACTTACTCCAAGCTTCTGTATTCCTTGTGATGGATGAGCAGCAACGTTGTTACTCCAACTGATGGCAGCCAACGGAAAAAACAAAATTTCAAAACGGCACTCAAAACTCCGAGGACTAAACCACACAATTATAAATCCTACTATTCCACCGGTACAAAACGGATTATAACTCCCGCTATTAACAGTTGAACCTGAAAACAGACTAGAAAAAAATGCATAAACAAAATAAATTTAACATGCAACATTGCTTCTTCAGCTATGAAGTTCAGTAGATCGATATGTAATTATAGTCAACTGACAGAGTTGTGCGATATAAAATAGAATACTGAACTATTTTAGTCCTGCGATAAGTACCTATCATTTATATTTCCTAAAAATTGATGATTAATTTTTACTAAACTGTGAATCAAGATTTACAGATTAATTCCCCAACCATTGTCTTACTTAATCCTAAGAGACTTCCTGACTAATAATTGCATGTTTTAAAAAGGTCTACATCATCTGTTTTCAGTTGTTTAATATTCTTTAGGTAATGAGGAATTTCGCACTTCCTCGGAATACTCCGGGAACATTCACCTACCCAGACTATTAATTAGTCAAGGGTTAGGCTCCACTGAAAAAAAAGTTTCATAGGATAACATAAAATTCAACATGCAACGTGCTATCTTTCCCCTCAAGTTCTGAAGTTCAATAGCTATGGAGTTGTGAAGTTACTGTGTCAAATAAACCAAAATATTTAACTAATTTATTAAATTTCACATCTGCAATAAGTACCTGTCATTACTTCTTTACAAAAAGATGACCATATATTTTTAACTCAAACGTGAATATAGATTTTCAGTGTCATTTCCTAATATGTATCTTACTTAATCTTAGAATAAAATTTATAAATGCAAACATTGCTCTTAATTTGTCAAATGAAAGATGATTTGTTTGTTTATATATAACGAACTAAATAAGTAATGAATACTTTTTTTTTTTTTGTTAAATAGCAGATTTTCCTATGAGTGAAAAAATTTTATTTTTCTTAAGAATAAAGAATTTGTCAAATTGTGTTTGTGTTTATGTAATATGTGGAAGCTGGGATTCCGAAGAGCTGAAATTCAAATAAAAAAAAAAACATGCACCTTACCTCTAGCCTGGAGTGATAATTGTCACCTGAAAAGAAAAAAAAATTAATTAATATTTATATAAAAATAATTTCAATACTAATAATTGAGTTACTATTTTGCATTAATTTCCCTTACTAAAAATTACTATTTCACATATTATTTTATCGCCATAATCATATGTAAAATATTAAAGCAATGGACTGACTCCTCCTGCGACAGTCTTAATAACTAATTAATCTTATGCCTTTATAAAACGATTGTTTAAACACCAGGAAATCCCTCATTTGTTTTTCAATCGACTTAAGATTTAAAAGTAATCAAGAAATCTTTGCACATTTTAAAGTACTAAAAAAGAAACATATAATAACCAAAAAATAAAAATAAATAGTATACTTACTCCAAGCTTCTGTATTCCTTGTGATGGATGAGCAGCAACGTTGTTACTCCAACTGATAGCAGCCAACGGAAAAAACAAAATTTCAAAACGGCACTCAAAACTCCGAGGACTAAACCACACAATTATAAATCCTACTATTCCACCGGTACAAAACGGATTATAACTCCCGCTATTAACAGTTGAACCTGAAAACAGACTAGAAAAAAATGCATAAACAAAATAAATTTAACATGCAACATTGCTTCTTCAGCTATGAAGTTCAGTAGATCGATATGTAATTATAGTCAACTGACAGAGTTGTGCGATATAAAATAGAATACTGAACTATTTTAGTCCTGCGATAAGTACCTATCATTTATATTTCCTAAAAATTGATGATTAATTTTTACTAAACTGTGAATCAAGATTTACAGATTAATTCCCCAACCATTGTCTTACTTAATCCTAAGAGACTTCCTGACTAATAATTGCATGTTTTAAAAAGGTCTACATCATCTGTTTTCAGTTGTTTAATATTCTTTAGGTAATGAGGAATTTCGCACTTCCTCGGAATACTCCGGGAACATTCACCTACCCAGACTATTAATTAGTCAAGGGTTAGGCTCCACTGAAAAAAAAGTTTCATAGGATAACATAAAATTCAACATGCAACGTGCTATCTTTCCCCTCAAGTTCTGAAGTTCAAAAGCTATGGAGTTGTGAAGTTACTGTGTCAAATAAACCAAAATATTTAACTAATTTATTAAATTTCACATCTGCAATAAGTACCTGTCATTACTTCTTTACAAAAAGATGACCATATATTTTTAACTCAAACGTGAATATAGATTTTCAGTGTCATTTCCTAATATGTATCTTACTTAATCTTAGAATAAAATTTATAAATGCAAACATTGCTCTTAATTTGTCAAACAAAAGATAATTTGTTTGTTTATATAACGAACTAAATAAGTAATGAATACTTTTTTTTTTTTTGTTAAATAGCAGATTTTCCTATGAGTGAACAAATTTTATTTTTCTTAAGAATAAAGAATTTGTCAAATTGTGTTTGTGTTTATGTAATATGTGGAAGCTGGGATTCCGAAGAGCTGAAATTCAAATAAAAAAAAAAACATGCACCTTACCTCTAGCCTGGAGTGATAATTGTCACCTGAAAAGAAAAAAAAATTAATTAATATTTATATAAAAATAATTTCAATACTAATAATTGAGTTACTATTTTGCATTAATTTCCCTTACTAAAAATTACTATTTCACATATTATTTTATCGCCATAACCATATGTAAAATATTAAAGCAATGGACTGACTCCTCCTGCGACAGTCTTAATAACTAATTAATCTTATGCCTTTATAAAACGATTGTTTAAACACCAGGAAATCCCTCATTTGTTTTTCAATCGACTTAAGATTTAAAAGTAATCAAGAAATCTTTGCACATTTTAAAGTACTAAAAAAGAAACATATAATAACCAAAAAATAAAAATAAATAGTATACTTACTCCAAGCTTCTGTATTCCTTGTGATGGATGAGCAGCAACGTTGTTACTCCAACTGATGGCAGCCAACGGAAAAAACAAAATTTCAAAACGGCACTCAAAACTCCGAGGACTAAACCACACAATTATAAATCCTACTATTCCACCGGTACAAAACGGATTATAACTCCCGCTATTAACAGTTGAACCTGAAAACAGACTAGAAAAAAATGCATAAACAAAATAAATTTAACATGCAACATTGCTTCTTCAGCTATGAAGTTCAGTACATCGATATGTAATTATAGTCAACTGACAGAGTTGTGCGATATAAAATAGAATACTGAACTATTTTAGTCCTGCGATAAGTACCTATCATTTATATTTCCTAAAAATTGATGATTAATTTTTACTAAACTGTGAATCAAGATTTACAGATTAATTCCCCAACCATTGTCTTACTTAATCCTAAGAGACTTCCTGACTAATAATTGCATGTTTTAAAAAGGTCTACATCATCTGTTTTCAGTTGTTTAATATTCTTTAGGTAATGAGGAATTTCGCACTTCCTCGGAATACTCCGGGAACATTCACCTACCCAGACTATTAATTAGTCAAGGGTTAGGCTCCACTGAAAAAAAAGTTTCATAGGATAACATAAAATTCAACATGCAACGTGCTATCTTTCCCCTCAAGTTCTGAAGTTCAATAGCTATGGAGTTGTGAAGTTACTGTGTCAAATAAACCAAAATATTTAACTAATTTATTAAATTTCACATCTGCAATAAGTACCTGTCATTACTTCTTTACAAAAAGATGACCATATATTTTTAACTCAAACGTGAATATAGATTTTCAGTGTCATTTCCTAATATGTATCTTACTTAATCTTAGAATAAAATTTATAAATGCAAACATTGCTCTTAATTTGTCAAACAAAAGATAATTTGTTTGTTTATATAACGAACTAAATAAGTAATGAATACTTTTTTTTTTTTTGTTAAATAGCAGATTTTCCTATGAGTGAACAAATTTTATTTTTCTTAAGAATAAAGAATTTGTCAAATTGTGTTTGTGTTTATGTAATATGTGGAAGCTGGGATTCCGAAGAGCTGAAATTCAAATAAAAAAAAAAACATGCACCTTACCTCTAGCCTGGAGTGATAATTGTCACCTGAAAAGAAAAAAAAATTAATTAATATTTATATAAAAATAATTTCAATACTAATAATTGAGTTACTATTTTGCATTAATTTCCCTTACTAAAAATTACTATTTCACATATTATTTTATCGCCATAACCATATGTAAAATATTAAAGCAATGGACTGACTCCTCCTGCGACAGTCTTAATAACTAATTAATCTTATGCCTTTATAAAACGATTGTTTAAACACCAGGAAATCCCTCATTTGTTTTTCAATCGACTTAAGATTTAAAAGTAATCAAGAAATCTTTGCACATTTTAAAGTACTAAAAAAGAAACATATAATAACCAAAAAATAAAAATAAATAGTATACTTACTCCAAGCTTCTGTATTCCTTGTGATGGATGAGCAGCAACGTTGTTACTCCAACTGATGGCAGCCAACGGAAAAAACAAAATTTCAAAACGGCACTCAAAACTCCGAGGACTAAACCACACAATTATAAATCCTACTATTCCACCGGTACAAAACGGATTATAACTCCCGCTATTAACAGTTGAACCTGAAAACAGACTAGAAAAAAATGCATAAACAAAATAAATTTAACATGCAACATTGCTTCTTCAGCTATGAAGTTCAGTAGATCGATATGTAATTATAGTCAACTGACAGAGTTGTGCGATATAAAATAGAATACTGAACTATTTTAGTCCTGCGATAAGTACCTATCATTTATATTTCCTAAAAATTGATGATTAATTTTTACTAAACTGTGAATCAAGATTTACAGATTAATTCCCCAACCATTGTCTTACTTAATCCTAAGAGACTTCCTGACTAATAATTGCATGTTTTAAAAAGGTCTACATCATCTGTTTTCAGTTGTTTAATATTCTTTAGGTAATGAGGAATTTCGCACTTCCTCGGAATACTCCGGGAACATTCACCTACCCAGACTATTAATTAGTCAAGGGTTAGGCTCCACTGAAAAAAAAGTTTCATAGGATAACATAAAATTCAACATGCAACGTGCTATCTTTCCCCTCAAGTTCTGAAGTTCAATAGCTATGGAGTTGTGAAGTTACTGTGTCAAATAAACCAAAATATTTAACTAATTTATTAAATTTCACATCTGCAATAAGTACCTGTCATTACTTCTTTACAAAAAGATGACCATATATTTTTAACTCAAACGTGAATATAGATTTTCAGTGTCATTTCCTAATATGTATCTTACTTAATCTTAGAATAAAATTTATAAATGCAAACATTGCTCTTAATTTGTCAAATGAAAGATGATTTGTTTGTTTATATATAACGAACTAAATAAGTAATGAATACTTTTTTTTTTTTTGTTAAATAGCAGATTTTCCTATGAGTGAACAAATTTTATTTTTCTTAAGAATAAAGAATTTGTCAAATTGTGTTTGTGTTTATGTAATATGTGGAAGCTGGGATTCCGAAGAGCTGAAATTCAAATAAAAAAAAAAACATGCACCTTACCTCTAGCCTGGAGTGATAATTGTCACCTGAAAAGAAAAAAAAATTAATTAATATTTATATAAAAATAATTTCAATACTAATAATTGAGTTACTATTTTGCATTAATTTCCCTTACTAAAAATTACTATTTCACATATTATTTTATCGCCATAACCATATGTAAAATATTAAAGCAATGGACTGACTCCTCCTGCGACAGTCTTAATAACTAATTAATCTTATGCCTTTATAAAACGATTGTTTAAACACCAGGAAATCCCTCATTTGTTTTTCAATCGACTTAAGATTTAAAAGTAATCAAGAAATCTTTGCACATTTTAAAGTACTAAAAAAGAAACATATAATAACCAAAAAATAAAAATAAATAGTATACTTACTCCAAGCTTCTGTATTCCTTGTGATGGATGAGCAGCAACGTTGTTACTCCAACTGATGGCAGCCAACGGAAAAAACAAAATTTCAAAACGGCACTCAAAACTCCGAGGACTAAACCACACAATTATAAATCCTACTATTCCACCGGTACAAAACGGATTATAACTCCCGCTATTAACAGTTGAACCTGAAAACAGACTAGAAAAAAATGCATAAACAAAATAAATTTAACATGCAACATTGCTTCTTCAGCTATGAAGTTCAGTACATCGATATGTAATTATAGTCAACTGACAGAGTTGTGCGATATAAAATAGAATACTGAACTATTTTAGTCCTGCGATAAGTACCTATCATTTATATTTCCTAAAAATTGATGATTAATTTTTACTAAACTGTGAATCAAGATTTACAGATTAATTCCCCAACCATTGTCTTACTTAATCCTAAGAGACTTCCTGACTAATAATTGCATGTTTTAAAAAGGTCTACATCATCTGTTTTCAGTTGTTTAATATTCTTTAGGTAATGAGGAATTTCGCACTTCCTCGGAATACTCCGGGAACATTCACCTACCCAGACTATTAATTAGTCAAGGGTTAGGCTCCACTGAAAAAAAAGTTTCATAGGATAACATAAAATTCAACATGCAACGTGCTATCTTTCCCCTCAAGTTCTGAAGTTCAATAGCTATGGAGTTGTGAAGTTACTGTGTCAAATAAACCAAAATATTTAACTAATTTATTAAATTTCACATCTGCAATAAGTACCTGTCATTACTTCTTTACAAAAAGATGACCATATATTTTTAACTCAAACGTGAATATAGATTTTCAGTGTCATTTCCTAATATGTATCTTACTTAATCTTAGAATAAAATTTATAAATGCAAACATTGCTCTTAATTTGTCAAACAAAAGATAATTTGTTTGTTTATATAACGAACTAAATAAGTAATGAATACTTTTTTTTTTTTTGTTAAATAGCAGATTTTCCTATGAGTGAACAAATTTTATTTTTCTTAAGAATAAAGAATTTGTCAAATTGTGTTTGTGTTTATGTAATATGTGGAAGCTGGGATTCCGAAGAGCTGAAATTCAAATAAAAAAAAAAACATGCACCTTACCTCTAGCCTGGAGTGATAATTGTCACCTGAAAAGAAAAAAAAATTAATTAATATTTATATAAAAATAATTTCAATACTAATAATTGAGTTACTATTTTGCATTAATTTCCCTTACTAAAAATTACTATTTCACATATTATTTTATCGCCATAACCATATGTAAAATATTAAAGCAATGGACTGACTCCTCCTGCGACAGTCTTAATAACTAATTAATCTTATGCCTTTATAAAACGATTGTTTAAACACCAGGAAATCCCTCATTTGTTTTTCAATCGACTTAAGATTTAAAAGTAATCAAGAAATCTTTGCACATTTTAAAGTACTAAAAAAGAAACATATAATAACCAAAAAATAAAAATAAATAGTATACTTACTCCAAGCTTCTGTATTCCTTGTGATGGATGAGCAGCAACGTTGTTACTCCAACTGATGGCAGCCAACGGAAAAAACAAAATTTCAAAACGGCACTCAAAACTCCGAGGACTAAACCACACAATTATAAATCCTACTATTCCACCGGTACAAAACGGATTATAACTCCCGCTATTAACAGTTGAACCTGAAAACAGACTAGAAAAAAATGCATAAACAAAATAAATTTAACATGCAACATTGCTTCTTCAGCTATGAAGTTCAGTAGATCGATATGTAATTATAGTCAACTGACAGAGTTGTGCGATATAAAATAGAATACTGAACTATTTTAGTCCTGCGATAAGTACCTATCATTTATATTTCCTAAAAATTGATGATTAATTTTTACTAAACTGTGAATCAAGATTTACAGATTAATTCCCCAACCATTGTCTTACTTAATCCTAAGAGACTTCCTGACTAATAATTGCATGTTTTAAAAAGGTCTACATCATCTGTTTTCAGTTGTTTAATATTCTTTAGGTAATGAGGAATTTCGCACTTCCTCGGAATACTCCGGGAACATTCACCTACCCAGACTATTAATTAGTCAAGGGTTAGGCTCCACTGAAAAAAAAGTTTCATAGGATAACATAAAATTCAACATGCAACGTGCTATCTTTCCCCTCAAGTTCTGAAGTTCAATAGCTATGGAGTTGTGAAGTTACTGTGTCAAATAAACCAAAATATTTAACTAATTTATTAAATTTCACATCTGCAATAAGTACCTGTCATTACTTCTTTACAAAAAGATGACCATATATTTTTAACTCAAACGTGAATATAGATTTTCAGTGTCATTTCCTAATATGTATCTTACTTAATCTTAGAATAAAATTTATAAATGCAAACATTGCTCTTAATTTGTCAAATGAAAGATGATTTGTTTGTTTATATATAACGAACTAAATAAGTAATGAATACTTTTTTTTTTTTGTTAAATAGCAGATTTTCCTATGAGTGAACAAATTTTATTTTTCTTAAGAATAAAGAATTTGTCAAATTGTGTTTGTGTTTATGTAATATGTGGAAGCTGGGATTCCGAAGAGCTGAAATTCAAATAAAAAAAAAAACATGCACCTTACCTCTAGCCTGGAGTGATAATTGTCACCTGAAAAGAAAAAAAAATTAATTAATATTTATATAAAAATAATTTCAATACTAATAATTGAGTTACTATTTTGCATTAATTTCCCTTACTAAAAATTACTATTTCACATATTATTTTATCGCCATAACCATATGTAAAATATTAAAGCAATGGACTGACTCCTCCTGCGACAGTCTTAATAACTAATTAATCTTATGCCTTTATAAAACGATTGTTTAAACACCAGGAAATCCCTCATTTGTTTTTCAATCGACTTAAGATTTAAAAGTAATCAAGAAATCTTTGCACATTTTAAAGTACTAAAAAAGAAACATATAATAACCAAAAAATAAAAATAAATAGTATACTTACTCCAAGCTTCTGTATTCCTTGTGATGGATGAGCAGCAACGTTGTTACTCCAACTGATGGTAGCCAACGGAAAAAACAAAATTTCAAAACGGCACTTTAACTCCGAGGACTAAACCACACAATTATAAATCCTACTATTCCACCGGTACAAAACGGATTATAACTCCCGCTATTAACAGTTGAACCTGAAAACAGACTAGAAAAAAATGCATAAACAAAATAAATTTAACATGCAACATTGCTTCTTCAGCTATGAAGTTCAGTAGATCGATATGTAATTATAGTCAACTGACAGAGTTGTGCGATATAAAATAGAATACTGAACTATTTTAGTCCTGCGATAAGTACCTATCATTTATATTTCCTAAAAATTGATGATTAATTTTTACTAAACTGTGAATCAAGATTTACAGATTAATTCCCCAACCATTGCCTTACTTAATCCTAAGAGACTACCTGACTAATAATTGCATGTTTTAAAAAGGTCTACATCATCTGTTTTCAGTTGTTTAATATTCTTTAGGTAATGAGGAATTTCGCACTTCCTCGGAATACTCCGGGAACATTCACCTACCCAGACTATTAATTAGTCAAGGGTTAGGCTCCACTGAAAAAAAAGTTTCATAGGATAACATAAAATTCAACATGCAACGTGCTATCTTTCCCCTCAAGTTCTGAAGTTCAATAGCTATGGAGTTGTGAAGTTACTGTGTCAAATAAACCAAAATATTTAACTAATTTATTAAATTTCACATCTGCAATAAGTACCTGTCATTACTTCTTTACAAAAAGATGACCATATATTTTTAACTCAAACGTGAATATAGATTTTCAGTGTCATTTCCTAATATGTATCTTACTTAATCTTAGAATAAAATTTATAAATGCAAACATTGCTCTTGATTTGTCAAACGAAAGATAATTTGTTTGTTTATATAACGAACTAAATAAGTAATGAATACTTTTTTTTTTTTTGTTAAATAGCAGATTTTCCTATGAGTGAACAAATTTTATTTTTCTTAAGAATAAAGAATTTGTCAAATTGTGTTTGTGTTTATGTAATATGTGGAAGCTGGGATTCCGAAGAGCTGAAATTCAAATAAAAAAAAAAACATGCACCTTACCTCTAGCCTGGAGTGATAATTGTCACCTGAAAAGAAAAAAAAATTAATTAATATTTATATAAAAATAATTTCAATACTAATAATTGAGTTACTATTTTGCATTAATTTCCCTTACTAAAAATTACTATTTCACATATTATTTTATCGCCATAACCATATGTAAAATATTAAAGCAATGGACTGACTCCTCCTGCGACAGTCTTAATAACTAATTAATCTTATGCCTTTATAAAACGATTGTTTAAACACCAGGAAATCCCTCATTTGTTTTTCAATCGACTTAAGATTTAAAAGTAATCAAGAAATCTTTGCACATTTTAAAGTACTAAAAAAGAAACATATAATAACCAAAAAATAAAAATAAATAGTATACTTACTCCAAGCTTCTGTATTCCTTGTGATGGATGAGCAGCAACGTTGTTACTCCAACTGATGGTAGCCAACGGAAAAAACAAAATTTCAAAACGGCACTTTAACTCCGAGGACTAAACCACACAATTATAAATCCTACTATTCCACCGGTACAAAACGGATTATAACTCCCGCTATTAACAGTTGAACCTGAAAACAGACTAGAAAAAAATGCATAAACAAAATAAATTTAACATGCAACATTGCTTCTTCAGCTATGAAGTTCAGTAGATCGATATGTAATTATAGTCAACTGACAGAGTTGTGCGATATAAAATAGAATACTGAACTATTTTAGTCCTGCGATAAGTACCTATCATTTATATTTCCTAAAAATTGATGATTAATTTTTACTAAACTGTGAATCAAGATTTACAGATTAATTCCCCAACCATTGTCTTACTTAATCCTAAGAGACTACCTGACTAATAATTGCATGTTTTAAAAAGGTCTACATCATCTGTTTTCAGTTGTTTAATATTCTTTAGGTAATGAGGAATTTCGCACTTCCTCGGAATACTCCGGGAACATTCACCTACCCAGACTATTAATTAGTCAAGGGTTAGGCTCCACTGAAAAAAAAGTTTCATAGGATAACATAAAATTCAACATGCAACGTGCTATCTTTCCCCTCAAGTTCTGAAGTTCAATAGCTATGGAGTTGTGAAGTTACTGTGTCAAATAAACCAAAATATTTAACTAATTTATTAAATTTCACATCTGCAATAAGTACCTGTCATTACTTCTTTACAAAAAGATGACCATATATTTTTAACTCAAACGTGAATATAGATTTTCAGTGTCATTTCCTAATATGTATCTTACTTAATCTTAGAATAAAATTTATAAATGCAAACATTGCTCTTGATTTGTCAAACGAAAGATAATTTGTTTGTTTATATAACGAACTAAATAAGTAATGAATACTTTTTTTTTTTTTGTTAAATAGCAGATTTTCCTATGAGTGAACAAATTTTATTTTTCTTAAGAATAAAGAATTTGTCAAATTGTGTTTGTGTTTATGTAATATGTGGAAGCTGGGATTCCGAAGAGCTGAAATTCAAATAAAAAAAAAAACATGCACCTTACCTCTAGCCTGGAGTGATAATTGTCACCTGAAAAGAAAAAAAAATTAATTAATATTTATATAAAAATAATTTCAATACTAATAATTGAGTTACTATTTTGCATTAATTTCCCTTACTAAAAATTACTATTTCACATATTATTTTATCGCCATAACCATATGTAAAATATTAAAGCAATGGACTGACTCCTCCTGCGACAGTCTTAATAACTAATTAATCTTATGCCTTTATAAAACGATTGTTTAAACACCAGGAAATCCCTCATTTGTTTTTCAATCGACTTAAGATTTAAAAGTAATCAAGAAATCTTTGCACATTTTAAAGTACTAAAAAAGAAACATATAATAACCAAAAAATAAAAATAAATAGTATACTTACTCCAAGCTTCTGTATTCCTTGTGATGGATGAGCAGCAACGTTGTTACTCCAACTGATGGTAGCCAACGGAAAAAACAAAATTTCAAAACGGCACTTTAACTCCGAGGACTAAACCACACAATTATAAATCCTACTATTCCACCGGTACAAAACGGATTATAACTCCCGCTATTAACAGTTGAACCTGAAAACAGACTAGAAAAAAATGCATAAACAAAATAAATTTAACATGCAACATTGCTTCTTCAGCTATGAAGTTCAGTAGATCGATATGTAATTATAGTCAACTGACAGAGTTGTGCGATATAAAATAGAATACTGAACTATTTTAGTCCTGCGATAAGTACCTATCATTTATATTTCCTAAAAATTGATGATTAATTTTTACTAAACTGTGAATCAAGATTTACAGATTAATTCCCCAACCATTGTCTTACTTAATCCTAAGAGACTACCTGACTAATAATTGCATGTTTTAAAAAGGTCTACATCATCTGTTTTCAGTTGTTTAATATTCTTTAGGTAATGAGGAATTTCGCACTTCCTCGGAATACTCCGGGAACATTCACCTACCCAGACTATTAATTAGTCAAGGGTTAGGCTCCACTGAAAAAAAAGTTTCATAGGATAACATAAAATTCAACATGCAACGTGCTATCTTTCCCCTCAAGTTCTGAAGTTCAATAGCTATGGAGTTGTGAAGTTACTGTGTCAAATAAACCAAAATATTTAACTAATTTATTAAATTTCACATCTGCAATAAGTACCTGTCATTACTTCTTTACAAAAAGATGACCATATATTTTTAACTCAAACGTGAATATAGATTTTCAGTGTCATTTCCTAATATGTATCTTACTTAATCTTAGAATAAAATTTATAAATGCAAACATTGCTCTTGATTTGTCAAACGAAAGATAATTTGTTTGTTTATATAACGAACTAAATAAGTAATGAATACTTTTTTTTTTTTGTTAAATAGCAGATTTTCCTATGAGTGAACAAATTTTATTTTTCTTAAGAATAAAGAATTTGTCAAATTGTGTTTGTGTTTATGTAATATGTGGAAGCTGGGATTCCGAAGAGCTGAAATTCAAATAAAAAAAAAAACATGCACCTTACCTCTAGCCTGGAGTGATAATTGTCACCTGAAAAGAAAAAAAAATTAATTAATATTTATATAAAAATAATTTCAATACTAATAATTGAGTTACTATTTTGCATTAATTTCCCTTACTAAAAATTACTATTTCACATATTATTTTATCGCCATAACCATATGTAAAATATTAAAGCAATGGACTGACTCCTCCTGCGACAGTCTTAATAACTAATTAATCTTATGCCTTTATAAAACGATTGTTTAAACACCAGGAAATCCCTCATTTGTTTTTCAATCGACTTAAGATTTAAAAGTAATCAAGAAATCTTTGCACATTTTAAAGTACTAAAAAAGAAACATATAATAACCAAAAAATAAAAATAAATAGTATACTTACTCCAAGCTTCTGTATTCCTTGTGATGGATGAGCAGCAACGTTGTTACTCCAACTGATGGCAGCCAACGGAAAAAACAAAATTTCAAAACGGCACTCAAAACTCCGAGGACTAAACCACACAATTATAAATCCTACTATTCCACCGGTACAAAACGGATTATAACTCCCGCTATTAACAGTTGAACCTGAAAACAGACTAGAAAAAAATGCATAAACAAAATAAATTTAACATGCAACATTGCTTCTTCAGCTATGAAGTTCAGTAGATCGATATGTAATTATAGTCAACTGACAGAGTTGTGCGATATAAAATAGAATACTGAACTATTTTAGTCCTGCGATAAGTACCTATCATTTATATTTCCTAAAAATTGATGATTAATTTTTACTAAACTGTGAATCAAGATTTACAGATTAATTCCCCAACCATTGTCTTACTTAATCCTAAGAGACTACCTGACTAATAATTGCATGTTTTAAAAAGGTCTACATCATCTGTTTTCAGTTGTTTAATATTCTTTAGGTAATGAGGAATTTCGCACTTCCTCGGAATACTCCGGGAACATTCACCTACCCAGACTATTAATTAGTCAAGGGTTAGGCTCCACTGAAAAAAAAGTTTCATAGGATAACATAAAATTCAACATGCAACGTGCTATCTTTCCCCTCAAGTTCTGAAGTTCAATAGCTATGGAGTTTTGAAGTTACTGTGTCAAATAAACCAAAATATTTAACTAATTTATTAAATTTCACATCTGCAATAAGTACCTGTCATTACTTCTTTACAAAAAGATGACCATATATTTTTAACTCAAACGTGAATATAGATTTTCAGTGTCATTTCCTAATATGTATCTTACTTAATCTTAGAATAAAATTTATAAATGCAAACATTGCTCTTGATTTGTCAAACGAAAGATAATTTGTTTGTTTATATAACGAACTAAATAAGTAATGAATACTTTTTTTTTTTTTGTTAAATAGCAGATTTTCCTATGAGTGAACAAATTTTATTTTTCTTAAGAATAAAGAATTTGTCAAATTGTGTTTGTGTTTATGTAATATGTGGAAGCTGGGATTCCGAAGAGCTGAAATTCAAATAAAAAAAAAAACATGCACCTTACCTCTAGCCTGGAGTGATAATTGTCACCTGAAAAGAAAAAAAAATTAATTAATATTTATATAAAAATAATTTCAATACTAATAATTGAGTTACTATTTTGCATTAATTTCCCTTACTAAAAATTACTATTTCACATATTATTTTATCGCCATAACCATATGTAAAATATTAAAGCAATGGACTGACTCCTCCTGCGACAGTCTTAATAACTAATTAATCTTATGCCTTTATAAAACGATTGTTTAAACACCAGGAAATCCCTCATTTGTTTTTCAATCGACTTAAGATTTAAAAGTAATCAAGAAATCTTTGCACATTTTAAAGTACTAAAAAAGAAACATATAATAACCAAAAAATAAAAATAAATAGTATACTTACTCCAAGCTTCTGTATTCCTTGTGATGGATGAGCAGCAACGTTGTTACTCCAACTGATGGCAGCCAACGGAAAAAACAAAATTTCAAAACGGCACTCAAAACTCCGAGGACTAAACCACACAATTATAAATCCTACTATTCCACCGGTACAAAACGGATTATAACTCCCGCTATTAACAGTTGAACCTGAAAACAGACTAGAAAAAAATGCATAAACAAAATAAATTTAACATGCAACATTGCTTCTTCAGCTATGAAGTTCAGTAGATCGATATGTAATTATAGTCAACTGACAGAGTTGTGCGATATAAAATAGAATACTGAACTATTTTAGTCCTGCGATAAGTACCTATCATTTATATTTCCTAAAAATTGATGATTAATTTTTACTAAACTGTGAATCAAGATTTACAGATTAATTCCCCAACCATTGTCTTACTTAATCCTAAGAGACTACCTGACTAATAATTGCATGTTTTAAAAAGGTCTACATCATCTGTTTTCAGTTGTTTAATATTCTTTAGGTAATGAGGAATTTCGCACTTCCTCGGAATACTCCGGGAACATTCACCTACCCAGACTATTAATTAGTCAAGGGTTAGGCTCCACTGAAAAAAAAGTTTCATAGGATAACATAAAATTCAACATGCAACGTGCTATCTTTCCCCTCAAGTTCTGAAGTTCAATAGCTATGGAGTTTTGAAGTTACTGTGTCAAATAAACCAAAATATTTAACTAATTTATTAAATTTCACATCTGCAATAAGTACCTGTCATTACTTCTTTACAAAAAGATGACCATATATTTTTAACTCAAACGTGAATATAGATTTTCAGTGTCATTTCCTAATATGTATCTTACTTAATCTTAGAATAAAATTTATAAATGCAAACATTGCTCTTAATTTGTCAAACGAAAGATAATTTGTTTGTTTATATAACGAACTAAATAAGTAATGAATACTTTTTTTTTTTTTGTTAAATAGCAGATTTTCCTATGAGTGAACAAATTTTATTTTTCTTAAGAATAAAGAATTTGTCAAATTGTGTTTGTGTTTATGTAATAT
Organism: Acanthosoma haemorrhoidale; assembly: GCA_930367205.1. Lineage (NCBI taxonomy): Eukaryota > Metazoa > Arthropoda > Insecta > Hemiptera > Acanthosomatidae > Acanthosoma > Acanthosoma haemorrhoidale. The sequence goes on along the minus strand of OV884014.1, from coordinate 111,435,885 downwards.
GTGGAAGCTGGGATTCCGAAGAGCTGAAATTCAAATAAAAAAAAAAACATGCACCTTACCTCTAGCCTGGAGTGATAATTGTCACCTGAAAAGAAAAAAAAATTAATTAATATTTATATAAAAATAATTTCAATACTAATAATTGAGTTACTATTTTGCATTAATTTCCCTTACTAAAAATTACTATTTCACATATTATTTTATCGCCATAACCATATGTAAAATATTAAAGCAATGGACTGACTCCTCCTGCGACAGTCTTAATAACTAATTAATCTTATGCCTTTATAAAACGATTGTTTAAACACCAGAAAATCCCTCATTTGTTTTTCAATCGACTTAAGATTTAAAAGTAATCAAGAAATCTTTGCACATTTTAAAGTACTAAAAAAGAAACATATAATAACCAAAAAATAAAAATAAATAGTATACTTACTCCAAGCTTCTGTATTCCTTGTGATGGATGAGCAGCAACGTTGTTACTCCAACTGATGGCAGCCAACGGAAAAAACAAAATTTCAAAACGGCACTCAAAACTCCGAGGACTAAACCACACAATTATAAATCCTACTATTCCACCGGTACAAAACGGATTATAACTCCCGCTATTAACAGTTGAACCTGAAAACAGACTAGAAAAAAATGCATAAACAAAATAAATTTAACATGCAACATTGCTTCTTCAGCTATGAAGTTCAGTAGATCGATATGTAATTATAGTCAACTGACAGAGTTGTGCGATATAAAATAGAATACTGAACTATTTTAGTCCTGCGATAAGTACCTATCATTTATATTTCCTAAAAATTGATGATTAATTTTTACTAAACTGTGAATCAAGATTTACAGATTAATTCCCCAACCATTGTCTTACTTAATCCTAAGAGACTTCCTGACTAATAATTGCATGTTTTAAAAATGTCTACATCATCTGTTTTCAGTTGTTTAATATTCTTTAGGTAATGAGAAATTTCGCACTTCCTCGGAATACTCCGGGAACATTCACCTACCCAGACTATTAATTAGTCAAGGGTTAGGCTCCACTGAAAAAAAAGTTTCATAGGATAACATAAAATTCAACATGCAACGTGCTATCTTTCCCCTCAAGTTCTGAAGTTCAATAGCTATGGAGTTGTGAAGTTACTGTGTCAAATAAACCAAAATATTTAACTAATTTATTAAATTTCACATCTGCAATAAGTACCTGTCATTACTTCTTTACAAAAAGATGACCATATATTTTTAACTCAAACGTGAATA